>BDMV01000012.1:12466956-12640027 GCA_008326285.1 Oryza officinalis | reverse complement strand
TGTTGAGGACATTCCGCAGTACAGTTGGGGGTCGGCTGTTCTTGCGTCGACGTACGCCGGTCTCTGTGATGCTTGCAACATGAACAACAAGGGAAGTTCTCTGACAGGATGCCCTCTGCTTCTAATGTTATGGGCGCATGAGCGCTTTGACATTGAGAGGCCACAGCTAGAGTCGTACGCAAGCTACGGCGTCGATGAGATGTACAAGTCTGGACTTGAAGACATCGACGATCGTCCAACCATGGGATCGCTGTGGACACACCGCGAGGTAAATTGTACTTTGCAAGGCATTTTTCATAGCACCCTCTTTTTCTGCGCATGATCTAGAGTTACGGGAACTAATCATATTTTTTTTGCATTTGCAGCCGAGGTGGGTGAGCGGAACGACACGTCGCGTGTACGCACAGTTCGTGGCGGACTTCGATCAGCTTACGCCCGACCGTGTACGCTGAACCCCGTACACGCATCACGATGTCGTCGAGCGGGCACTGCACGGTCTGGCGCACCTCTGCACGCGCGACGTAGAGCTTTGGAGGACCACTTGTCACCTCGTGCTGGACGTGCACGTCGAGCCGTACCACGTGCAGAGGGTACGTAAACAGCTCGGCATGTACCAGGACTTCCCTCCGAGAGGTGGACGCTCATTAGCTGTTACCCTCCACAAGTAAGTACACGTCCGACAATGTTAATTTCACATAGTGTGTTTTACCCCATTTTAAATGTTTCTTACGTGCTCACTACGCCCTACGCAGGTACACCCGGAAGGGACTCGGTCTATCCCACGAGGCGACCATTGTTCAGACGACGGAGCTTCGTACGGACAGTACCTTCGTTGGTACCGTAGTGTTACGCGCTGGAGGTGTTTTCCGCCACAAGGGGAAACGTCTGACCCTCACCAGGCGTCGATCACGGACACGTTTGCCCCACAACCTCGAGCTGCGTACAACTCAATGGTATGTCGTTGCTTTCGATCATTATCGTTACATGTGGAACACGTTCAATGGTTCTAACGCCCTTGCCTATTCGTTCAATAGGCCGAGTTTGTGGAACAGGTTCACGCTGAGTCCAACACGATGCTACAGAGATTGGAGACGAGGCCTCAGCACGTCAGGCAGGACGACGTGGCGTCCGTCCTTCGCAGTTTCCGTTCACGGGCTGCGGCGCTACTTCGTCGTGTCTCCTGTCGGAGCGCGGCTGATGTTGTGCAGCCTTCCAGGCGGGCAGGATCGCCACCACTACCACGACGCTCCAGTGTGGATCAGTTCCGCTCCTCTACTTCACGTCGCCACTACGACGACGCCGGTCCTTCGCACGCTCGGCCTTCACTTCAGGAGACGCCTCCCCCCGTCCGCCCAGGGAGATCGTCTGACTTTGGCGTTCCGGCATCGAGTATGCCACCACCGCGGCCTCAGGTACGACACGTTTGCCTTGCTTACCACGCAGTTCATATCGTACTCAACCTCCGTTTTATACCATATCTTAACCTACGCTACGTGAACAGCCACAGCAGGTGTACGATACCCAGGGAGCCTATGCGGAGCCAGACTTTCCCTACCTGCCGACAGGGGACTACCTGGCGCCCACACCGGGTTGGGGACTCTACGTTACTCCGCGCGCACCGGAGTCAGGGTACACACAGCACACAAGTAAGTATTGTTTAGATCGTAGTTACCATCATCGTTCGCTTAATTTTTATGCATGGTTACTAACTATGAACATGTGGCATCGCCTCTAATTTGCAACAGGTCACGACTACGGGGTTTCGCAGGGGCATTCTGCAGTTCCTGCTGTCTCTCCTCGAACACAGTTCGTGGACGATTTCTTTGCGACGGATGCACCCGATGCGCAGGCTGGCATAGACTACTGGTACGGTGCTCCTCCGGTCACGCAGCCTACGCAGCAGGGGGAGTCCGTGCAGCCAGAGGATGCTACTCCACAGCAGCCGGCACGACATAGGCACCCACCTGATAATTTGACATATCCCACAGCGCAAATCAGACAACGTAAGAAGGGAGGGCCTAGCAAGCGTGCGAGAGGGGGGCATTCTTGACTTGTAGTGTTACCTCTTCGTATGTAACTCTATTCGGTCGCCGCACTCATATGTCACGAAAACATTTCATGTCATTCGCTACATCTACTCAACGAAACGACGAAAAACTTTCGGCGCGTAACAGAGGGCTACGATTGGTCCCTACCAGTTTTTGGCCCGTGACAGACGTTTACGATACGTCGCTATCATCTTTCGGCGCGTGAAGGCGTCCGGACTCAGCTTTTGCCGATGCTTTGTTCGACACAATCATTCAATTTGCGCTGCCGCGTGAACGTGTTGTCAAATCCACGCTACTGGTGAACTCACGTTAGATGGATATGTGCCTCTCCTTCCTCCACTATATATTACATAGGTCCGAATACGCGCTCTTCATCCAATGGCCCGAGGAAGTGCTCATTTCAACCGGTCACAATTGAAGGAAAAAAAAGAGAGAGGTGAGGAAGAAGGAGAAGAGCCGCGAAGCGTTGTTGCTGTGCTTATTCGATCGCAGGTTAGTACAATATCCCGACGTATGGTTATATTTTGTGTCGCATACTAGTGTAATTACCATGTATTTGAAATTTGTGAGTAGATCTGTAGCACTTAGATGCGGACCCTAGATTTTTTGCGAGTAGATCTGTAGCACTGTGAGTAGATATGTTGAAATTTGTGAGTACATATGTAGCACTTAGAAGTGTGAATAATTTTAGGCTAGATTTGTTGTGCACACGTTTGGTTTGTAGTAGTACTATATTTGACCGTACAATGAGAAGTATTAAGGGTGTTTACAATATTTGATAGTTGTTTTTTAAAACTGTAGGATGCCAAGGCGTGGAAAAGCTACCAACTCAAGGTAACATAAATCGTTTCTGTGATATTATGTGTTATTCGTTGTGCATGAAATGAGGAATCCTAGATTAACAGGTTAGGGTGCTTCATTTATTATTGACTTGTAGTTCTCGCCCGAAGACTGGAAATGCCTTCAACCCATTGCCTTTGCCTAGCGGTGTTCCAGTGCCCATGTGCTGGTGCGGTGATCCTTGCAAGGTAGCCAAGTCTGATGAAGAGGAGACGTACATGCAGAGATACTGGATGTGTGCCAATTTTGAGTTTGAGCCAACACCTGAGATCCGCCGCATTAACTTAGTGGTGACGAACTGATGTTTTGTAATAATTATTTGGTGTATTAAGTAGTCTTGAACAACTTATTTGGTTAGTAAACATTGCATTTGTTGTAGACCCCTCCACCGCTATGTGATTTTGAGCAGTGGATCGACACCGAGATCAAGCCGCAAAACAAGGAGCGGTTGGAGTACATGCGGCGATGGGATGCAGAGCGCAAGGAGAAGATAGAGCTGAGACGCAAGGAGGAGGCCGCAGAAAAAGAGCACAAGGCTGAGGCGGATAGGAGGCGTGTTGCTGCGTACAGGGAGGAGCAGGAGCGGAAGCTTGAGCGTGCGCGGCGAGCGAAGGCAGCAATGGAGGAGAATCCCGATGCGCAGAGGAAGGGAAAGTGGCCTCGTTGCACTCAGTAGTATGCACGAGTTGGTAGTTGTATCGTCGTCGTGTTCAACTCTTGCACTACCTTCCTTCTAGTTCTAATCTAACCTTATCTATGTAACCACAATGGAACCAGGTGTATCATGTTTAAATTGTACTACAACTTCTCCTTGTTTCGGTATGGTCATGGATGTGCTCAACATCAATTCTTAAAAAAAGTTTCTTCTCCGTTTCTAAAAACATGTTCTGTGAATTCGAAATTTTTTGAGTTCTCCGAAAACGATTTTCAGAATTTTCGAAAATAGATAGAACCAATTTTCGCTTCTGCAAATTTTTGGCCCTATCCGAAAGTGATTTTTGGAATTTCCCAAAATAACCGATAAACAAAATAAGGTTCTGTAAATTAATAAATTACAAATGAATATATCTAAAATTATTAAATTATAACTCCGATATGTTTATCCAAATATGCAGTTACAAATGTGTATGTCAGTTATAATAAATTATAATTATATTAACAACTTATAAATTACAATTAATCAATTATAAACAGTTCTCTCATTAATTCTTAACTAACAACTTAAAAACAATTCTTACCCAATTAAAAAAAAATTTCTGTACATTACTAAATTATAAATAGATATATCTAAAATTAATAAATTAAAAATCCAATGTGTTTCTCCAAACATTCAATTCAAAATGGGTATTAATCAATTATAACAAAATTATATTTACAAAAACTACTTACAAACTTAATTATGAAAACAACTTACAAATTATAAGTAATCAATTATAAATTATATGTCATTAATTAATTAATAACAAGTTAAAAACAACTTTTAAAAAAATAATTTGTATTAACAAAAAAAACTACACTTAACAAATAATAAGGGCCGGCACCGGCCCGGCCTGTCGAACGGCCGGCGTTCGACTGGTCCGGCGGGCCGGCCTGTCGAACACCCGGAATTCGACTGGGCCGGCCTGTCGACATGCCGCGTGACGACAGGGCCCAGTCGAACCGCGGCCGGTCGATCGGTCCGGCCTATTATCTTTCCGCCGTTCGATTGGGTCCTGTCGTCACGCGGTTGGCCGACTGGGCCACATTTCGTCTCTCCGTGGGTCGACAGGCCGCTAGATTTGTGATTTTCTACACAAGCCCGCTAGATTTGCGATTTTCCATTTATACAATATTATTTGTAAAAAAAGATCTTTAATAAGGCATGCATGCATTGAAATATAGTAATACTCCTATATGAATAAGAGAACGAAAGAAAATCTTGTTTTGCGGGAGTTTAGATTTCCTGATTTAAACTTTTAGAGAAGTGCCCAAGTGCACGTTTGTATGAGTTATAAACTTTTTCTCTAACGTTTGTATGAGTTATAAACTTTTTTTTTTGAGAAAAGTTAAAAACAAACAAATTTGAATGGAGAGATGAACTGTATTTGGGGCAGTTACATATGTTTAGAGTTATTAGCAAAATACCTGTGACGTTGCAATGGGTTAAGATAATTTTATCCACACAAAAGCCATGTAATTATAGAGTTGAATTGAATCATATTTTTTCCACACAAAACCATATAATTACAGCGTTGAATTAAATCGAATGTAGTACACAGTTGAATTCTCCTCGTGTTTCTTCAATGACGATTGTATGACACTTCGAATTCAAGTTCGGCACTTTGATATATATGTTGATTAAAAGAATGTCTTTTGCAAGTGTGCTAACATATAGAAATTTGTCATTCTCATCAGATCGATCAGGTATCTGTCATCAATTCATTCTCAACGTTGTTGGGGAAAAACAAAAGGAAATATTGATTGAGATAAATTAAAAATCCTAAACCATATAGACGCACATACATTGTTAAAGAAAATAAATCCCAGATACTCTCGCTGAGTTCTATTTCCAGGGGCACTAATTGGAATACCGTCGGAATAAATGATGTAGAAAGTACTCATAAAATTAATGGCATGAAATTGCAATCAACCTTGATTAGAAAATAAATATTGTAAAAATATATAACTGAATTTCCCGTTGGATGCCATTTAGCTAGAAACAATTTAATATGAAAGAGGGAAAAAATCTTGAATTTCAGCAATTTTTAATGGCCTAAATAGTGCTAAAACTAATTCTGAAAATGATAAATAGATAATCTGTCCCACAATTGAAAATCCGGCCCACAAACACGAGCGCGAAGACCCGCACGCATGGTCCATTTCTCTGGGTCGGGGCCTGTTGAAGTGCCCGAAGGCCCATGTGATAGGTTACGGCCCGAGTCGGAGTCAATGCATTGAGAGCCATCGGATGCAATTGATCGGTCAGGATCACTCGAGACATGGACAAAAACAACCATGCCGTCGAATCCCTATGCATTTCCTTCCCTCTCCCACAACTTACCCAGTCAAAAGGAGAGCAACGACGGTGGAGCGCCAGTGCGTGGCTAGTTGATTCCGCTAGTATCTCCGACGATTCCTACGATCGTGGATCCATTGGCCTTTCGTTCCCTCCTCCTCCCCGATCCCATCCCCTATATATGCCTTCTTCTCTCGCGCCGCCCTCTTCCTCTGCTGAACCTAGCCGCGAAGAAGGATGCATACCCTCCTAGCCTCCTAGGGAAGGGGGTGCAGGCGGAGGGGAGGAGTTCCCTGTGAGGTGGTGAAGGAGGGGGAGGCGTCGACCTGAAGCACGCGGGTGATGGCTGATCGAGAGCAGCAGGGCAACGGCAGAGGAAAGAAGCGGAACGAGGATTGTGGATGTAAATGATATGTTCCTCTTTTTTTTTTGGTTATGTATTGCATGGAAATAACTCAGAAAACGTTGGTAATGAAGTTCTGGGAAAAAAACAACTCTATTTTGTAAGCTATGTCACACTTAAATCATTTAGTAGTTAGGTGCGATAATGAAATTCTAAATCAAAGAGTCAAGGATTGATGTCTACTTGTTGATATAGGCATGTAGCAGCATTTAACCGTTGGGTAGAAACTAAAATAAGCTGGAGCCAACAGCAATATCTTGATTGGTTAGGAGATAAAGCAATTTGCAAACTACTACTCCTATTATAATCCTATTATAAGTCGTTTAATCGTTTTTAGTCAAAGTTTGTAAGTTTGATCAAGTTTATAAAAAAAACATTATTTACGACACCAAATTTGTTTCATGAAATTAAACATTGAATATCTTTGCGTCAACCTGTTGGGCTTTCTAGGTGTATATGGGAAATCGAAAGATACACTTAAAGCACGTAATGATCTCAAGCATATGCAACAATGCGAGGACCTTCACCTGGAACCGAAGGATAAAGGAAGCCATTACTTGAGTCTGCAAGCTACACCCTGAGCAAGGAAGAGAAGGAAAGTATGTTTGAATGCCTAGAGAGCATCAAGGTATCGTCTGGATACTCCTCGAATATAAAGAGAATAATAAGCATGAAGGAGAAGAAGTTCACAAACCTAAAGTCTCATGACTGTCACGTGTTGATGACACAATTGCTTCCTGTTATAATTCGTGGTATCCTTCCTGATAATGTCCGGAGAACAATAACAAAGCTATGTGCTTTCATGAACGCAATTTTGCAAAAGATCATCGATCCAGATAGTTTAACAACCCTTCAAGTTGATGTGGTCCAATGTCTTGTCAGCTTTGAGATGATCTTTTCACCGTCATTCTTCAATATAATGATGCATCTTCTATGTCACCTTGTGAAAAAGATCGGTATTCTCGGTCCTATTTACCTACACAACATGTTTCCTTTCGAGAGGTACATGGGCATTCTAAAGAAATACGTTCGTAACCGTTCTCGTCCAGAAGCAAGCATCGCCAAGGGTTATGGAACAGAGGAGGTCATTGAGTTTTGCGTAGAATTTATTGAAGACCTTCGTCCAATCGGGGTACCCGAATCAAGCCATGAAGGGAGATTACGGGGAAAGAGGACTCTTGGAGGGAAAGCAATAATGACTGTGGACAATGATTTATTCCGTAAAGCACATTTCACGGTTTTGCAACAATCTTCATTGGTGGCTCCTTACATCGAGGAGCACCTGGCGATTGTTCGCTCAAAAAACATCGGCAAATCCGATGCATAGATTACACGCCATCACATTGATACTTTCCCCGCTTGGCAGCGACAACATCTAATGGGTACCGAAACCATTGACCGACAACTAGCCTTCTTGGCGAGGGGGCTTTCTTGCTCGATTGACATTCCAAGGATATGAAATCAATGGGTATACATTTTACACAAGAGCCCAAGACAGAAAGAGCACAAACCAGAACTCTGCTATTCGTATCGACACCATGAGATACGATGGTGCAGCTAGCACGTATTACGGTGTCATCGAGGACATATGGGAACTAGACTATGGACCCCTGAAGGTACCTCTGTTTCGATGTCAATGGGTTAGGCTCACTGGTGGAGGCGTAACGATTGATGACAGTGGGATGACAATGATTGACCTAACCAAGGTTGGATACTCAGACGAACCATTCGTCCTAGACAATAATGTAACACAAGTTTTCTACGTGAAGAACATGTCTAGTAAACCAAAGAAAGGTAAAGGATCCGACGAGCCAAAGTGCTACGTGGTTCTCCCAGGCAAAAGGAAAATCGTCGGAGTCGAGGATAAGACTAACAAAGATTACGATCAGTTTGATGGGCAACCTCCGTTCGCGATGACGGTTGACCCGAGCATCCTCCTATCAAAGGAGGACACCCCTTACTCACACAATGATCATAGCGAAGGAACATTAGTAAGGAGAAAGTACGTGAGGAAAACAGTGACATAGGTTGTTGTATGGACGATGCAAATTATTTATAATGTATTGAAGGCCATGCAATGTTTGTGTTTTTTACTAATACAATTATATATGTAATAGCAATTTTAAACTATTTAAATAGGCCATATGTTATGTACATATGATTATTACTATTTAAATAGTATTTAAATTGGTTATATTTTAATTATATATCATTATTGAAATGTAATAGAAGATTTAAACTATCTAAATTGGTCATATGTTAATTATATATATATTTTAAATGTAATAGCAATTTTAAACTATTTAAATCGGTCATATGTTAATTATATGTGATTATTTATATTTAATAATAATTTTAAACTATTTAGATCGGGCATATGTCATTTAAATGTTTTAATCTTTAGTCCCGGTTGTTAACCATAGCCGGGACAAAAAGATATTTTGGAAACAGCGGAAAATTATCTTTAGTCCCGGTTGGTGGCATCAACCGGGACTAAAGATATGTTGAATCAACCGGGACTAAAGATATCTTTAGTCCCAGTTGACGGGACTAAAGATATCTTTAGTCCCGGTTGATGCCACCAACCGGGACTAAAGATCCCGACTGTAAATAGGTCCGATGCATCGTCTTCTCCACCGATCCACACTTAGCCGTTTCTCAACGCCGATCGTCCGCCTCTGCCGCCGCCATCGTCTTTGTCGTCTCCGCTGCCGTACGTCGTCACCGACCTTACCACCACGCTGCAGCTGAGGTTTGTGCTCGTCCTCTCTCCTCTCTCTCTATGTCTCCCTCAATCTCTCTCGATCGCATCCGCGCGCGGCCGCCGCCGCCGCCATGCATGCCGCCGCAATGCCTCACGCCGCAGCCGGCGCCACGCCGCGGCGCGGCCACCACCCTGCGCCGCAGCCGGCACGCCGCGGCACCGCCACCGCTGTGGGCACCCGGAAATCATACCGTTCAATGCATTTTGTGACCACCACATAATTTTGGATGAATGGGATCCATACACGCATAAATAGCCACTCATACCTCAATGTGCCCATGATCACAAAATTTTCAACATTCGGTATAAAATCCATGATGCCGAATAATGAGCAAAGGAGATATTGCTGGGACTTTCGCATGCCAGTCAACTTCAGTCTGAGACATGCCCGTCAAACCACACGAAGGCGGCGACTAGATGTGTTACATATCTCAGGAGACTTGACTCAAATTGCAAGAGCTCTACAACATCTCAATTGTTCAAAATTCATACTCATGCTTAGCTAGTCCCTAGGAATGCGACTAGCCTCACACTTTCATCGCAAGCAATTAATCAACATAGTAAGTGCCATAATAGGGTTAAAGTGCAGCGAGGTACATGACACATAATAGGGTCCGAGGTCCCAACATACAACACATAAATATAGCAGCGGAAGTCTCAGATAGAGCTCATAAGCAAAAGATAAAACCGGTGGTGTCACAACCCCAATAGGGCAAACCAACCGGGCAAGAGCCAAGCTGCAAGAGATCACTCATCACCCTTGTTGCCCTCAGCAGAGCAATGACCACACAAGAAGCATAACTCATAACCGGTATCCTCACCTGAAACAGCGGCACCGGGTTAAGTACAAGATTGTACTCGCAAGTCTTACCCAAAATTATATATACATAAGGGAGAGAGAAGTATGCAAGCTTTCTAGCCTATAGTGGGTCTCTAGGTTCAACATTTGCATAAAGCTAATTTTATTGAGCAATTAATGAGTAAAATAAGCAAGGACGAGCAAATCTAGCATCATTTTAATTTATGGATAGCAAGTATATAATTCTGAAATGTATAAGCAAATGAGCCCAAACGGTACTCTCATCATCAACCATGGACTACCAAGGTCCATACCAACATGGCACAACATGCCAACCCCACTATCAAACATAATCCCATTCATAATAATCCACATTTGATGCTAACATAACTGACTAACACATCAAGCATTGTCCATAACCGAGGGCGCGGCTATTCGAATAGATTATACTCTGATCAGAGGTGTACAACTGGACCCACACGAAATGAACAAGGGTCAAATGCTACACACCCCGTCGAGTGCGGTACACAAATGATTCAAGCTCATTACATGCCCTTTCTTAGCCCCACCCCAACCACCTATACCATGCTGGGGTTCCCGACGACTCAGTCACGTGCGTGCGTGATGTGACCAAGGTGGGCGCGCCACGCGGGAGGCACCCCCGGCCAAACCTAGGCACCCGAGGCCCTCCAAAGGCTACCTGCCTCACGACTCTCCAACGTGGTATAAATGATCACAGTAGAACTAGTAAGAACAAGCTGGTCCCAAATAAGGCATGTGGTAAGTATGTAGGGTGCTTGATTAGATGTCAAAATGTTCGGTCCTTAACGACCTAGACGGGGCTACTTGCATCAGGGGAAACCAACCTACCATCATCGCCCTATCACCCGTCCAAGTCCAACATATTTCATCAACCATTATTTAGTGTAAGTGCTCAAGTTTTATGCCCAACAATGTAAGTTGTCTATATATCACAATTAATAGCACTGTCCATCCCTATAGTTCTATTAGCACTAAGCATGGCTAAGAATTAATGAATAAGACATCCCAAGTAATCCCAACCAGTGGTAATAGGGTATAAGGACAGCAATATCACCAGAACTGAATGCATAAATAGGTTCTACCCATACACCACAAACCGACAATATTAATATCTAGGCAATGCATGCATATATATACGTATAGATTGCAACCAAAACATTTTTAGAGAAAGCATAGGTCCTATATGCTTAGGTGCTTGCTTTGCTGCTGAGGGTAGTCACTATCCTCCTCTGGATATGGCTTGTTACTCTCCGGAATCTCCGAATCTATCGAAAAGAAGCAATATGCGAATAAGAGCCAAATAAACATGCATATGCAAAATGATCAATAAATTATGAAATAAATACAGTGGGTAGATCATATTTTAACTTGAATTTAGGTGAAATAATCACCAGATTATCACTTATGGTTTGGGAGATATGAAAATGACAAGCTCTTAGATGCTGAAAATGGCAGTCCTGCAAATAATTAAGTCTAGTAGAGAGCATTACAAGCAACTTGCAACTCAAACCAAGTTTTTTACTAGTATGATTATTTTTATTGGGAAGTACATCATTCACAGGTCCTAAGAAAAATTATTTCACAGCTATATGTGTTGCCATTATTTATATATGGGTTTTACAAGTTAAAAACATAGGAATGCTAAATAAACTCCTAAACATGATTTAAGAGGTAGTTTTGTCAAAAACAACACCACAACAGCAAAGAGTACTATAATATAAGCTCAAGAAAAATGGTTTTACAATTTTAGCTTTTACCAACAATTTCTTACGAATTTATTAAGAGCTAGACCACGCAAGGGATACATATAGTTATTTATATTTTTACTGGGAAAACCAGTACAAAAATATTGGTCATTTTTATTTTACAACATTGAAGTGCTCTGTTTTATGAATCTACAGGAATTTGGTTCACTGAATTCGGGGTTCATATTAATTAGCTATGGATTTTTTTAAAGTTCATACCTCTTTCAGCTCAAAAGCTATCTCAAAAATTGATTTCTATTTTCACTCCCTTTTTCTCCAACTTCCACCGGATTTCGCTCACATGGCAGCAACCTGGACGTAGGGTCGTGCGATGGTAAGGCCTCGGTCTGATGGCAAGGGATGGAGCAAGGCCTCGGGCTGATGTCAAGAGACGTTGCCTAGGGCTGCTTCAACCGAAATCAGAAGAGATGAACTCAAGGTGAGTTGCAGCCACCTTCTAGCTGCAGCAATGGAGTGGACAACCTATAGAACGTTGCTATAGATGTTCAACATGGAGGGAATTCAAAAGAGGCACCATGGATGAAAAGGAAGCTCACCAAATGGAGGAAAACAAAATGCTGCTGTTGCAGCCCTGCAGGCTGAAACCACCACTCTCTTATTCCATCTCGATCTCTTTCAACTCTCCATGCATGTGCAAGATGTTGGGATGGATGGAAAGCTTGGATGATGGGGATTGTTGTGGTCTAACATGCAGGGATTGATCTTGGGCTATTGGATGGGATTTGGGGAGGAGAAGTGAGATGAGAGCTTAGCTTGAGGAAGAAAAGAAAGAACAAGTAGTGAAGATGAAAGGGGAGGAAGAAGAAGGGGTTTTCTCTGCCCCCCCCTTAAGTCCTGAGGTGGGAGCACGCCCATGGGTGTGTTGTGGGGCTAAAGAGTCACCCAAGGTTAGTGACAAGTGGGCCCAAGTCATGGCTGTCTTTGAGGGTGAGACAGGTGGGTGAAAAACTGAGTATAGATTCATTCTTGCAATTTCCAGGATTTATTTTCTTTCCCTCTCTTGGTAAATTCAATTTCTTGGTAAATTCAATTTGACTAGGTAACACTTGTTTAACAATTCAGGAATTTGGTGTGGTGGTAAGTGTTGGTTTATAGGTTCCATTTTTCAAGGTTTCACACATAAATGCTAAGTATTTTAAATCAGGTGAAAAGATGAAATTGGTTGGACTGAAAGTTGGTTTGAATTTTTAGGAGGCCAAAACAGAGAGTAAAAATTCCACAAAATTTATATTTAGTGATGACAATTAAACCAATATTTTAATAAAACATTAAACATGTATACTTCTGTCCAAGCTATTGCTCAAATAGAAGTGGTTCCAATTTTGCCGATTAGAGTTAATTTTGTTATCGCATATGATCAAATTGCTATATAGTAAATATGAAATCTAAAGGACAACAAATACACTTCTAAATACCTGGTTATGAGCCTAGGGCTGTTACAGCCACCCCGCCGTCACCCCGTGCCACCCAGCAGCCACTTCGCGCCACCGCTGCTGCCACGCCGCGCCACCTAGCCGCCACGCCGCGCCATCGCCGCCACCACCCCGTGGCGCCGCTGGCACCACGCGTCTGCCCGTGACGTCGCCCACACTTCACGGCGCAACCGTCACCACACGCTACGTGAGCGGTAGAACGTGAACGAACGCGAACGATAGAACGTGAACGATATATAGAATGATAGAACGAACGTGATGACGAACGATAGAACGTGACCGAACGATAGAACGAACGACCGAAAGAACGATAGAATGAATGACCGAACGAACGATAGAAGGATAGAACGAACGAACGAACGATAAAACAAACAACCGAACGAACAATAGAACGAACAATAGAACGATAGAACGAACGAACGATAGAATGATAGAACATGAACGATAGAACGAACGTGACCACAAACGATAGAACGTGACCGAACGAAAAAACTCTAGTTAACTCATCCCCATGTTTATCCTACTCGTACAAGTTCCTTGTGCATTTTGCCACGTAACACTTTTGTTTAACGCAAAAACAAAATGCATCCTACCTAAGTTTATATAAAGCTTGTGTTTTTACATAGTAACAAGTGTCCTTGTATTTAAAAAAAGTAAGTAAAAATATATAGAGGCAAAAATCCTTGGTAAATGATCACATCATAAGTACTTGCCACCCAATGATGTTGCCAAATCAATAGCCATCACCTGATCTAGATGTTCATGTGCCATTATGGGAATGAGGAAGCACCACAACCTCTACCATTACATCGTTGCCACTACGAATTCGCTACCTCCCATATGCTATCTTACCTTAAAAGTGTGAATACATAGTGTTGATAAATTTTCGTACACAGACACATTATAAATAATTTTGGATTAGAAAAATTTTAGTGATCGAACAATAGAACGAACGTGAACATACGAACAAGAACGTGGTATATATATGTATATGTTTTCAATGTAGATATGCAAGCATGATGTGTAGATTAATCATAGATGTACCAAATTGTTTGCAATAGATTAATCATAGATGTGTTTTCAATCATAGATGTACCAGATTAATCATAGCTGTGTTTTCAATGTACATTGTTAATGATATAATCTAACCTCCGTTTTGTTTGTAATAGTTTTCATGTTTTCACGTGAATACACTGAATATAATATTGCACATCTTTTTACATTTTCCAATAGTGATTTAATTTTTTTACTAATTTTTTTCTAATAGCTGCTGACCACCGTCGTCGCTCAAGCTTAAGTGGCCCCAATAACTCCAAGCAAAACTAAGGCAAGTTTCATTAATTCCCTGGTGTATATATATATATATATATATATGACATATGCACGTAGGTTGCATGTATGACAATTAATTAACTGGTCATCGTACATATTTCTCAACAATGTCAATATATGTATAACAATATACTCTTAGTTGATGTGTACTAGTTAATGTTACGAACAGATGGCAGATCACGATGATGAACAGATCCTCATGGACGAGATCGCAGAGGGTAGCAGCCAATATTGGGCGGATGAGGAGCAAGAGGACCCTAACCAATACCTAAACGAGGAGGGAAACGAGGGCACAAACCAAGAGGAAAGTGAAAGGCAACCGGCTGTTGGAGAGAAAAGGGCACGCGGACAATGAGGTGCCGCGAGGAAGCTTGAGGGCAGGCACATTATTAGTGAAGTAGCCCCAACCGGTATACTACGGAAGTTTGTGGGACACAGTGGTTGGGTCGTGTGGGATCACGTGCCCATTAGCACAGTGCACTGGCGTCAATGAAGGTCAGCTAAGGATGACCAAAGTTATCTTCCAGATACGGAGAAAGATATGCTGTGGACCACCATGCTCAAGACCTTCACGGTCCCTGAGGCAGATCAGCCAAGATTGAAAGAATGGACGATGAAGAAAATGGCTGAACAGTTCTAGAAGTACAAGTCAGCTCTGTACAAGAAATACGTCCTGAAGGGTCTGACACCTGATTTCGACAAATTAACTAAGCTGAGGGATCATTGGGATGCGTTTGTCGCATACAAGACCTCCGAGCACGGGCAAGCACAAATAGAAAAGAATAAAGCCAATGCTGCTAAGAAGCAGTACCATCACCAGCTAGGGTTAGGTGGCTATAAGAAGGCAATCCCCAAGTGGGATGAACTGGAAGCCGGGTTGATAGAAAAGGGTATTGAACCGGCCACAATGAACTGGCCTGAACGTTCCAGAAATTGGTACTATGTGTTAACGGCGAAATTTGGTAATCGACTTGGAAAGGAAAGGGTAAACCGAAGCAGAGAGGAAAGATTGAGTTGGAGACAGATCAGGTTTCGTATCGGACCCGGTAGTCGTATCGGACTGGGAAAGGCGTTGCCATAGAGAGCGTATCGGCCAATACAGATTCGATGTTAACGTGGGCCGATACGGGTTGTGAGTTGATAGTGTCAACGTGGGCTTGGTCTGGGCCTGGAATAAGCTTCAAGAAAGTTGCCAAATAGAGATAAAGCTCGGTTTTAGGCAATTGTATCTTGTAAATTAAGTAGTTTAGATCTAATCTGTGGCTTAAGTCTGCCGCAAGGACTTGTTTGTTAGTTGTAGATAAGATCGTGCCCTACAAGGGTTCTGTTGTAACTTCGGGTATAAATATCCCGATAGTTTGTACATAGAAGCTCTCTCTCAATCAATCATACAATCAAACTAATCTACTTTCGGCGCATCGCCAACCCTCGCAAGAGGCTGACTTCTGACGAGTTCTTGCTTCCCAAGAGCAAGGTAAGAACTCGTACCCGACGATTTACATCGTCGGGGCTAGCGTGTCGCTTTAGGCACATTAAGCCCTGATGATGTGATCGTCGTTTATCGTGTGTTAGCTAATCTTGACGCGGTCTTCTGATTCTGTCTCGTCAGCAGTTAACTCGTTTTAGGGTTTATTGCCGATGATGGTTGAATCAGTTTGCTCGTTTAGATTATCTAAGGCATTTACCATCCCCAAAAGCAATCGACGGCTTGATTTTCTTTGTGTTAAGTCTCGATTCACACTTTGTGTTGCTATCGACCTTAGTCCTGTTTCGAGATCTGATACGAAGCCTGTTTTCGATTGTAATTAAAGATAGCGCTGGGGTTTCAGTTGGTCTTATCTAATGCATGTGATTATTTATGTTCTTGCATGTGTTTGCCACTTATACATGTGGATCGACGAATATAAACATATCGGTCACAGAGTGTTTTTAAAGACTTCTTTGTGGTTGGTGTATTTATGTTAGCCGATTGACTTGTATAAGTTTACGCTAGAGTAATAGCTAGTGTAGTTATCCTCATGAAACCCTCATCGGCTAATTCTATTAATCTGTCACACGCTTTTGGCATAGGCCGATGAGATTAGATCTCTTCAATTTGCTTATTATATTGAGTAAGCCGATACAGCTTTGCCCTATCGGCTGGGCTATAACAATGTGACATCGGCCTATCGGCCGATCGACCATTGTTTTCTGACATGGTTTACTTGTTTCTTGTTGATTGCAGATCAAATCAACTGGCACGCTCTGTGCACGACTAGGCAAGCCAATTTGGACCTGCACTGGAGTTAAGCAGATCTCCCAAGCCGCCGCGGAACCCGTTTGGTTGCTGGACGGGTCTAAATTCTGCGCCAACACGCTTTTGGCACGCCTGGTGGGACCAAACAACGCAAACCCAGCAACAACAACAAGATCTCCTCAAGATGTCGAAGCAGGTCGAGATTTTCGAGGAGAACATCGTCCCTGTGATCGCCGACTAGCTCAATGCAGAGCAGAAGGCTGAGATGGAAAATCTGGTCGAGCAGTTCCAGAATATGTACCTGCAAACATATTCTAGGACTCGGCAAGGCACCTTGATCCAAAAATCCAAGGTTGTTATGCCGAGTCCCGGAGATGGAGCTGGCACGTCAGCGGCAGCACATGACCACGCCGTCAAGACCGAGGATACTGCAGCGCCGACGTTGCAAGATAGGATTGACTTCGCAGTTCATTCTGCGCTAGTCAACCAGTCGGGGATTCTGGTGAACACATTGACCAATACGGTCAAATCGATCCTAGATGGGACGATTCACCAGTACAAGCCTCAGGGGCCGATTTTCTTACCGGAAAATAAGTTCCCTGCTTATCGGACCCTGAGGAATGACCTGAGCACGGCTCAGCCGACAGCGCTGATGCCACCCCCATCGGCGCAGCCAACGACAACACTGCCATTGGTCCTTACCAAGCAGACAGGGGGGAGCCCTCAGCATATCACGGAGGAGCAGTATGCACAATGGACCAAGGGGAAGCAACCAGTGATCGAGCCGATGCAGCAAGTTCATATCAACCAGCCATTGGCCGGACAGTCGCAAGCCCCGGTTTTGAACAATCCTCCACCACAGGCGGTTTACAATACGCCACAGGGCTACCAGCAGCACACCACAGGGCAGTATGGCGCGCAGAACCTTGATCACCATTATCAGCCGTACTCCCCCAGGCAGTATCAAGAAGAGGGCTTGCAACAATCATATCAGCAAGACCTCCTGCATCGGCCCGCAAGATACTGGGCTGATATGATAGCCGAAGTGATGCGAGATCAGTTCGGCTTGAAGCCCAAGGAGAACTCTACAGTGTATCGGCACCCGTACCCCGAGGAATTTGACAGAGTGCCATTGCCAGGCCGATACAAGATCCCGGACTTCTCCAAGTTTTTGGGGTAGGACAACGTCTCGACTTACGAGCATGGAAGCCGATTCCTAGCACAGTGTGGGGAGGCATCGGCTATCGAGGCATTGAGGGTGAGATTTTTCCCTCTGTCCTTGTCAGGGTCTGCGTTTACGTGGTTTTCATCTCTACCCTGCAATTCCATCAGAGGATGGATAGATCTGGAGAAATAGTTTCATAGGTATTTCTATAACGGCGTACAAGAAATGAAGCTGTTCGATCTGACCGCCATTAGGCAACGAGTCGACGAATCGGTCCCGGAGTATATTCAACGATTCAGGGACGTAAGGAACAGATGCTACAGCCTTAGCTTGACCGATTCACAGCTCGCTGATTTGGCGTTCCAAGGATTGTTAGGGCCGATACGCGAGAGGTTCTCCTCGCAGGAATTTGAAAGCCTAGCTCACCTAGCACAACTGGTGTCGGCCCACGAACAACGATTCCAGGAGGCTAAGAAATTTGCAAAAAAGATCAATGCAGTTTATCAGTATGCCTCCGACGACGACAACGAAGAAGATGTTGATGTCGACTTGGCTGAGTGGGCCCGGATGAGGAAGCCGACAAATTGCCAATGGGTAAAAAAGGGCGACAAAGAAGACAAATTCGACTTCGACATCAACAAGGCCGATAAGATATTTGACCTACTGTTGCAAGAAAAGCAAATTCAGTTGCCAGTAGGTCATGTATTGCCATCGGCCGAAGAGATCAAGAAACGGAGATATTGCAAGTGGCACAACTCTTATTCACACCATAAAAATGAATGCAAGATCTTCAGACAACAGATTCAATCGGCCATCGAGCAAGGCAGGATTAAAATCGATGATGCCAAGCGGCCGATGAAAATCGAAGGACACCCGTTCCTAGTCAACATGGTGCGGGCGGACAGGGCCGATGGCAGTGCCCATCGGACCGGCAAGCGACCTTATCAGACCTCTGAGGGCCTGATTAGAAAATACTAGCGGAGGCAGGAAGAACAAGCTCAAGACCACGTCGATCAAGACAACTCTTACGACCCACATTGGGAGTGCGAGTTTTTCCGGTTTTGCTGGAATGAGGGGATGAGGTTGCCATCCATTCAGGAGTGCCCTGAGTGCAAGGAGCAGAAGATTATTATCAGGGCAACTCAAGCAGGCAAGCGCATCGGCCGGCCAAGCAAAGGAAATCTGTTCATGAGAGGTTAGGGCCGATGCACCAAGACCAACAGACCGAAGCCGAGGAACAGGTCCAGAACCCTCAATGGTGCCCAAGCGATGTATTCACTAAGACACAAAAACGGCGGGTTCAGAGGCTAAGGAGGAAAGAACAAATCCAAGAGCAACAGGTGGCAATAACCCATCGGCCAGCCAAGACCAAGAAAGAGTGGAGGATAAAATCCACGGTGGTCACGGCCGATGAGGGCACCTCCAATACAGCCCGGGCCTTTGCGGCTTCAAAAGGTAAACGAGCGACACCAGCGCCTGTTAACATGGTTTTTATACTGCCAGCAGAGTACAGCGTGCAGGCGGCCGATGAAGCAGTGGCCGACGATGAACAATCTTCGGCTAGGCTACAGTTGTCACCAGATCAAGCCATATTTGACAAGCCAGTTGACGACAACTACAGGCACTTGCGGCCGTTATACATCAAAGGATTCATTAACGGGCGGCCGATGACGAAGATGCTGGTCGACGGCGGCGCGGCGGTCAATTTGATGCCATACACAACCTTCAGGAAGCTTGGAAAGGTACCTGACGATCTAATCAAGATAAACATGGTGTTGAAAGACTTTGGTGGCAACGCGTCCGAGGCGAAAGGGGCCCTAAACGTGGAACTCACCGTGGGCAGTAAGACAATACCCACCTCCTTCTTCGTCTTTGACGGAAAGGGTTCCTACAGCTTGTTGTTGGGACGGAATTGGATCCACGCAAACTGTTGCGTCCCTTCAACAATGCACCAATGCCTCATGCAATGGCAAGGGGACCAGGTCGAGATCGTGCAGGCCGATCGGTCGGTACACGTGGCCAATGCCGATCTCGCAGTATGGGAGATGGAGGGAATCGATTGCTTGTCCGGGCGAGTCTGGGACGCCGATTTCCTCAAAGTGACTGACTGCGACATCGAGACGATTGAAGATCAAGACAAGCAGTTACTTTAGCAAAAATGTGCCGTCCGCCGTTGAAGATGAACAAGCTAGTCCCTACACAGATGATGCGGTGGACGAGCTCGATGGCAAGTTGGGACAGGGTTTTACGTCGGCCGATGAGCTTGAAGAAATTGATATAGGAATAGGTGATAGGCCTAGGCCGACGTACGTAAGTGCTAACCTGCCAAAGGAATACAAGAGTAATCTTATAAATCTGTTGAAAGAATTCATGGATTGTTTTGCATGGGAATATCATGAGATACCAGGATTAAGCCGATCGATTGTAGAACATCGGCTACCAATCAAACCAGGCTATCGGCCGTTTAAACAAGCTCCTAGGAGGTTTAAGGCCGATATGCACGAAGCTATTAAGGCAGAGATCACACGACTTTATGATGCCAACTTCATCAGACCTTGCCGATACACAGAATGGGTCTCCAACATAGTTCCAGTAATGAAGAAAAATGGCAAGCTTAGGGTATGTATCGACTTCAGAGACTTGAACAAAGCAACACCGAAAGACGAGTACCCTATGCCTCTGGCCGATTTGCTTGTCGATGCCGCGTCTGGGCACAAGGTTATTAGCTTCATGGATGGGAACGCAGGCTACAACCAAATTTTCATGGCCGAAGAAGATGTTCACAAAAAGAGCCTTCCGATGCCCAGGGGCAATCGGCCTATATGAATGGGTTGTCATGACATTCGGTTTGAAGAATGCTGGAGCTACATATCAGAGGGCCATGAATTATATTTTTCATGATCTCATCGGCTCTTTGATTGAAGTTTATATTGATGATATCGTCGTGAAGTCAAGAGAATATGATATACACCTGGCCGATTTACGCAAGGTACTCGAAAGAGCGAGGAAGTATGGTTTAAAAATGAACCCTAACAAGTGTGCCTTTGGTGTATCAGCCGGTCAGTTCCTCGGTTTCTTGGTCCACGAAAGAGGAATCGAGATTACACAGAAGAATATCGATGCTATAAAGAAAATCAAACCTCCGACGAACAAAACCAAGTTACAATCTCTGCTCGGCAAGATCAATTTTGTTCGGCGCTTTATATCGACTTGCCTTGCAAGACGACTTGACAGCCGATGAGTACCATAATCTTATGGTAGATGAGTTAGACGATTTGGCGCATGTCCGATTACGGGCCTTAGAGAAGATTAAACGTGATAAAGATAGAGTGGCTCGTCATTACAACAAAAAAGTTGTCGCCAAGTCATTTGAAGAAGGGGATCTTGTATGGAAATTAATAATGCCGATTGGTTCCAGAGATAATAAATTCGGCAAGTGGTCACCTAATTAGGAAGGTCCTTTTCAAATTCATCGCTGTGTTCCTCACAATGCTTATTTGCTCAAGGGGTTGGATGGCGAGATTTATGGACGAGCTCTTAATGGCAAGTACTTGAAGAAATATTATCCTAGCGTCTGGATCGACTCATGATCGGCCCTCCAGCCGATTTATGATTACACCCGATGTGTTATGCATCGTCTTTAGATGTCCGATACATACTATCGCCCTTAGTTCAAATTTTACAACATGAGCCCTCATCTTCTAAAATTTGGGGGGCATATATATATACAAGCGCGGAATTTTTCAAGGAATTTTCTTCTTCAGAAGTAATGTTCAGACTGGAATTTCCAGATCAAATTCGGCTGCTTGGCCGATGAGGTTTGTATTTACACAGTATAAAGACAAGATATGCTACATCACCCTATGAAGTCTGAAATAGCTGCAACGGCTTTACGGCGAATCTGCTCGATGTCTTCTATAGCCTGGGCGTCATCGGCCGTCGACCCTGGGATCGGCTTCAGCGATCTGCTCAGGGTTGCAAGGTACTTGGCCGATGCCTTGAGCTTTGCCGTCTGGTCTTCTATGGCTTTAGGTGATGCAGCTATCCCGGCTTCGACTTCTTGGATTTCTTGACGCGTGGCTTCCAGCTTCGATTTTAGCTCTGCCTCGAGACGACGGAGTTCTTCAAGTCTGTTTTTCAAGACGATCGGCTCCACCGCTAGCTCGTCCAGTTTGGTCTTGTCAGCGTTAACTTGGGACTTGCTGGCGGACAAAGCCGATTCCAGTTGGTCACGCTCTCGTCGCTCTGCGAGTCTTTCTTTGGCCTTGTTGAGCTTGAATCGGTACTGCTCCAAGAAGATGACTGGTGTTAGGACCTCCATCAGGTCTTCAGGCAGTTCGTCTTGAATTTCTTGTACCCTGACCCTGATGGGGGTGCAATCTTCCACCAAGTACTCCAACGAGGACTCCAGCCGATTGGCGATATCGGTCAGCCGGTTCTTCAGATCATCAGAGATTGGTGCCCTGGCTGTGCTGGGTAGCTCCTTGTCCTCATCGTCAAGAAACTGGCCGATATCAAAGGAGAACATATCGGCTAGGTTCTGCAAATATCAACATGGGTCAAGGTCAGCCCCATTAAAACAGGAACCGGCAGAAAGGGGATCAGAGTAATCCTAGTTACCTGTGTTGGAGCATCGGTGGTGCTCGCATCGGCCTCCCTTTGCTGTGTCGATGTAGTAGGCGAGGGGGTTGGCCGGTGTGGTGAAGGTGACGCGACCCTAGGCTGAAAAAGTAGGAAATTGGTAAATAGGGTTATGTGATTAGAAAGATAATGCAAAAAATCAACTCTTACCGAGACAGTCAGAGAGGGTGGTGGAGAAGGAGGAGTCCTCAATCGTGCCTTGGCTCGTTCGCGCCGTTGTAAGGTTGCCTTTTTGGTTCTTGGTAAAGGGGTCGATCGAGTTCTCTCCTTCAGTACAGATGACACCGCAGCCTGAAAAGGATATCAAATTAAAGTGTAGCAGTAGAAGGGGATTATGTAAACGCGGAGAAGAGATTGTATTGACCTTGCGAACTGCATGTCTGGTCCTTTTTGGTTGGGGGGCATCGTCTTGGTCATCGGCCGGTGGAATCTCAGTAGCTTCGGCCGATGGCTCCTTGGTGGTTTCGGCCGATGGGTCTTCTTCATATGCATCGGCAGCCGCTGCATCGACTTCCTCCTCCATCACTTGTTCTTCAAGGAATTCTTCCATGGAGGGGTCCAGCTCTTCAAGATCGGCTTGGTCATCAATTTTAGCCTTCTTGCTGGATTTTTGGGATTTGCCCTTGGTTGGCGCTTTCCTCTTGGGGTTTTCTTTAATCATCGGCCCCTGAAGTAATGATGATATCTTCGGGGCAGTAAGGCCGATGATGGATTCCAGGATGGTTGATCCTGATGGGGCTACGGCTTGAGCATAAAAAATATTCTGCCCACTGTTGCTCACAGATGGAGTCGGCCCATCTTGGACTTGAGGGCTGATACCTTGGATGAGCTCCGTCACATAAAATCTGGCCGACTGATGGAAAATGTGAGCGGCCCACTCTTGCCACCATGTTTGGAAATTGATGTGGACGAAAGCGTTCAGATGCAGCCGGTCGCAGTCGCCGAGGTTTGGGAGCTCGATTTCCAGCGCTTTGCTCATGACCAGCGTCGATGGAATTGTGCCTCTGCTCTCTAGGAGTTTATGAAGGTACAGACTGATGGGGAGTTGCCCGAGCCCGCACTGTCTAGCAGCTACCATTGGGTTGTAAAACTCATAGGACAGGTTGGTGCTCCTTCCCTGAAATATGCCTACTGGGAGCAGGCTCGGAGTGAGGCTGATCATGAATAACTCCCGTGACTCCATGTCGTCATTTATCAAGCTCAGCCGAAGATCGTCGGGGAGTTCAAAATCTCGGTTCGATGTGTAGACAAACATGTCCATCCTGGCTGATGGAGGGCCGGTGAAGAAACGAATGAACCATGTAGCCATGTCATCGGCCGATTGGTCTGCACCTGGGTAAACGGAGGCCGCTTCCCCATAGGACATGCATCTTCTGCTCCTGGGATCTTCGTGATCGACATATTTTGATGGGAAGTGAGAGTCCGATAGAGGTGGCCGATCAACCATGGTGTTGGTGTGAATGGTGAGCCAGAGCTGAACAAACCACCATGGTCCTCCATGAGCCACGGTCTGTTTTAGCATCAAGTCTTGTGTGGAAATATGGAGCAGCTGATAGGCAGCTCCCAAGAGGTATCGGCCCAAGGGGATTTGTTTCTTGTTGACCAAAGCCTGAGCCAAGTGTTGACAGTTTATGGTGGGGCCACAGGTCGATCCACAAAAGACAAATCTCTCCAACCACAATGTCAGGAAAGCTACATGTTCTCGTTCTGAGACCGATCCTTGTTCCATGTGTTCGGAGATGTACCCAGACCAACCTCTAATCTTCTTGGTCTTCAACTTGTGACTGCTATGTATCAGGAGGCTGAAGGGGTTGATCTCGGAGTCAATGTCTAACCCTGTTAGTATCTTGACGTCGATCAGAGTGGGGGTCATCGGACCTTGTTTGAACACAAAGGCGTTCAAGGTACTGGACCAGAAGTAGCTGGCGGCCGACATGAGTGGCTCATTCTTCTTGGTATCGGCCAGGGATAAAGTGATGCATTGGCCGATCCCAATCTCGTCCCAGTGGACTTGTTTGGCAGCAGCAATCCTCTTATGCCAGGTTCTGTATCCGTTGAGCTTGGATGGCCAGGACCTAAAAGTATGTTTCCATGAAGACACATTGGGCTTGGCTTGCCTAAAGGGGATTCTGTCCGTTTCAGCATTGATTAGCCAAGTTGGGTCGCAGTCGCCCATGAGGCCTAGGAGAAAGCGATGGGATTTGTCGTTGGTCGGGATCGGGATTTGATTTTTGAAGACCTATGTCACCAGAGCAGCGATGAAATAATAAGACAGGGGGACAAGAGTAAAAACCCTAACTTGGAGAAATCGGCGGAAAAAGCGATAATGCGGATTTTGAAGGAATTGACTTACCACAGGGATCTCGGAGGCGTAGAACGGAGTGGAGGCCATCGTTGTCGTTGAAGGAGTCACTGTGAAGGGGGTCGATGTCGACGGGACGCCGAGGGGTCGCCAGAGTTGAAGAACACGAAGAGTTTGTTGAATCGGCGGCGGAAGGATTCGAATCTGGATCTGCGCGGTTTACAAGCAAGCCCTAGAAGTTGATGGGTTCCTCGGAGCTAATTCCGCCACATTATATAATGAAGCAGAATTGGGGGGCATGTGTTAACGGCGAAATTTGGTAATCGACTTGGAAAGGAAAAGGGAAACCGAAGCAGAGAGAAAAGATTGAGTTGGAGACAGATCAGGTTTCGTATCGGACCCGGTAGTCGTATCGGACTAGGAAAGGCGTTGCCATAGAGAGCGTATCGGCCGATACAGATTCGATGTTAACGTGGGCCGATACGGGTTGTGAGTTGATAATGTCAACGTGGGCTTGGTCTGGGCCTGGAATAAACTTCAAGAAAGTTGCCAAATAGAGATAAAGCTCGGTTTTAGGCAATTGTATCTTGTAAATTAAGTAGTTTAGATCTAATCTGTGGCTTAAGTCTGCCGCAATGACTTGTTTGTTAGTTGTAGATAAGATCGTGCCCTACAAGGGTTCTGTTGTAACCTCGGGTATAAATATCCCGATAGTTTGTACATAGAAGCTCTCTCTCAATCAATCATACAATCAAACTAATCTACTTTCGGCGCATCGCCAACCCTTGCAAGAGGCTGACTTCTGACGAGTTCTTGCTTCCCAAGAGCAAGGTAAGAACTCGTACCCGACGATTCACGTCGTTGGGGCTAGCGTGTCGCTTTAGGCACGTTAAGCCCTGATGATGTGATCGTCGTTTATCGTGTGTTAGCTAATCTTGATGCGGTCTTCTGATTCTGTCTCGTCAGCAGTTAACTCGTTTTTGGGTTTATTGCCGACGATGGTTGAATCAGTTTGCTCGTTTAGATTATCTAAGGCATTTACCATCCCCAAAAGCAATCGACGGCTTGATTTTCTTTGTGTTAAGTCTCGATTCACACTTTGAGTTGCTATCGACCTTAGTCCTGTTTCGAGATCTGATACGAAGCCTGTTTTCGATTGTAATTAAGGATAGCGCCGGGGTTTCAGCTGGTCTTATCTAATGCATGTGATTATTTATGTTCTTGCATGTGTTTGCCACTTATACATGTGGATCGACGAATATAAACATATCAGTCACAGAGTGTTTTTAAAGACTTCTTTGTGGTTGGTGTATTTATGTTAGCCGATTGACTTGTATAAGTTTACGCTAGAGTAATAGCTAGTGTAGTTTTCCTCATGAAACCCTCATCGGCTAATTCTATTAATCTGTCACACGCTTTTGGCATAGGCCGATGAGATTAGATCTCTTCAATTTGCTTATTATATTGAGTAAGCCGATACAGCTTTGCCCTATCGGCTGGGCTATAACAATGTGACATCAGCCTATCGGCCGATCGACCATTGTTTTCTGACATGGTTTACTTGTTTCTTGTTGATTACAGATCAAATCAACTGGCACGCTCTGCGCACGACTAGGCAAGCCAATTTGGACCTGCACTGGAGTTAAGTAGATCTCGCAGGCCGCCGTGGAAACGCGGAACCCGTTTGGTTGCTGGACGGGTCTAAATTCTTCGCCAACACTATGCTCATGGTGGAACGCTCGATCCCACTAATGGCTCCCTTGTATTTGGTGATGCGATCCGCGAAGCAGCTAGCAGACTTATGGAAGCAATGGAGGAGTCTGCTTAGGGAACATTCAATCCTGACTAAGAGAAGGACGAGCTTACGCTCGCACTACAGAATCCCGAGCATCCAGGATGAATAGGAGGAAATGGCGTGGTTGCTTGGAAATACGAATTTCAAGAGGACAGCCACACTTACAAGAGTCGGATGAGGAGCATGAGGGATACCGAGGCAAAATTAAGATATCTTGAGGAAAGTGTTGCCCTGCAGGACATAAGGATGCAAGAGGAGGTCGAACGACGGGTGGACCAACGCCTGGCAGAACGGTAGAGGATTTACAATATTGGATTCATGGACCCCCGCAAAGTCAATGACGTAATGATATGGGACTTTGCGGAAGCTACAGAGGACAATATTGTTCATTTCCTGGTGCAGCAGCATTATAAGACCTACATACTATTGCCCTACAACACAAAGTGAGTTTTAACTGTCTTATGAATTTGTACCAACTTCTTTCTCGTACTCGTACAGTGACATATATATCGTCTGACGCTATTTGCAGATTTCACTAGGTCCTTTTCCTCTTTGACCTTGAACTATGCAAAGTCCATGTCTATGACTCAATGGATAAACCAGAGTAAACTTTCACCAAGATTTTTGAAGTGATAGACAGGTAATGCCATCTATTCAACTGTCATTAATTATGAACACTGCTATTGCTACTATGCAGATCTCCGATATTTACTCATAGCTTCCAACTGTACATAGGGCATAGGCAAAGTTCCGTACATTGGTTCGCGGGGTTTGGAAAGAAAAACTTGGTAGGAGGTTTAATTTTCTGGTGAGTACATGCTCTAAAACATATTGAATCATTACTTTGTTCTAGAAAAATTAGTACATTAAATCTCTCGTCGTTTCTCCTTAAGCGTGCAAAACAGGAGCAGGGGAATAACTTGTGCGGCTACTACGTCTGTGAATATACTCACGCACTTGTACACCAAATCAATAGTGACAAGGATCTGAAAGTATATAAAAATTATTCATAAATTATGTCCCGATTTCTTATTGACTTCATATACTTATATCTCAATTTTTTTCAAATGATAGATTATTTACATGAGGGAAAAACTATCCAACGAAAAATTTATCAAGGCTGTTCAAGAACAATTGATGGGATTTATCAATGAACAAATAATTGATCCTATGGGAGAATTCCACTACGATGGAAGACCTATTGATCATCATTCCCATGTATAACATGTCTTAGGTTTCTTCGTAATATATAATAGAACATTAGAATTAACGAAGGATTGTAATATATGTATGTATTTAGATGTGGATACATGTATTTATGTGTGTGAGTATATTTCGGTAATATAAGTATATATTTACTTGAGTGCATATATGTAGGAAATATATATATGTGTAAAACATGTATTTCTACACACACACACACATATATATATATGTATAAATACATATATTACATATATACACATATTATATATACATATACATTATGCATATATATGTATTTATACATATATATGCATAATATATAAACAAGTAGCTGGCAGAACCAGCAATTGTTTTTTTAAAAAGAAAAAATATCATTAGTCCCGGTTGGTAACATCAACCAGGACTAAAGATGGCTGCGTCAGCCACGTGGCACTACCATCTTTAGTCCCAGTTGGTGTTACCAATTGGGACTAAAGATGGCTCTTTAGTCCCGATTATTTCACCCGGGACTAAAGATGGGAATCTTTAATCCCAGATTCGTGGTCCCGGTTGCATAACCGGGACTAGAGGGTGTTACGAACCAGGGTTAAAAACCCCTTCTCCGCCAGTGCCTGGCATTGATCTGGTGCTGCTGTGACGTGTGGCCATATCCGCCGCTTGTGGCCGATACCTTTGCGCCCACAAACTGCCATTGAACGACGAGCCCCTCACGCCGCCTCAGACTCCCCCCTTGTTGTCAGCAATAATCGGTGATGGGGATGGGAAGCCGTTGACGCTGAGTTGCTCCTCTTCTCGCCGGCGGTCGGAGGTGATGGCAGCGGCGCGGGTTGCCGAATCCACTGATAGGGACAGGGTGAAAGAGGACGATGGGACAGCCATGGAGGGCAGGCCAGCGGTCCTCCTTGGACTTGGTCGTCCACGGCCAGTCGCCGGGAGCATGCGTGCCTTGCGCCTAGCTGGTGTGCTCAAGGGGATGCGGATGTGTAGGTCGCCATTGACGCCACCTCACTCCTCACCTCATTGGCCATCGGGTGCTATGCCAGAACGGGGTGCCAGAAGAGGTAAAGGTTGTCGATCGCCGTCACTGCTCTCGATCGGTGGTTCTAGATCCTGAATTTTTGGAGGTGAGGGAGGGGATATTACGGTTGTGAGGATAGGTGTCAGTGTTGGGTTACGAATAGGCTACGATAGCATAAATCAAAAATTTTCTATCACGTAAACCAGGAACCATGCAAGTATGAGATCATAGATCGTTACCACTCAACGCGCTATACAGCGGAAGTAGGTGCTAAGAAGCCGAAGGAACATTGGCGACGTAGCGCGCGTCGATGTAGAGAAAGTAGTAGATCGCAGCAGCCCAACCTTCTCCTCCTCGTGCGTATGCCCCGCCATGCTCTCACGCTGATCAGCACCGCAGACCAACGGCGCCTCTACCGGTATCCACAATTCCAGGGATGGAACACGTCGCACGGACGTGCTAGCGCCCATGCTCGGCTAGGGTTTTGCTCGGGAGGGAAGTGACGGCTAGGGTTTCTCACACACCACCAGCCTCATCTCCTGAAGAATATATATGATCCATAACTAGGCCTCCAAGGCCCATAGGAGTCCTACTCGGATCACTATTCTAATTAAGCATATATTGGATCTCCATCCAATCCCTTTATTCCAGCCCGTTAAGTGTGCGACCCTGTAGGTTCATGTACATTTGGCTGCAACCCGAAAATTCCTTTTCGGTCCATGTGTCAACAGTGGCCCCTAGCAGAACATATTGACCCATCGGGCATACATAAAGATCATATCGGCTGAACCTCTAGTGTATACTTGTAAGAACCCCTTTGCCTCATGATATCGATTAAGCTCAAGACTAGATATGTGTCATCCTTTAATAGCTCAGTCATTCACTCGATCCAATAATAGATTATTTAACCTGTGATTGACTCCTCAATCAGTTTTGGCATGACCATGCACTTCCATAATCTATAACATCAAGGGGCTCAGAGATGTTTCCCCAAGGGAGGGGCAAATCCCATGTTGATTATTCATATCCCACTACATGTTTTGTAGCATGCTCGAATACTAATTTTATAATTACCCAGTTATGGAATAGTGTTTGGTAGCCCCTAAGCAAGCTACTACACATGTCGGGAACCATGATAATCTCAGGTCTAAGGATTCTACACCAACACTAATATGAGACAATTGATGGCACATCACATATAGTTCTCGCAGTGTCTCATGTTGGGTCTATCCAACAACAAGTTTCTCAACATGTGTCCACAATATTAATTTAGTATCTCCATACCATGATCCATGAGACATGATCAGCAATCAATACATGTGCTGATCATTGAACCATATTTGTTCCATATATGATATTTGATCAGGGATCCTTTAGAAATAGTAACATACAACATAAATAGTCTCATGAACGAATCATATATTTATTAATCAATAACGAGTTATCTATTTCAAGGAACAACGTATAATAAAGATGTAAACATAGTATGTGATACAACCATCTCTATGATTGCCTCTAGAACATATCACCAATAGTTAATGTGTGGCTGGGTCTAGGCTGGGTAGGTGTGAGGGTGCGTTTTAGCTAAAACGCAACCCAGATGTAGTATTGTGTGTGTGTGTATGTATGTATGTATGTATGTATGTATGTATGTATGTATGTAGGGACAATTGTGCATTTGACCCTCTTTTGAAAGCTAACTATCAATTTGACCCTCTTTTATCAACTTTGCTCATTTGACCCTTCTTTTAAAAATTGAAGATTCGGTCTGACCCTATTCTGTTAAGGGCATGTAACGGTGTTAATTAAAGCACAAAATGTCTCTTCTGCCCTTGCTCATTTGACCCTATTGCACGTAGGACCCACCCATCAGTTCTCTCTTCTCTCTTCTCCTCTCCTCCACTCGCGGGGACAAGGCGAGGTGATGGCGGCGGGTCGAGGGTGTGCGCGGGCGGAGAGAAGGCAACGTGGCGCCAGTGAGAGGGTGTAGTTTGGGGCTAATTTTGTCAGTTCTAATTGAATGTTAAGATCTGAACTCTGAACTAAGTAAAAGTTTTTCTATAGCTGGCGTTATATTTTGCAATATACATGTAGTAACTTATATTTTTTCAGTTGGCCTTGAATGAATATTATGAGGATAACCAAAACTGGTAATCATAGTGAAGAAAGATAAGATTGACTAACTGTCTTATTCTTTCTTGTCTCAAAGATCTGTTTGTTTTGTTGCCCAAAATAAACCTCTTGCAGAGTATATGAAATATGTATGTACGGCGCAGGGCTATTGATACTGCAGCAAAAATTCTTATGAAGTATGCACCACATGGTGTGAGTGTAAATGATTTGAAGACTTCCCTGCATAAGCATTTAAACACAAACAAGGTTGGTCAAAAATGTTATTGCGCTGATTTTGATTACAAATTTAAGTTGGAAATTAGACTAATGATGTCATTAACATATTCTAAGGAAAAGCATCGGTCTCTTCCAAACCAGGATAGGAACCATGTTAAGCATTCATATATTATATAACGTATGGAGGAATAGCATTGCCTAAATTACACTCCCTCCCTTTCGTATTATAAATCATTTTGACTTTTTTTAGTCAAACTTCTCTAAGTTTAACTAAGTTTATAGAAAAATTTAGTAATATGTACAACACCGAATTAGTTTGATTAAAACTAATATTTAATATAGTTTGATAATATGTTTGTTTTGTGTTAGAAATGTTGCTATATTTTTTTACAAACTTAATCAAGCTTAAAAAAGTTTAATCAAGTAAAAAATCAAAACGACTTATAACACGAAACGGAGGTAGTAGTAGTTTTAACCCTACCTTAATTTCAAATTTCATTAGGGGGTGCAGAAAGTAGCTAAAAGACAAACAAAGTGCTTCCAAGGAAAAGTAGTCTACTCCAGCCGACCAATCTAAAGGCACACGTATCTTGAAGATGTCCGCTAGGCCTTCAGCCGTTGCCACATTGGATGAGATCAAGAAAGTTAGAGAAGAACTATTGAAGGAAGGGTGTGAGGAGGGTTTGGATTACCTGTCTCAGGTATGAATAAGATCTGATTGTATTAAGTGAAGCTTTGAGCTAGACTAGTGGTTTGAATAACCATATTTCGTAATAGTGAACTTTTGATCATCACCGGCCTTAGCTCAATTAACCCATAGTATTTTCATGATTCTAACATGAATTCTCATATGATCTTTTGAAAATAGGTAGTATAGCTTCTATTCTAGCACTATGAATTGTTTGGCGGATGGGAATATCACCCATAAAGCATTTTCCAAAATACCAAGTGAGGTTGCCCAAGTGTTAGGTGCGCGGCACATCTCCATGTGCAGAGAAAGTAGTTGGGGTATGGTACGGATTGGCCCCCATATCATCTACTTATTCTATTATCTCTTGTTACAGTGGAGTGATGAATATGTGTGTCTCTTTGCTTGTAAGTACAAAAGTAGTGATGCTGTCAGTCAAAACCTTAGAATGGTGTAGCAGTCTATCTTTAGAGGCCCTTTGCCGGTTTAGAAAAGTTACTCTGGTAAATGAACATATATTCTGTGTTCATACCACTACTACAGAAACAGCCTTTCCGTGCGGGCCGAAAGACATCTTTCCGTGCGGGCCGAAAGGCACCTTTCCGTGCGGAAGGCCTGCCCGCACGCGCGAGAAGGTCTGGGAAAAGACCATTTTCGCGTGCGGGCGGCCTAACCGCACGGAAAGATCCATTATCCCGTGCGGGCCGCTTAAGCAGACCGCACGGGATAAGCGATCTTCCCGTGCGGTCGCGTTAAGTGGACCGCACGGGATAATAAACCAACATATAAAATAATATTTTATATGCACATAAAATAATGGGTGGATCGCTTATTCCGTGCGGTCCACTTAACGCGACCGCACGGGATAAGCGATTTGCCCATTATTTTATGTGTATATAAAATATTATTTTATATGTTGGTTTATTATTTTATGTGAATATATTACCTTATCTCTCCCCTCTCTAGATCTCCGTCTCTCTCAGTAATAGTATACATACACATCGCACGTATTAAGAATTGAACGTAATTAATTATTTTTTCATGGAATTAAGATATTAAATTTGTACGCATGCATGACATATGTATATATATATGTACGTATCATCGCGTCTCGCAATTTACAGAAGTTTAAAAAACCACATAAAATATATCCTTAATTAGAAATATTTGTACTAGCTACTATACATATGTTCTTTTTCCCACTCTCTAAGTCGTTTGAAGGTATCATCCGTCGCAAGCTGGCTCTCCGGATCGTAGAAATCGCCCAAATGGTTGCAGACATCACGGCGGATGAAGCGGCAAATATCTGCACACAAGTTTAGTATGGTTCGATCGTCGAACCGGTTCGCTACAACTGGAACGGACGGGATCTGTTTCAGAAGGAATATACATTGTTATAGTTAGGAAAGTTATACAAGATCTTATAATGTGTGAAAAGATATTTTCTCTCGACTTACTTCTTCAAACTTTGTAGTGTATCTCCCGTTGAGTCTAAGCATCTCGCATATGTAATATCCGCATAAATTAGTCTGTGGTGGTTGCTTAAAACACAATGTTGAAAAAAATTGTATACATCAATATTTTGAGTGAAACAAGTATATGTAAGAAATGTCGGAACAAGAGACATGTAATTACCGACCATCTTGTCTTCACGAGAAGCTTTTTCTTTTGTAAGAACCCGCACGGGATAATGCTTATCCCGTGCGGTCCTCTTAAGAACCCGCACGGGATAATGATTATCCCGTGCGGTTCGTTAGGTGAACCGCACGCGATGATGCACTATAAAACAGCTCCCACCCCCGACAGTGCCACTTTGAACTTGGTGTTTCTCTCTCCAAAAAAATGCAATTATAGGGGGGAAGGTTTTCAACTTGTATTCTTCAATTGGAATCAATACAAAAGGTACCATGCTTGATCTTCTCTTCCATTTGCTTCCACTTTTAAAAGTTTTTATTGGTTAATGTGAAGATATTTGAATTTATTTTAACTCGGTTTCTCTCTCCAAAAATAGGCATTTTCTTTTGGTGGGAGATTGTAGAGTTAAAATCTTCGATTGAAATCAATATAAAAGGTAATGTGTTCGATCATCTCCTTCATTTGCTTCCGTTTTTGTAAAATTTCATTGGTTGAATGCGAAGATATGTAAACTTGTGCGAATTGGTACTTTGTGCTATATATGTATGTAATTTGTAGGTCAAATATTTTATTTTTTTGATTGAACCATTTTTTGGTAGCTAATATTGTCTCCGTATTATTATTTGTTGTGAATGAGGTTTTAGTTAAAAAGTATGAATTAAGTTTAATTTGTTTATTTAGAAAACACCGGCAATATAATATTAATTAATGCTGTGAATTTTTTAGATGGATCGGACATGGATGTATGAGACACGGAGAACTCATCCGGTGTTCATGAGAGAAGCATCAACATTTATTGACAAGGCTAAGACACACGCTTTGAGAGAGAGTAGGAAGGATATTTTTTGTCCATGCGTGGATTGCAAGAATCAGAAGATGTGGAAAGATCCGGATGTAATCCTGGGACACATAATTCAGCGTGGATTTGTGGAGAAATATACAGTTTGGAGTTATCACGGGGAAGTCGCCCCTCCTGTAGAGATTGGTGATATTTGGTTCGATCAGGCAGAGGATTTTATAATTGATGACATGTCTCGTCAAATGACTGGTGATTTTGGCGGCACTGGTTTTGACGCCGCAGAGGTTGATATTGATCTTGATCTTGAGGATATGTTGCGGCACGCTGAACCAGAGGTCCTAACAGAGAAAGCAAAAGATTTAAATAATTGGGAGGCGTTGCAGAAATCAACGAAAGATCTTTTGTACGATCAATCAAAGGGATGTGACATGCAGTATACAGTGTTGCGTTCGGTGCTAGAACTTCTTAGATTGAAGGCCAGGCACGGCTGGTCTGATACTAGTTTTAATGAATTGATGGGTCTCCTTAGAGCTATACTTCCTAAGCCTAACTTGTTGCCAGCTAACACCTACCAAGCCAAGAAACTGATATGTCCATTATCACTTGGTGTGGAAAAGATCCATGCATGTATTAATCACTGTGTACTTTATCGCAATGAATACGCTGACTTGGAGAAGTGTCCAACTTGTGGGGCGAGTAGGTACAAAAAGGATAACAGTGCCACCGATAGTGCTGTTGCCGAACCAAATACATTGGTTGAGCCAGGAAAAAAGATTCCGGCCATGGTGATGTGGTACTTGCCAGTGAAAGATCGCATGAAGCGATTGTTCTCGAACCCCGCCGACGCCGAGTTGATGAGATGGCATCAAGAGGGTCGGAAAACAGATGGTATGATTCGACACCCCGCCGATGCTCGACAATGGAGAAACTTTGATTCGAAGCATCCAGAATTTGCAAATGATCCGAGAAATGTAAGGTTTGCGTTGAGCACGGATGGAATGAATCCGTTTGGTGATCTAAGCAGCTCGCACAGCACTTGGCCTGTTCTGCTCACCATGTATAACCTTCCGACATGGTTATGTCAGAAGCGAAAGTATATTTTGTTGACTATCCTTATACAAGGGCCAAAACAGCCTGGCATCGATCTAGACGTGTTTCTTGAACCTTTGATGGAGGATATGCAAGAAATGTGGGAAGAGGGTGTACGATTGTTTGATGCGTACCGACAGGAGCATTTTACTCTGCGTGCTATCATATTCGTTACTATAAACGATCTACCAGCAAATTTTTCTCTCTCAGGACAGATTAAAGGAAAGACCGGATGTCTTATATGCCTGGACAACACATCGTACATATACCTGACCTCGTCAAAAAAGTTAGTTTACATGCGTCATCGTCGTTTCTTACCACAAAAGCATAGGTATCGTGCGATGGCTACCTTTTTTGACAAAACTGTTGAGGAAGGTACTGCCCCCGAAGCAAAGGATGGTTCCACGGTGTTTAAGCTGACAAAAAACATAAAGGTCGTGTTCGGCAAGGGAAAGACAGCTTTAGGCAAGAGGAAGAAAGAAGTGGTAGAAAACACGCTGCCCTTCAAGAAACATTCAATCTTTTTCAAGTACCTGACGTACTGGAAAGACCTGGAGATTCGCCATGCCATCGATGTCATGCACCTCGAGAAGAACGTGTTCGACAGCACCATCGGGACTTTACTTGACATCCCAAGTAAAACAAAGGATGGGTTGAAGTCACGTAACGACCTGGTCAATTTGGGCATAAGGAAAGATCTCCACCCGATAGAGCTAACGAATGGTAAGATTGAGATTCCACCGGCATGCTACTCAATGTCACCAGAAGAGAAAAAAGCTTTCTGTCAATGTCTTCGTGGATTGAAAGTGCCGACTGGATTCTCATCGAATATCCGGAAACTAGTATCAATGAAAGATTTGTCGATTTCTGGATACAACGCTCACGACTGTCATAAGATGCTTACGGTATTCCTCCCTATCGCTATAAGGGCGGTGAAACCAGTGCACACCAAGGTAGTGATAACAAAGCTGTGCTATTTTTTTAATCGAGTTTCACAGAAAGTTTTTGATCCAGAAGAATTAGGACCCCTTCAGAAATTCGCAGTCGAGACCGCTTGCCAGCTAGAGATGTTTTTTCCTCCATCGTACTGGGACATGATGGAACATCTCATTGTTCACATTGTCCCTCAAATTATTGAACTTGGTCCTCTATACCTACATCAAATGTGGGCGTACGAGCGATACATGGCCGTTCTGAAAGGGTATGTCCGTAATCGTGCTCATCCGGAGGGCTCGATGATAGAGGGTTACACAACTGAGGAGGTTGTCGAGTGTTGCCTAGATTATATGAGCGATGTCAACCCCATTGGGACACCGGTGCCTCGACATGATGGAAGGTTATCTGGGAAGGGTACTGTGGGAAGAAAATGCTTCTACGACAACGATTACAAAACGGTATCAGATGCACACAGCAGTGTTCTTCAACAACTCGCCATCGTTGCGCCCTACATTGAGCAACACACTTCCGATATCAGAGCATGCAATCCTGGGCGATCCGACGGTTGGGTTTCGAAAGAACAGAAGCGCACGTTTCCCCAGTGGCTGAAGGATCAAAAGCTACCGTGTGGAGAATCAATCGAGGAAAAAACGATAGAAAGACTTGCAGCTGGCCCAACAAGCCTTGTGACCTCATGGCAAGGGTATGATATCGGAGGATATTCTTTTTACACAAACAGCAAAGATAGGAAAAGCTCAGCGCAGAACAGTGGGGTTCGTGTCGTAGCGTTGGACGCAACAGGGCAGAACAAGTCTTACTACGGGATCATACAAGAAATATGGGAACTTGACTACGGTTTAAACATTCAGATCCCTGTTCTCAGATGCCAATGGGTGAAAGACATCATGGTAGATAAATTTGGATTTACTTGTGCCGAACGGAGTAAAATTGGACATAAGGATGATCCATGGGTCCTTGCGGAGCGTGTTGCACAGGTTTTTTATGTGAAGGATCCTTCCGATGAAAAGATGGACATTATTGTATCGGGCAACCAAAACATCATTGGAATTGACAACATTCAAGACGCACGCGATTATAACCAGTATGACGCCATTGAGTTATTCACAGATCTTCCTACGCGAATGAAACGCATTGAGAGTGTCCTCGACGAATCAAAGTTTGCATCCGTGCGGAAGGATGTTAATCCAAAAATAGTGAAACGCTAGTTTCTTTTTTTGTACAATATGTTTTTGCACGCGAATGTATCAAGCTTATGGTGTGAGCAATTGATATATTAATATGTGACGAATTTATATTGATTGAATTTTTTTACATTGATATGTTAGCATGTGCATTCATATTTGTTAGTTTTATAGTTTTACATGGGACAATTAATAAATGCAATAATTAATATGTTAATAAATATTTTAGCATTCATATCTTTTTTAGTTTTACAGTTTTAAAATAAGGGCGCCAATTATCCCGTGCGGGCGGCTTAAGAGCCCGCACGGAAATATGTCTTTCCGTGCGGGCGGTTTAAGAGCCCGCACGGAAATATATCTTCCCGTGCGGGCCGCTTAAACCGCCCGCACGGAAAGACATCTTTCCGTGCGGGCTTAAACCGCCCGCACGGAAAGACATATTTCCGTGCGGGCTCTTAAGCCGCCCGCACGGGATAATTGGCACCTATATATAGTCGCGCGGGATCCCTGAAATTTTCTAAGTCCCCGACGAGTCCAGATCTGTGCCGCCAGGCTGCCGAAAATTTCTAAGCCGCCGTGCGCCGCCGCCCATCTCTCTCTCTCTCTCGGCGCCCTCTCGCCCGCCGGCCTCAAGCCCCCCCACCCAGATCTGTGCCCTCCCATCGCCGCCAGCCCCCGCCGCGCCGCCCATCCCCGCCGACGCCGCACCGACGCCCGACGACGACGCCCACCCACGACGACGCCGCGGCCGCCGACGCCACCCATCCAACGACGCCCCGGCCGCCGACGCCACCCATCGGACGACGCCCACCGACGACGACGCCCCGGCCGCCGACGCCACCCATCCGACGACGCCACCCGGCCGCCGACACCACACAACCGACGACGCCACCCGGCCGCCGACGCCACACAACCGACGCCGACGTCCCTCCTCGCAAGGTGAGATGATATGCCTGTGAATGAAATGGATGTGGGATGGATCGGATCAATGGATTGGGTGGATGTGGGATGGCACGTCAACTGTTCGACGAAATGCCTACAAGGGATAGATGTGATATTTGTTTGCATGAGATGATTGAAACTCCCAGCGATGATGTTGTTTTTTTCGTAAATTTCATCACAGTAGAATTTTTTTATATATAAGCAAGTATTAATTTTGTGATGTAGTAAAATTGTGTGCTCATGAGCTTATTATTCATTTATATAATATGTATTTGGTCATTTGTGTTAGAGAGGTAATCTCACCAACACTCGTGACGAGATATCTCTATCTATCTATGTGTTGTATGTAATTAATGAATTAATTAATATATACATTAATATATACATAGATGAAAATACATATATATATATATATATATACATATATATATATAAGTAAGTATGTGTTGTATGTAATTAATGAATTAATTAATATATACATTAATATATACATAGATGAAAATACATATATATATATATATATATACATATATATATATAAGTAAGTATGTGTTGTATGTAATTAATGAATTAATTAATATATACATTAATATATACATAGATGAAAATACATATATATATATATATATATACATATATATATATAAGTAAGTATGTGTTGTATGTAATTAATGAATTAATTAATATATACATTAATATATACATAGATGAAAATACATATATATATATATATATATATATATATATATATAAGTAAGTATGTGTTGTATGTAATTAATGAATTAATTAATATATACATTAATATATACATAGATGAAAAAATATATATATATATATATATGCAAATAATAATAAGAAAAAGAAAAGATCGTTTTCGCCATTCGCAAATGCATAAATAAAACTGTTGGAGATTTATGGATGAAAGTGATTGAAGGTGACAATGCATGCGCATAGTAGCAGTACTATAGTTGCTTATCTGTTTCAACAGCTCCGAATCTGTCAACACGAAAAAGAGACGTAAAATTAAACGCCCTAGCCTGGACCATATGCATCTAGCTTAGAACAACAATGGAATCGTGTACGAGTTCCACGAGAAATTGAAGCATCATCTCCGATCCATTTCACTAGCAAATTTTTGTTTTAAAAAACATTCGATGATCATGAATTCAGCACTTCCATTAGTTGATGTGAATTTTTTGATGAATTTTAGATTGTAGGTTAGATTTTAGGTTTACTGATTAATGGAAATATGTTGAGATTTATTTCTGAAATATGAAAAACTTAATTATGTTGCAAAATATAATTAGCATTGTTTGTATTATACATAATATTAGCATTTTTTAATATACGTAATATTTGTATTATACATAATATTAGCATTGTTTGTAAATATATGTATAATATATGTGATGTTTGTAAATTAGATGTTTATTTATGTATATATGTATAATATACTTTAATATATATTTAGCATTTTTTAATATATGTATGATATTAGCATTTTTTAATATACATAATATTTGTATTATACATAATATTAGCATTGTTTGTAAATATATGTATAATATATGTGATGTTTGTAAATTAGATGTTTATTTATGTATATATGTATAATATACTTTAATATATATTTAGCATTTTTTAATATATGTATGATATTAGCATTTTTTAATATACATAATATTTGTATTATACATAATATTAGCATTGTTTGTAAATATATGTATAATATATGTGATGTTTGTAAATTAGATGTTTATTTATGTATATATGTATAATATACTTTAATATATATTTAGCATTTTTTAATATATGTATGATTTTAGCATTTTTTAAAATTTTGCCCCAAATTTTAATACTCTAAAAATGCTAATATTATGTATAATATTTTTTCCGCCTGGTATTTTAGTTAAAATAAGATGAAAATAAAATTAATTGTGTTACGACCAACCGTAGATCAAATGTCGACCGAGAAAGCTCCCTCCGATGCACCCAACGTCGAACCAACGCAAGAGGTTTCGAGCGAAGGCACATGGCAGACACCAAGCGATCCGATGTGCCATGTCGAAGTTACGCCAGCACCACCGGTTGAAGAAGACCCCGACTACATCCCTATGGAGGAAGCAGTAAGTCGAGTTGTAGTGTTATAAACTAAGCCGTCTCACTCTCGGTCGCGTTTAACTTTTTCTGATGTACGAACAGATGAAAACAAGACGCCAGTCAAAAAGAAAGGCTGCCAAGTCTGCCGTAATAGCCGAAGCCGAGACGGACACGGCAACGTCCGGTCAGCTAGAAACCGACACCGGAGAAACGTCCGGTCAAAAGAGAAGACGTGCTAAGAGAAGTAAGACACAAACCCCCAAGGAGACATACTACATCACCTCTTTGAACCAGGATGGGAAACCAGTAGAGCCCAAGGTAGCAATGACTAAATTCAGCACCACCTGCGGTGTGGTGGCCAGAACGCACGGCCCTTTGAATGTAGATTCCTGGGAGCAGGTGGATGACAACATGAAGAACTTCATGTGGAACGAGTTGCAGAAGTGGCTTGTCTATCCGCCTGGTTCAGAGGCTATGGGAAAAGAATTTGCCCTAAAAACGATGGCGCATCGGTGGAGGCAGTGGAAATCGGACTTGAACACTCACTACGTGCAACAGAACAAGACTCCATTCGCCGACTACGGTGGTATTACGCCCGCCGAATGGGACACCTTTGTGGCAAAGATGACAAGCCCGGAAGCCTTAGCGCGGAGGAAAAAGATGTCCGATCTAGCTAAAAGGAACAAATACCCGCACCGGTTGGGCTCGAGCGGCTACGATGGCCACGTAGAGAAGTGGCGAGCAACTGAAGAGAAGTTTGCCGCCCAAGGCAAGCCCCTGCTTGTAGATGCCCTAAAGGAAAGAAGCAAAAACTGGGTTTGGGCACGGAGCACAGGGCAAGTCACCGATGCGGGAGAGATCCAGTTCGAGGATCCGGATATCGAGCGTGTGACCAGTAGTCTTAAGGACATCGCGGAAAAAGAGAAAACAGGGGAATTCATTGCCAAGAGAGAACATGATCAACTAACAGCTGCATTAGGCAACCCTGAACATTCCGGACGAGTAAGGGGCCTATCGTCAAGGACGAGCTGGAAGGAAGGGTTTCCGGAGGAAGCTAAGGGTTACAAGAAACGGGACAGGTACAAACAGAAATTGGAAGAGAGGATAGCAAAACAAGTTGAACAACATTTCTACTCTCTTGTTGCTCAAAATCGTCAAGCCTTCCCGCACTTGTTCCATCAATCCGAAGAACCCACAGTACAGGTGCCAAGCAGTGTCGGGTCAGTGGACACCGCACCTTATGCAGTAGACAACATAACTGCCCCGACGCCGTGCAGCCTGCTCGTGCCGATAGGAAGGGCCGGGAAGAGAAAGGAGGTGGGTACAGGACTTGCGATACCAGGGCGCCAAATTCAGAACACGCCAATCCCTGAAGAATATGCAAGGGTGCAAGTGGCCAAGGTGCATGCAGAGCATACCAGTTTAGAGATAGATATTCCAACACCGGACGGGATACAATTGCTTGGGGATGCGGTGAATCAGTTTATACTATGGCATCGACGAGATATACTGCTGGTCGGTCCATCGCCTTCAACCCCACGCCCGCCGGCTCCAAAGATTGCTGCTGCGCCTGCACCAACTTCTCCACCAGGGCAAGATTCGCCAACTAATAGGCCTGCCTCCCCACCTCCCTCCTCCCCTAATCCTTTAGGTCCAGGTTCACCACATCTATCAGCCCCTGAAGTCCACGCAGAACAACCTCCTCTGACACCACAGTCTGCATTGGCGCTACCTGAAAGGCCTCTTATGAGAAGCGCAAGTCTTCCAAGTCCGACCAAGCTTGAACCTCGTCGGCTTATCCCGACAATGATTAGGTCAACTTATGATAAGGAAAAAATGGCCGTATACGAGGAAAGGTTAGTATTCCAGGCTTTCAGGGGGAGAGCGTCGACTGACAAGAAGCAGGATGAAACTCCACATTTGTCGGATTCACAAAAATCGGTGAAAAATCAAATGGAGGACCTGCAAAACTGGACTTCCGACGAAGTGCCAACAAAGTACGTGCACGGGAAGCCGTTCCTGCCCCCGAAGCTCATGGAAGGCCTGCCTTGGGAAATGAGGCTGATGCATGACTGGTATCTGAAGGCATCTAAAAAAGGCCTGGGCATGATTACTGTGAAGGTCCCGGATAACGCTTTCACCAGTGGCCCAAATGGGATGCTGGTAATCGATTTCAACGACCTTCACGCATTATTCAAGCTGGACAAAATGGATATAAATCTCGTTGCTGCATTTTGCCTGTAAGTCATTCGTAATTAATGTCATATATTAATTCACTTGCTAACTAACTTCTGATAAATTACCCGCTTTATTACTTAGGATGCAATTCCACGCCGCTGAAAAGGCCAACCATCCAGTAGGATACATCAACCCAACAAGGGTTTGCTGGACGGAACACACGGTGAATATTCGTGCAGATTCCGCTGAGCTCAAAGGTAAAACGACGTCCGAGAAAAAAGAGGTCGTCGAAAAAATGCACAAGAAAAAGATGGTCAGCGTAGCACTGTACTTGGGCAGAGCGATGGTTGCGCACAAAGACAAAACTGTCCTCTTCGTCCCTTACGCGCTGCGGTACGTATGATTCTTCCGTAGTACTTATGTTTTAGTACGATATCACATACAACTAACATATCTTCTTTGCAGCGATCATTACATACTTTTTCTGGTATATCCACGGGACCACCTGGCCGTAGTGCTGGATCCGGCGCACTATGGCGAGGAAACATTTACAGAGTTTCTCGTTATATTAAATTTGTAAGTCCTGTTATGCACCATTTACTAAATGTTGGCTATTGTACTCTCGAATACACATAATTGACTCAAACAATTGTTTTGTCTTTATAGAGCACACAGATATTACGTAGACCACGGTGGACCAATCAATAATCCAAGCGGACCGCACGGGATAATCTTATCTCGTGCGGTCGGCTTAAGGAAGCCGCACGCGATAATGAGTTATCCCGTGCGGTCGGCTTAAGCCGACCGCACGGGATAACTCATTATCGCGTGTGGTTCAACAGCCGGCCCCCTCGGGACCGGTTTTTCCAGGCGCGGTCACTTATAGCCCGCCTGGAAACTGTTGGGGGCCTCGTCCAGAAAGCCCCTTTCTGTAGTAGTGTACTATACTTTTGAATTGTCCTACAATAATAGTTTGATTTATACACGAATTATGTTATGTAAATGTGGTTGACAAAAAAAAAGTTTGCCTCCCCCCCTCTGTTTATGTAACCAGTTAGTCATGTACCATAAGGTATTCAACCCTAACGTGGAATGCAATGTTGTAGTTTCAAGTTATCTCCATTGTCCAGGAATTTTGAAGGGACTAAGGGGATTGTAGAGAAAGAAAAGAGGGATAGTGTTTTGGACTTCTCAGAGTAAATGAAAGAGTGAATTGTGTTCATGGTACATAACTTGCATGGTGGGTGCATGAAATAGGTATAATAACTTGGAAATTGCTAATTCTGGTACAATAACTTGGCTAGTTCGTATAAATCTGGATCAAAACGATCCATGCAAGCAAAAGTAATCAAACATGGCGCACATACAGTGTAACTATTATTACACGTCAAATTTTAGACTGACAAACTGTGCAGTTATTATTCGCAGGATATTTTCAAGATTTATATAAACTAACTAAAAAGCGAAACGGTTAAAAATGCTCAACCATGAAAATGAATTTTTAAAAACAAACTTTCAATGAAAACGGAGTGATTGATCATGAAAATAGTTAAAAATGCTTGACCATGAAAATGAACTTTTAAAAGAAAAGCTTTCAATGAAAACGGAGTGATTGACCATGAAAATTAACATATAAACCATCTTGGCCCTGAACATAAAGTGAACATTGAACAACATTGAACGAGTTATATAGAGCATCAAAATTTCCTAAGACATGAAATAAATTGTCTCTGTCCTGAACATGAAAATGTACTTCTGTACAACTAATTTATCTTTTTCTTGGGATCTTTAAACATGGCCGTACGTTAAGCTACCATGATATCAATGTGCACCATGTTAGATCAAGTTTGCTTTACATGGATCGCTTTGGGCCAAGTTTGCATGGACTAGCCAAGTTACTATACTGCAATGAGCAATTTGCAAGTACATATTTTCATCCACCACACAAGTTTATATACTGTGAGTGTAATTTACTCGAAATGAAAAATGTAAGCTATGTGCTCATCTTTGCTTTCCTATTGAATAAGGGCACAGGAAACGGTTTTTAGAAATTTTATTCCGTTATTCAAATGACCTCATAGGAAGTAAAGTCTCAGTGACTGTAATGCTTCAAATTACATCCATGCAAAGGCGCATAATCTTTTAACTCAAAGAATACTAATAATAATTATACATAATAAAAACTGCGGATCTTCAACTTACAGGTTATCGTAGAATCATCACTACAAATCACAACAATTGGAACTCAGCAAGCAGCCCAGTGCGCAATAAAAAAAGAGTAAATTGCGGTTTAGGGCTCATATTTGTACCAAATTTCACTTGGACCCTTTAAACTGAATATTCTTTTCACTTTGGGCTGGCTATTTTTACAAAAGTTACACTTTCGATTAGGTCTCATTTACGTGTGGGCCACTCGATCCAAAATGCAACATTTGCCAACAATACTGTTGGAGATATGGGAACCGGGGTCCCCTTTCTCTGGGATCCTGAAGTACCATGGGCCCCATTATTACATTCTACCATATTTAGAATTCATTGTCAGGTTAGAACCTGTCCACGCGGGGACTAACAGAACGGGAACCGGGGCCCTCGCTTCCCAGGGCCTTGGGACCTTGGCTTCTATCAACATTTACATCTTCGAGGCACACATCGGACCCCGAGCGAGACTGCTTGTGCTTGGAGCATATCTGCCCTCAGGCGCGGCCCCTCACAGGCCGTGCCCGGGTACAGCCCCTAGGTGCGCCTAGTGGGCAGTGCCCGAGGCATACATCGGACCCCGAGCGAGACTGCTTCTACTCGGGGCATATTTGTCCTCAGGCGCGACCCCCCGCAGGCCACGCCTGGGTACAGCCCCTAGGTGCACCCAGTGGGCAGTGCCTGAGGCACACATCGAACCTCGAGCGAGACTACTTCTGCTCGGGGAATATCTGCCCTCAGGCGCAGGCCCCCGCAGGCCCTGCCCGGTGTTAACAGCAGATTTTCGTAATCTATTCGGAGAGGAAAGAGAAAACCGATGCGGAGAAGAAGGGCTAAGTTAGAGTCGGACCAGGTCTCATATCGGACAGCCAAGCGTATCGGACTGAAAGAGGCGCTAGCAGGAAGAGCATATCGGCCGATGCGGATTCAATGTGGTTATTGACCGATAGAGCCAGGAAGTTGATAGAGTTAGCATGAGCCTGGTCTAGGCTCGAGATAAGCTTCAAGGAAGTTGCCAAATAGAGATAAGGCTCGGTTTTAGGCAGTTGTATCTTATAAATTAAGTAGGTTTAGATCTGATCTTTGGCAAGAGTCTGCCGCAAAGACTTGTTTGTTAGTTAGAGATAAGATCGTGTCCTACATGGACCATGTTGTAATCTCGGGTATAAATATCCTGGTAGTATGTACATAGAGACTCTCTCACAACTAAATACAACAATCAATTTGTTTCAATATACTTTCGGCGCATCGCCAACCCTCGCAAGAGGTTAACTCCGGCGAGTTCTTGCTTCCCCAGAGCAGAGGTAAGAACTCGTGCCCGACGATCTACATCATCGGGGTTAGCGTGTCGCTTTAGACACGTTAAGCCTCGATGATGTGATCGTCGTTTATCATGTTTTGAATGATCTTGACAGGTGTCTTAATTATGCTTCGCCAGCGATTTACTCGTTTTAGGGTTTGTTGCCGACGGCGGTTTAATTACTATGCTTGGTTAGATCTTTCAATGCATTTACCATCCCCAAAATCAATCGGCGACTTGATTTTCTTTGTGTTAAGTCTCAATTCACACTTTGAGTTGCTATCGACCTTAGTCCTGTTTTGAGATTTAACCCGAAGCCTGTTTTCGGTTGTAATTAAGGATAGCACTGGGGTTTCAGCCAGTCTTACCTGATACATATGATTATCTTAAATTCTTTATGTCTATCTGCCATCTACATGAATGGATTGATGAATATAAATGTATTTGTTATAGATTACTCTTTAGGGTTTATCTGTGATCAGTATGTTTATATTGGCTGGTTAGTTCATATAGATTCACATTAGAGTATTAGCTAATGTAGTTATCTTTATTATTCCTTATCGGCCGATGCCATTAATTGACATTAGCATGTTGATGAAGGCCGATAAGATTAGGTTCATGCTTTAATTTTGTTTTATCATGAGTAAGCCGATACAGCTTTGCCTTATCGGCTGGGCCACGACAATGCGACATCGGCCTATCGGCCGATCGGTCATTGTTTTCTGATGTGGTTTACTTGTTTATCTTGTTGATTGCAGATCAAATCAACTAGCACGCCCTACACGCACATAGGCAAGCCTTTGGACCTGCACTGGAGTAAAGCAAACCTCCCAGACCGCCGTGGAAACGTGGAACCCGTTTGGTTGAAAGGCGGGTCGAAATTCTACGCCAACATGCTTTTGGCACGCCCAGTGGGATCTCAAGAACACAAGCTTTGCAACAACAACAAGATCACTGCAGCATGTCGAAGCAGGGTGAGATCTCTGAGGAGAATGTCGTCTCCGTGACCGTCGACCAGCTCAATGAGGAGCAAACAGCTGAGATGGACAAGCTGGTCGAGCAGTTTCGAAATATGTACCTGCGGACGTATTCCAGGACTCGGCAAGGCACCCTCATTCGGAAAACCAAGATGGTATTGCCGAGCCCTAGAGATGGAGCCAGCACATCGGCGGCAGCCCACGACCATGCCATCAAAACTGAAAAGAACGTCGCGCTGACGTTGCAAGACCGCATCGACTCCGCAGTCCACTCTGCGCTAGTCAACCAGTCGGGGATTCTGGTGAATACATTGACCAATACGGTCAAATCAATTCTGGATGGTTCAATTCACCAGTACAAGCCTCAAGGACCGATTTTCTTGCTTGAAAACAAGTTCCCTGCTTATCGGACCATGAGGACCGATTTGAGTTCAACCCCACAGCCGACGGCGCCGATCCCGCCTCCATCGGCTCAGCTGGTGCCAACCATGCCACTGGTTCTGGCCAAGCAAGCGGGAGGAAGTCCCCAGCACATCACGGAGGAACAATTTGCACAATGGACGAAGGGGAAACAACCGGTGATCGAGTCGATGCAGCAAGTTCCAGTAAACCCGTCATCGGCCGGACAACCTCAGGTCCCCATGTTCAATAACCCTCCGCCCCCGACTGCTTACAACGTGCCGCAAGGCTACCAGCAGTATACTGCAGGGCAGTACGATGCACAGAACTTGAATCATCACTTCCAACCGTACTCCCCCAAGCAATATCGGGCAGAGGGCCTGCAGCAGTCTTACCACCCGGAGCTCCCACATCAGCCCGCAGGATACTGGGCCGACATGATAGCCGAGGTGATGCGAGATCAGTTCGGCTTGAAGCCTAATGAGAGTTCTACAGTGTATCGGCACCCGTACCCCGAGAAGTTCGACAGAGTGCCACTACCAAGCCGATACAAAATCCCAGACTTCTCCAAGTTTTCAGGGCAGGACAACGTCTCAACATACGAGCATGCGAGCCGATTCCTAGCACAATGTGGGGAGGCATCGGCCATAAAGGCGTTGAGAGTGAGGTTTTTCCCTCTGTCTTTGTTGGGGTCAGCATTTACATGGTTCTCCTCTTTACCCTGTAATTCCATCAGAGGATGGATCGACCTGGAGAAACAGTTTCATAGATACTTTTACAACGGCGTGCAAGAGATAAAACTGTCTGATCTCACCGCCATCAGGCAATGGGTTGATGAATCGGTTCCAGAATACATCCAGAGATTTAGGGACATAAGGAACAAGTGTTACAGCCTCAGCTTGACCGATTCCCAACTGGCCAATTTGGCATTCCGGGGATTATTAGGGCCAATACGAGAAAGATTCTCCTCTCAGGAATTTGACAGCCTAGCTCAGCTAGCACAACGAGTATCGGCCCACGAGCAGCGATTCCAGGAGGCGAAGAAGTTCGCGAAGAAGATCAATACGGTCTATCAGTACGCCTCCGACGAAGACGACGAAGAAGATGCCGACGTCGATCTAGCCGAGTAGGCCCGGATGAATAAGCCGACGACATGCCAATGGGCCAAGAAAGGCGATAAGGAAGATAAATACGACTTCGACATCAACAAGGCCGACAAGATATTTGACTTACTCCTGCAAGAAAAGCAGATCCAGCTGCCAGTAGGTCATGTACTGCCATCGGCCGAAGAAATCAAGAAGAGGAGATATTGCAAGTGGCACAACACGTATTCTCATCATACCAATGAATGCAAGATCTTCCGGCAGCAAATCCAATCGGCCATCGAGCAAGGCAAGATTAAGATCGATGATGCCAAGCGGCCGATGAAGATAGAGGGACACCCGTTCCCAATCAACATGGTCCGGGCGGACAGGGCCGACGGCGATCGTCATCGGACCTGCAAGCGACCTTATCAGACCTCGGAGGGCTTGATCAGAAAATATCAGCGGCGGCAGGAAGAACAAGCACAAGACTACGCCGATCAAGACAATTCCTACGACCCGCATTGGGAGTGTGAGTTTTTCCGGTTCTGCTGGAATGAAGGGATGAGGTTGCCATCCATCCAAGAGTGTCTTGCGTGCAATGATGTAGAAGACTCCTATCAGGGCAGCTCGAGCAAGCAAATGCATCGGCCAAGCAAGCAGAGAAAGTCTGTACACGAGAGGCTAGGGCCGATGCACCATGATCGTCGGACTGAGGACGATGAGCAAGTCCAAAATCCTCAGTGGTGCCCAAGCGACGTGTTTACCAAGACCCAAAAACGGCGGGTACAGAGGCTGAGGAAGAAGGAGCAGGTCCAGGAGCAGCAAGCAACAACCGCCCATCGGCCCACCAGGACTAAAAAAGAGTGGAGGATAAAATCTATGGTGGTCAAGGCCGATGAAGGCACCTCGAAATCAGCACGAGCTCCTACGTCTGCAAAAGGTAAAGGCGTAACATCGGCTTCTGTTAACATGGTCTTTATATTGCCAGCAGAATACATCGTGCAGACGGCCGATGAAGCAGTAGCCGACGATGAGCAGTCCTCGGCTAAGTTACAGCTGTCACCAGACCAAGCCGTGTTCGACAAGCCGGCCGACACCAGCTACAGGCACCTCCGGCCGTTATACATCAAGGGATTCGTCAATGGGCGGCCGATGACGAAGATGCTGGTCGATGGCGGCGCGACAGTAAACTTAATGTCATATACGACTTTCAGGAAGCTGGGAAAAGTGCTTGAGGATCTCATCAAGACCAACATGGTGCTGAAAGACTTTGGTGGCAACCCATCCGAGGCGAAGGGGGTGCTAAACATGGAGCTCACCGTGGGCAACAAGACAATACCCACCACTTTTTTCGTCTTTGATGGAAAGGGTTCCTACAGCCTATTGTTGGGACGCGATTGGATCCACACAAATTGTTGCGTCCCTTCAACAATGCACCAATGCCTTATACAATGGCAAGGGGACCAGGTCGAGATCGTGTAGGCCGATCGGTCAGTACACGTGACTAGGTTTCCAACATAGTTCCAGTGTTAAAGAAAAACAGCAAGCTTAGGGTGTGTATCGATTTCAGAGACTTGAATAAAGCAACGCCAAAAGATGAGTACCATATGCTGTTGGCCGATCTGCTGGTAGATGCCGCGTCTGGACACAAAATTATCAGTTTCATGGATGGGAACGCAAGTTACAACCAGATTTTCATGGCCGAAGAAGATATTCACAAAACAGCCTTCAGGTGTCCGGGGGCAATCGGCTTATATGAGTGGGTTGTCATGACCTTCAGCTTGAGGAACGCTGGAGCTACTTATCAGAGAGCTATGAACTATATTTTTCATGATCTCATCGGCTCACTGATTGAGGTTTACATCGATGACGTCGTCGTGAAGTCCAAAGAGTACGATTTGCACTTGGCTGATTTACGCAAGGTACTAGAAAGAGCAAGGAAATATGGTTTAAAGATGAACCCTAACAAATGTGCCTTTGGTGTATCGACCGGTCAGTTTTTAGGTTTCTTGGTCCATGAAAGAGGAATTGAGATTACATAGAAAAACATTGATGCTATCAAAAATATCAAGCCTCCAACTAACAAGACCAAGTTACAATCTCTGCTCGGGAAGATCAACTTTGTCCGGCACTTTATATCAAACCTATCAGGCAGGATAGAGCCATTCACTCCTTTGTTGAAAATAAAGGACGATCAAGAGTTTGTATAGGGTGATAAGTAACAAAAAGCGCTGGACAATATCAAGGAATACTTAACTTCTCCTTCGGTTTTGATCCCTCCGCAGAAAGGGGTTCCATTCAGGCTGTACCTATCGGCCGATGAGAAGTCTATCGGCTCGGTTTTAGTTTAAGACATTGATGGTAAAGAAAGGGCTATTTTCTATCTCAGTAGGAGATTGTTAGATGCTGAAACAAGGTACACGCCGGTGGAGAAACTGTGTCTATGTTTATATTTTTTATGTACTAAGTTGAGGCATTATTTACTTTCCAATGAGTGCATTGTGGTAAGTAAGGCCGATGTGATGAAATACATGCTATCGGCCCCCGTTTTAAAAGGGAGAATTGGGAAGTGGATTTTTGCCTTAACAGAGTTTGACCTCAGGTATGAATCGGCCAAAGCAATTAAAGGACAAACCCTGGCCGATTTCATCGTACAACACAGAGACGATTCAATTGCATATGCAGACATTGTGCCATGGACACTCTATTTTGATGGATCTGTTTGCAGGCATGGATGCGGTATCGGCCTAGTCATAATATCTCCTCGGGGGGCAAGCTTCGAGTTCGCTTTTACTATCAAGCCCTATTATACCAACAATCAAGCAGAGTATGAGGCAGTTCTTAAGGGTTTGCAATTACTACAAGAGGTCGAGGCCGATTCCGTAGAGATCATTGGTGATTCACAGCTGGTCATTAATCAACTTTCTGGGGAGTATGAATGCAAGAATGATATTCTCAGAGTTTACAATGAGGAGTGCAAGGAGTTGCTACAGGTTTTCAAGATTGTGACGATGAGGCATATACCCAGGAAACAGAACTTCGAGGCCAATGATCTAGCTCAGGGGGCATCAGGGTACAGGCCGATGGCTAAAGAGGTTCAGATTCAAATAGCTGTCGTGGATGCCGACGACTGGAGGTTTGCTATCATTGATTATTTGAAAAATCCTTCCCAGTCGGTGTCGCGACAGATGAAATACAAAGTCTTGCAGTACGTCCTATTAGATGACGACCTCTACTATCGGACGATTGATGGTGTCTTGCTCAAGTGCCTAGGTCTCGAGGAGGCCAAAGTTGTTATGAGTGAAGTACACGAAGGGATTTGTGGAACCCATCAATCGGCCCATAAAATGAGATGGCTTTTGAAGCGAGTTGGATATTTTTGGCCAACAATGCTCGAGGATTGTTTCAAGTATTATAAAGGATGTCAAGATTGCCAGAAATTCGGAGCAATCCAGAGAGCACCGGCATCAGCTATGCATCCAATCATAAAGCCGTGGCTATTTCGAGGATGGGGAATAGATATGATCGGTCAGATTAACCCACCATCGAGCAAAGGCCACAAGTATATTTTAGTGGCTACTGATTATTTCACAAAGTGGGTTGAGGCCATCCCTCTTAAGAAGGTTGATTCCAAGGATGCAATTCAGTTTGTCAAGGAGCATATCATATATCGGTTTGGATTACCACAAACATTGACTACAGACCAGCGATCAATCTTCGTGTCCGATGAGTTTGTCGAGTTTGCTGAAAGCATGGGTATCAAGCTATTGAATTCTTCTCCATATTATGCGCAAGCTAATGGGCAGGCCGAGGCTTCCACAAGACTTTAATCAAGTTAATCAAGAGAAAAATTGATGAACAGCCGAGACGGTGCCATACCACGCTGGCCGATTCCCTTTGGGCGTATCGGATGGCTTGTCATGGTGCAACTCAAGTGCCACCTTATCAGCCGGTTTATGGACATGAAGCTGTGCTGCCATGGGAGACCAACATCGGCTCAAGAAGGATTGCTTTGCAAGACGACTTAACAATCGATGAGTATCATAATCTTATGGTTGATGAGTTAGATGATTTGGCGCACATCCGATTGCGGGCTTTGGAGAAAATAAAGCGAGATAAAGATCGAGTTGCTCGTCATTATAATAAAAAAGTTGTCGCCAAGTCATTCGAGGAAGGGGATCTTGTTTGGAAATTAATAATGCCGATTGGTTCCAGAGATAATAAATTCGGCAAGTGGTCACCTAATTGGGAAGGCCCTTTTCAGATTCATCGATGTGTTCCCCATAATGCTTATCTGCTCAGAGGATTAGATGGAGAAGTTTATGGTAGAGCTCTTAATGGCAAATACTTAAAGAAATATTATCCAAGCGTATGGATCGACTCATGATCGGCCTTCCAGCCGATTTATGATCACAGCCGATGTACTATGCATCGTCTTTAGATGGCCGATATACACTATCGCCCTTAGTTCAAATTTTACAACATGAGCCTTCATCTTCCAAAATTTGGGGGGCATATATATATACAAACACAAAAGTCTTCAAGATTCTTCAAGCTTATCAGATTAATTCAAGTTTATGGGTTTCAACATTTTTCAGACTTGGACTTTTCCAGGTTGAGATCCAATTCGGCTGATTGGCCGATGAGATTTATGTTAATCAGGACAAGAAGTTATCTATTTACAAGAAGGACACAAAATATATTACATCACCCTATAAAGTTTTCAATAGCTGCAATGGCCTTACGACGGATTTGGTCAATGTCTCCTATTACTTGGGCGTCATCGGCCGTCAATCCTGGGATTGGCTTCAAAGATTTGCTCAGGGTTGCTAGGTACTTGGCCGATGCCTTCAGCTTCGTCGTTTGGTCTTCTATGGCCTTGGGCGATGCAGCTATTCCAGCTTCATCTTCTTGGATCTCCTTGCGGGTGGCTTTTAGCTTTGATACTAGGTCTGCTTCAAGACGGCGGAGTTCTTCAAGTCTGTTGTTCAAGACAATCGGCTCAATAGCCAGCTCATCTAACTTGGCTTTGTCAGAATTGAGTTGAGCTTTGCTGGCGGTTAAGGCCGATTCCAAGCTCTCACGTTCCCGCCTCTCCGCGATTCTTTCTTTAGCCTTCTGAAACTTGAATCGTTATTGTTCCAAGAAGATGACCGGTGTCAAGATCTCCATCAGGTTTTCAGGCAATTGATCTTCAATTTCTTGTACTCTGCTCCTGATGGGGTTGCAGTCCTCCACCAAGTAGTCCAATGACGACTCCAGCCGCTTGACGATATCAGACAGCCGGTTCTTTAGATCGTCAGAGACTGACGCCTTGGCCGTGATAGGTGGCTCTTGGTCCTCATCATCAAGAAATTGGCCGATATCAAAAGAGAACATATCGGCTAAGTTCTGCAAACAACAAGATGGGGCAAGGTTAGCCTAGTCAAACGAGAATCGGCAAAGGGATCAAAATGATCTTGGTTACCTGTGTTGGAGCATCGGTTGTGCTTGCATCGGCCTCCTTCTGTTGTCTCGATATAGTGGGCGAGGGGTTTAGCCGATATGGTGCAGGTGATGGAGCCCTCGGCTGAAGAAAAGCAAGAAGATGGTGAGCAGATCTATGTTGCTAGAGGGACAATGTGAAATTAACTCTTACCGAAGCAATCGGAGAGGGTGGTGGAGAAGGAGAAGGAGTTCTCAATCGGGCCTTGGTCTATTCACGCCTTTGCAGGGTTGCTTTCTTAGTTCTTAACAAAGGGGCCGATTGAGTTCTCTCCTTGAGCAAAGACGACGCGACGACCTGAAAAGGATATCAAATTATAGTGTACCAGCAGAAGGAGATTACATAAATTCAAAGAAGGGATTGTATTAACCTTGCGAATTGCATGTCTGGTTCTCCTTGGCGGGGTAGCATCGCCTTGGTCATCGGCTGGTGGGATCACAGTGGTCTTGTCCGATGGCTCTTTAGTGGTGTCGGCCGATGGATCTTCTTCATGCAGGTCGGCAGCTGCTGCATCGACCTCTTCCTCCATCACTTGTCAATCGAGGAATTCTTCCACGGAGGGGTCTAGTTCATCAAGATCGGCTTGATTGTCAGTCTTGGCTTTCTTGCTAGTTTTTTGAGCTTTTTCTTTTGCTGGCGCCTTCCTCTTGGGGTTTTCTTTGGTCATTGGCCCTTGGAGTAGTGATGATACCTTTGGGGCAGTAAGGCCGATGATTGACTCCAGAATAGTTGATCCTGATGGAGCCACGGCTTGAGCATAAGAAATTTTCCGCCTACTGTTGCTGATTGATGGTAGTGGAGCATCAGGGACTTGGGGGCTGATGTTGTCAATAAGTTCTGTCAAGTAGTACCTGGCTGATTGATGGAATAGATGAGTAGCCCATTCCTACCACCATGATTGGAAGCTAATATGGATGAAGGGGCTCAACCATAATCGGTCGCAGTCGCCCAAGTTTGGTACTCTAATCTCTAGAGCTTTGCTCATGACCAGGGCCGATGGGACTATACCCCTGCTCTCTAGGAGCCGATGAAAGTGTAGGCTGATCGGTAGTTGTCCTAACCCACATTGTCTGGCAGCCACCATGGGGTTATAAAACTCGTATGATAGATTGGTGTTCCTGACTTGAAATATGCCTACTGGGAGCAGGCAAGGAGTGATGCCGATCATGAAGATTTCCCTTGAGACCATGTCATCATTCAGCTGGCTCAAGGTCAGATCGGCAGGGAGCTCGAATTCGGCGTCCGAAGGATGTACAAACATGTCCATCTTGGCTGATGGAGGGCCAGTGTAGAACCGGATGAACCAGGTGGATATCTCTTCGGCCGATTGCTCTGCTCCAGGATAAACAGAGGCTGCTTCTCCAAAGGACATGTATCTCCTTGTTGAGTGATCTTCGTTGTCAGTGTAGTCCGATGGGAAGGCAGAGTTTGATAATGGAGGCCGATCGACCATGGTGTTGGTGTAGATTGTCAACCATAGCTAGATGAACCACCATGGACCTCCATGCGCCACTGTTTGCTTTAGCATCAGATCTTGGGTGGCAATATGAAGTAGCCGATAGATAGCTCCAAGAAGGTATCGGCCAAGAGGAATCTGCTTCTTTTCAACCAGGGCTTGAGCCAAATGTTGACAATTTGTAGTGGGGCCACAGGTTGATCCACAGAAGACAAATCTTTCTAACCATAGAGTTAGAAAGGCCACGTGCTCTCTTTCTGAGACAGACCCCTGTTCCATATGCTCAAATATGTACCTAGACCAACCTCCAATTTTCTTGGTCTTCAGCTTGTGTTTGCTATTGATGAGGAGGTTGAAGGGGTTTATCTCAGAGTGAATATCTAGCCCTGTCAGCATCTTGATGTCAATCAGTGTTGGGGTCATCGGACCTTGCCGAAATAGGAAAGCATTTAAGGTGTTAGACCAGAAGTAGGTAGCCGATGACATAATAGGTTCATTCTTCTTGGAATCGGCCAAAGACAGAGCAATGCACTGGCCGATTCCTATCTCATCCCAGTGGATTTGTTTGGCCGCTGCAATCCTCTTGTACCAAGACTTGTAGCCATTGAGCTTGGACGGCTAAGACCTAAAGGTGTGCTTCCATGAAGCAACATTGGGCTTTACCTCTTTGAAGGGGATTCTGTTTGTTTCTGCGTCTATTAACTAGGATGGGTCAGAATTACCCATGGGGCCTAACAGGAACCAGTGTGACTTGGTGGGGATCAAGATCTGATTTTTGAAGACCTACGACATGGGAATAACAATGAAAAATAAGACCTGGGGGGCAAGAGCAGAAACCCTATTTTTGAAGAATTCGGCGGGAAAATGAAAATGTGAACTCGGAAAGGATTGACTCACCATGGGGATCTCAGAGGCATAGAACGGCAAGGAGGCCATTGATGAACTCGAGGAGGTCGCCGATGCGGGGGTCGATGCCGATGGGACGCCGAAGTGTCGCCGAGTTGACAAGCGCGGATGGCTAGCAAAGGAGTGCGTGAGGAAATTGGCGGCGGAGGGCTGCGAATCTGGATCTGCGCAGTTTTCAGACAAACCATAGCGAAGAAGTCGATGGGTTCCTCGGAGCTAATTCCGCCACATTATATAATGAAGCGGAATTGGGGGGCATGTGTTAACAGCAGATTTTCGTAATCTATTTGGAGAGAAAAGAGAAAACCAATGCAGAGAAGAAGGGCTAAGTTAGAGTCGGACCAGGTCTCATATCGGACAGCCAAGCGTATCGGACTGAAAGAGGCGCTAGCAGGAAGAGCATATCGGCCGATGCGGATTCAATGTGGTTATTGACCGATAGAGCCAGGAAGTTGATAGAGTTAGCATGAGCCTGGTCTAGGCTCGAGATAAGCTTCAAGGAAGTTGCCAAATAGAGATAAGGCTCGGTTTTAGGCAGTTGTATCTTATAAATTAAGTAGGTTTAGATCTGATCTTTGGCAAGAGTCTGCCGCAAAGACTTGTTTGTTAGTTAGAGATAAGATCGTGTCCTACATGGACCATGTTGTAATCTCGGGTATAAATATCCTGGTAGTATGTACATAGAGACTCTCTCACAACTAAATACAACAATCAATTTGTTTCAATATACTTTCGACACATCGCCAACCCTCGCAAGAGGTTAACTCCGGCGAGTTCTTGCTTCCCCAGAGCAGAGGTAAGAACTCGTGCCCGACGATCTACATCGTCGGGGTTAGCGTGTCGCTTTAGACACGTTAAGCCTCGATGATGTGATCGTCGTTTATCATGTTTTGAATGATCTTGACAGGTGTCTTAATTATGCTTCGCCAGCGATTTACTCGTTTTAGGGTTTGTTGCCGACGGCGGTTTAATTACTATGCTTGGTTAGATCTTTCAATGCATCTACCATCCCCAAAATCAATCGGCGACTTGATTTGCTTTGTGTTAAGTCTCAATTCACACTTTGAGTTGCTATCGACCTTAGTCATGTTTTGAGATTTAACCCGAAGCCTGTTTTTGGTTGTAATTAAGGATAGCACTGGGGTTTCAGCCAGTCTTACCTGATACATATGATTATCTTAAAGTCTTTATGTGTATCTGCCATCTACATGAATGGATTGATGAATATAAATGTATTTGTTATAGATTACTCTTTAGGGTTTATCTGTGATCAGTATGTTTATATTGGCTGGTTAGTTCATATAGATTCACATTAGAGTATTAGCTAATGTAGTTATCTTTATTATTCCTTATCGGCCGATGCCATTAATTGACATTAGCATGTTGATGAAGGCCGATAAGATTAGGTTCATGCTTTAATTTTGTTTTATCATGAGTAAGCCGATACAGCTTTGCCCTATCGGCTGGGCCACGACAATGCGACATCGGCCTATCGGCCGATCGGTCATTGTTTTCTGATGTGGTTTACTTGTTTATCTTGTTGATTGCAGATCAAATCAACTGGCACGCCCTACACGCACATAGGCAAGCCTTTGGACCTGCACTGGAGTAAAGCAAACCTCCCAGGCCGTCGTGGAAACGTGGAACCCGTTTGGTTGCAAGGCGGGTCGAAATTCTACGCCAACACCCGGGTACAACCCCTGGGTGCACCCAGTGGGCAATGTCTGAGGCACACATCATACCCGAGAGAGACTGCTTCTGCTCAAGGCATATCTACCTTCAGGCGTAGCCCCCGAGGGTTGTGCTCAGGGTACCAATCTCCTCGGCTACGCCCTCTCGTGGGATGCACCCGTAACACATCACCCTTATGCTCGACCCTTGACTACTCGGGGGATGCAAGGAACACAAACAGAATGTGAAGATCTACATCTTCAAGGTATCTGTTGATGCAAGTTGGCATGTTTCTTGTTGGCTACGTCCATCATGAATTCTTCATCAATGACATCTTTGAGAAGCTCATCAAATATAACAAGAACGTCTATTGTGAAACATGAGAGCGTGCCTGGGGCCCGGGCATGACCAAGGCCCAGACGTCATGTACACCTCAGAGTAAGAACGGCCTGGGGAGTGTCGATGGTCCTTAAGTACCAAATTCGACCATCAAATCCTGCATAAAAGCAAATAAAAGAATATAAAATGAAATGCCAAACATAAAGGTAGTGGTTATTATTAACCATTTCCACAAGTCGTGGTGAATATTTGTATGCAAGTGAATAATGGACGAAAATCACCCGCCATGTGAAGAAATACACCTCCGGACAATCAGACATGATTACACAGATTGGAGGCCTTACATGTCAATCAAAACCATCTAGAATTGAGCCCAACAAAGGTATAACATGTTGGGGGCCCATCAGGTAGCCTCCGAGCCGAAGGAGAAGCCGGGAGGTGGGCCAAAGGGGTCGGCCGAACCACTAGTACGGCCGAACCGCCTTTGCCTCCTCTCGTCATCTGCCGACACATGTAGGTCCCTGATGAAGTCCCAATGGCAGTTATGCGGGGTTCCCGGCTTGGATAACTGTCACAACCGCCATAGGATGGCTATATAAGGAGGTGCTCATCTCACTCTCAAGACATACAACTCAAGTGGAGTACAACTCACTTTGATATTTAGGCTACTCTCTAGTAGAGTTAGAATATGAGAAGAGAATGAGGGGAAGCTCCAAAGAAGTGTCCCAAAGTTCGGAGTTCTCTTCAGGGGAGTTCCAAAGGAGTGCCAGAGTTATCGACACTCTCTCCATCGGAGTCCCGGAGGAGTGCCGAAGTGTCGGCACTCTCTCTGATCTTGTACCTCGGTGGATGCTTTCTTTAATAAAGTAAGTATTCAATATTTCCTTATGGTATTTGCTTTTCTTATTTGAGTAAGATAGCTTATCATCATTGCGGGTTTGTCACTTAGTATTTATACTGAGTGCTCTAGTACTAAGACTCTGGATAAACAAGAAAGTTCTTGGCTAAGGCTAGAGTAGTAATCGATAACATAGACGTGGTGTCTAGGTTAGAGGATATCTTCGTTTGTTTTGTGCTCCACGGAAAGTGAGGTAGGCGGCAGATGGTGACAACCCTGTCTTTCCTTTGTATCCCTCCATGTTCGGGTAAATCATAAAGCTCAAGGCAGGACTCACCCTGGCAAACCAGGAGAGAGCCGATGCCCGAAGTAACTGATAGAGTTGTACCTTAACTTAATTAAGATAATTAACCTGTAGGAATCCTCTCTATCCTAAGACTACCATTTAGTTGTTGTCCTTGAATGAATCCTGATCTTAGATAGTGCACACACGTTCCCTGTGATTCGATACCCTTGAAATACTCTAAGGTGAAATGCTACAACGGTATCCATGTGCTCGCAGATTTATCTATGACTGTAACAACTAACAAGCATTTTTGGCACCATTGCCAGGGAACGGTTGCTGTATCATTTTCAAAGTTGGTTCATACTCGTATCTTTCCTTTTCTTTTCTTTCCTTTTATTCCTTCATTTCTCTTCTTACCTACTATGGAGCAACCTTTTATTCAAAATCTTTCTACTCCAAGGGCCAAGTTTTGTGAGCCACCCCTTCTTCAAAACCAATTCATACATTTGGCTATGAACTCAGTCATGGCTTTATAGCAATGGTTCGGGGACAATCCTTCTCAGGACGCAAAAGCAAAAATCCCTACGATCATCTGCGAGAGTTTGAGCAATTGTCTTCATGTTTGACAATTGCGGGCATGGCACAAGACACCTTACGGTGGAAGTTGTTTCCCTTTTCTCTTATGGATGGGGCAAATCAATGGTACACCCTTACAGTGAGAAAACTATATGGTGAATGGGAGGAGTTGAAAAGCAGGTTCTGCCTTGCTTTCTTCCCGTTAACCAGTGTAATTTTTCTCTGTAAGGAGGTTCTCAACTTTCAGCAGGATGAGAAGGAATCCATTGGTGCAGTCTGGGCACGATTCTCCTTGTTAACTCAAGCCGGGCCAGACTTGTCTTTACCAGACCACGTGTTGTTACAATGGTTTAGACAAGGAGTCTACCATGTATCTCGATATTTCTGCCAGAGGTTCGTTCGCACAAAAAACAACATCGGAAGGTAGGGAACTCTCGGATTGTATCCTGGAGAATACTTCCTTCATTCATTACAAGACCATCCTGGAAATCAAAGATACGCCTGAGGAATCTCCAACTGTCAAATAAGAGCATTCAAACTCCATATCCCAAGATTTGACTTTTGAAGCCTCCTCCGAACCATGGAACCGGAAGAAGAAGAAATTCAGCCTTCGGAATTCCCCTTCATGTTTTAGGGTGATCTTTTTGAAGATTATGGAAACACCTCTTTTTGAAAATTTTCACAAAGAGATGTTCATGAACTAACTACCATCATGAGCGAAGAGTAGTTAAGGGAGGTGGGGCTCTCTTCTGAAGCAATTCGGATTAGCTCCCCGTTCTTAACGATTCCTTGTCTCGTGAAAGAGGCTTTGGTGAAAACTCTTTATAATCCCACTGTTGGTGTAAACATCATGTCCGCAACCTTTGCATTAGTGTGCTTAGGGGACGAACCGTTGGCACCAACAGACAAAACCTTTTGGGATCTGTCTAGATGTAACGGCCCGCCCTCCAGAACCGTGCAGCCCAGCACAACCGACAGGCGGTCTTACTTACATATACCACCCCACTTACACTTTCATCCTCGCTTCGTGTAAAAGGGTTAACCCGGGAGTGATATGGTTGGAGGGAAGAGGCCTTATAAGTTGGCTTCACTCTTGCTAAACTAGCAAGGTGGTACTAAATATATGCACATAGCTCTCATGGGTCACACAGGCCAAATCCTAACTGGGCTAGAATGTCACATACATCCCCCTCAAAGGATCCCATCGGTCCAACTCACCCACATAGCCACACAGGCATATAGGCAAATGCCTAGGAACACAACTCCTCTTAGCGCACGTCCGTACGTCTAGTGTCAGCGCCATATGCCATGCCATGTGCCTCACACGGAGTCCACATGCGTCATATGCCCGCACATTGACCCATATGCACAACCGCGAGGGTCGGCTCTGATACCATTTGCAACGGTCCAGAACTACGCTATGTGATATTCTGGCCCAAATTGGATTTGTCCTGTGTGGCCCATGAGAGATATGTGCATATGTTTAGTACCACCTTGTTAGTTTAGCAAGAGTGGAACCAACTTATAAGGCCTCTTCCCTCTAACCATATCACTCACGGGTTAACTCTTTTACACGAAGTGATGATGAAAGTGTAAGTGGGGTGGTATGTGTAAGTGGGCCCGCCCGTCAAATGGGCTGGCTGCGCGGTTCTGGAGGGTGGGCTGTTACAAATTGTATCATAGTCGACCCTCGCAGTTGTGTGTACGGGTCAGCGTGCAGGCATATGGCGCATGACGCATGTGGGCTCTGTGTGAGGCACATGGCATGGCGTATCGCGTCAACACTAGACGTATGGACGTGCGCTAAGAGGGGTTATGTTCGTGGGCATTTGACTATATGCCTGTTTGGCTATGTGGGTGAGTTGGACTGACAGGGGCATTGGGTCCTTTGAGGGGGTGTATGTGACATCCTGGCCCAATTGGGATTTGGTCTATGTGGCCCATGAGAGCTGTGTATGCATGTTTAGTACTACCTTGCTAGTTTAGCAAGAGTGGAACCAACTTATAAGGCCTCTTCCCTCTAACCATATCACTCCTAGGTTAACCCTTTTATATGAAGCGAGGATGAAAATGTAAGTGGGGTGGTATGTGTAAGTGGGCCCGCTCATCGGACGGGCTTGCTGCGCGGTTCTAGAGGGTGGGCTGTTACACTGGACCAGCTATCGAAGGGTATGAGATTATTCGCAGAGTGCCAATCAAGCACAATGATGTCGAGATTATCCTAGACTTCCATGTGTTCGAAGTTCATGACTTCGACCTCCTTATAGGCCATCCCATCGAAAAACTCTTCCTAGATGTGCCTTGAACAGGAGTCCTCGACATCAAGCTCGGGAAGCTGGCATTTTCCGTCCCGATCTCACGATCGAAAAACTCTTTGACGGAACCTGTTCTCGAGTCCGAGCCAATTGAGGAAGTGTTGGTTGTCTCTCCATTTAAGTCCCATGAATCCCTCGTCGAAGATGATATCATTGCATTTGTCGAGGAAGAGGACGATCCTGGAGAAGTGATCAAGTTACCCAAAACCGATCCGCCTTCACGACCTCCTGTTGAGCTCAAACCTTTGCCTTCAGGTCTACGCTATGCTTTTCTACACGGTGACACGGAGTCGCCCGTTATCATAAGTGATAAACTGATTGATGACAAGACCTCCCGACTCACAGCCATGCTATAAAAGCATCGCTCTGTTCTAAGCTACTCACTTCAAGATCTCAAAGGGATTAGTCTGGCTCTCTGTACACATCTCATCCCTTTAGATCCTCCTTGTGTGCCCTCTCGAGAGCCACAATGGAGGCTAAATAATGTGATGAGAGAAATCATGAAAAAAGAGGTCTTGAAACTCCTACACGCCGGGATAACCTATCTCGTACCATATAGCGAGTGGGTTAGCCCAGTTCAGGTAGTGCCTAAGAAAGAAGGGATGATGGTCGTTGAAAACTCTAAAAATGAGTTAATCCCACAACGAACCATCATGGGATAGAGAATGTGTATACACTACAGGAAGCTCAACAAGGCTACTAAGAAGGATCATTTTCCGCTGCCCTTCATTGATAAAATGCTTGAGCGGCTGGCAAATCACTCCTTCTGTTTTCTTGATGGATATTCTGGCTATCATCAAATTCCCATCCATCCCAATGATAAGATCAAGACAATGTTCACATGTCCGTACGAAACATATGCTTACTAATGGATGTCGTTCGGGTTGTGCAACGCACCTACTTCATTCCAACGGTGCATGATGTCTATCTTTTCTGACATGATCGAGGAAATCATGGAAGTTTTCATGAACGACTTCTTCATCTATGGATAAACTTTTGTTCATTGTCTAGAGAATTTAGACAAGGTCTTGTAGCGATGTCAAGAAAAATACTTGGTATTTAATTAGGAAAAGTGTCACTTCATGGTCCGTGAAGGTATAGTCCTAGAACATCAAGTCTCCAAAAGGGGAGTAGAGGTGGACAAGACTAAAATTGAGGTAATCCAACAGCTTTCACCTCCTACCAATGTTAAGGGAGTTCGTAGTTTTCTGGGTCATGCGAGGTTTTATCGTCGGTTTATTAAAGATTTCTCTTTAGTAGCTAGACCCCTCACCAGTTTGCTAGCTAAGGATGCTCTCTTTAAATTTGATGATGAGTGTCTAAAATCATTTAATATCCTAAAAGAAGCATTTATTTCAGCACCAATCATTCAATCCCTGATTGGTCGCTTCCGTTTGAAATCATGTGCAATGCTAGTGATTATGTTGTAGGGGCTATTCTCGGTCAAACTAAAGATAAGAAACACCACGCTATCGCATATGCTAATAAAATGTTGACAGGAGCTCAGCTTAACTATGCCACAACTGAAAAGGAGCTCCTGGCCGTAGTTTTTGCCATTGATAAATTCAAATCTTACTTAGTTGGAGATAAGGTAATTGTTTATAATGATCATTCTGCTCTACAATACCTGCTCAGAAAGATGCAAAACCTCGGCTAATAAGGTGGGTTGTTCTACTCTAAAAATTTGATCTTGAAATTAAAGATAAAAAGGGAGTAGAAAATTCTATAGCGGATCATTTGTCGCGTATGCAAATCACTAACATGCAGGAGCTACCGATAAATGATTATCTATGAGACAACATGCTAATAAAGGTGACAGACTCGAACCCATGGTATGCAAACATCATCAACTTCATGGTTACGGGGTATGTGCCACCAGGGGAGAACAAAAGACGACTCATCTATGAGAGCAGAAGGCACTTATGGGACGAGCCATACCTTTATCGAGTCTACTCAGATGGACTACTCAAGAGGTGTGTACCAACAGATGAAGGCACCTAGATCATTGAGAAATGCCATGTGGCACCTTATGGAGGCCACTACGGTGCATTCTGCATCCAGGCAAAGATCTGGCAGAGTAGATTCTTTTGGCCGACAATGTATGAAGACACAAAAGAATTCATTCGGAGATGTGCAAGGTGCCAGAAGCATGGAGGTATCACCGCTCATGACGCGATGCCCCTAACGTATAATCTTCAAGTGGAACACTTTGATGTATGGGGTATCGATTACATGGGACCCTTTCCAAAGTCTCATGATTGCGAGTATATGCTGATGGTCGTCGACTATGTGTCCAAGTGGATAGAAGCGATGCCATGTCGTGCCGTCGACGCCAAGCACACCCGCAAGATGTTTCACGAGGTCATCTTCCCTTGGTTTAGAACACCGCGGATGGTAATAAGTGACGGAGGGTCTCATTTCATCAATTAGACCTTCTGAAACTTTTTACAAGAGCTTGGGGCACAGCACAACATTACAACTCCATACCACCTCCAAACAGGCAGTCAAGCAGAAACATCCAATAAGCAAATCAAGAACATTCTGCAGAAGACCGTGAATGAGATGGGGAAAGCATGGAAGCACAAGCTATCCGATGCTCTTTGGGCATATAGGACGCATACAAGACGTCCATTGGCATGTCATCGTACCAGCTAGTTTATGGGAAAACGTGTCATCTACTTGTCGAGCTGGAACGCAGGGCACACTGGGCCATCCGAACTTAGAACATGGATTTGGGACAAGCCGGACGGCACCGACAGATGCAACAATCAAAACTGGAGGAATGGAGAGACAAGGCTTATCATAATGCCAAGATGTACAAGAAACTAACCAAAAGATGGCATATAAGCAAATCAAGACTAAGGAGTTTGAAGCAGGAGACAAGGTGTTGTTGTTCAACTCCAGGGTGAAACTCTTCGTTCATGGAAAACTTCGAAGCAAATGGCTAGGACCATATACCATTGTCGACACCTTGCTGCATGGAGCAGTCACGCTTCAGGACGACGGAGGTAACGTCTTTAAGGTAAATGATCACCGTTTAAAAGTTTTCCTTGAACCGGTTGGAATTGTAGATCAGAAAATAGATGTGGTAAATTTGGTTGATTTCCACGTCTTTCTTGAAACTGTCCCAAGATTTTAGGGCTGGATCCTATCTAGCCCAAGACCAAGCCCAATTATCCTGACTCCTGAGCTTCCATCCTCCATGCACACATCTCCAATAAGGTTAGTTTAAGGTAAGTTTACTTTCATTCATTTCAATAAAGTTGGAATAAAATAATTGCCTCACGAGGCTTCAAATCTCTTTGCTTTCATCTTTCTTTTGTCTTGTGTCTATGAAGCACCCCAGGTACAAAAGCAAGTGTGGGGGTGATCTTGTGCTCGCACGACGCATTCGCATACAAGATCATCCATGTCCGTGCCACACCATGACTCATGCACATTCACAAGATGAGACGTAGCAACCTTTCGCACACGGCTACTCGTCATCACACTCACATTTGAGCGATGGTTTTCACGCTATCCCTATTCTCCCTAATTCTTGAGTTGGATTAATTTTGTCATATCTAAATTAACTCGAGATTTAAAATGAGTATTGACATGATCAATTGGAGTATATGACTTGCTTGAAATGATTTACATACTCTTTATTCCTTGATCATCGCTTGTCACTTGTGAACCATATTCTTATGACCACATGTCATCTAAGTAATTGATCAATGAGAAATTATCTGATGATAAGAACCTTGCTTTTACTATTGGAACCTTGAGAATTTTATAAAAAAACAAAATAACTTTACATACTCCTCATTGATGTCCCCTTCCTACCAAAGCCATATGTCAATCATATTGATAAACCTTATACATATGTTGCTTGTCGTCATTTTGAGTTTTGTCAAATGGTTGAGACCCTTGTTAAATTCTTTTCTTATTCTCATGACCAAAGTCTTGTGCACTTATCCACCAAAAATATATTGCTCTCACTCCACACTGGAGGACTAGCAAGATATGTCATCCATCATATCCAAATACTATGATTCTCCATCCTCCTATCCATGCCAAATGAGACATGACCTAAAAAAATGTGTTGTTAGAAAATCAAAATGCTCAAAAGGGAATGGGACAAAATATTCTCGAGCATGATGAAAAAAAGAGGTATTAGAAAATAGCCATGCTCTCCAAATAAAGTATAGGGAGGAGGATCATACAAAATAAGTCATCATTCCATTTTTCCATCATCCACCTACATATCCCTTTCGACATATAGAAGTGCACAAGCTTGGTCATGGTTATATGATTGGTTATCTTCATAGATCCTCTGTTTGACTTTACAATATATCTGATGCAAATATGTCATTTATTATTTCCTCCCCTAAGCTCCACATAAGCCTTAGTAGAAAGGTAGGATAAGAAAAGGCAACGTCAATGCCTTGGTGAGAAATAAACATTTTGAGTAACTCGTGAGATTCAATTGAGGAGTATAGTAAAAGTTATGTTTTTATGAGCATAAAAAAAACCCCAAGGTAATTCATTAGAAGGAGTAAAGGTGACTTGACTCAAGGCTATTTCATTCTTCAATCACCTAAGATGACATGGTAGACACATCAAAGTTCACAAGTATAGGTATGTCTCGAAATAACTTGTATGTTGTGTCATTTAATAGAAGTCATTGCTCTAGTGATCTATGAGCTTTACTCAGGGACGAGTAAAGGATAAATGTGGGGATGTTGTTGATGGTCGTTAAGTGCAAACTTTAACTGTCATCTCTTGTGTAAAATATATCAAATATTATATTAAAACTTAGTGATAGGGGTTTAATACTAACTATTTCCACTAGCTTTGGTAATTATATGTATGCAGGTCATTTATGGATGAAAATACACCCGTCATGCAACAAAATGGACCTTGGTTCAATCATACGCGAGTACACGGATTGGAGGGCCCACCTGACAGGCAAAACCAACCTAAAGTGGGGCCAAACCATCCTTAACTGTCATAGGGACCCACTTATAAGCCTCTAGAGAAAAGCGGTGGAGATTGGTAGGACTCACAGTTCGGCCGAACCGACCATGTGGCCCCCCATCTTCACCTTACATGTGGCAGTCCCTGGTTGCTCCCCAATGACGGTTGTGGGTGTACCGACCTCCACAACCACCATTCCAACCGTCATATGAAGGCTATAAAAGGAGGAGCTTAACACTCTTCACAACACACAACAATATGTTCAAGTAGAGTACAACTCACTTGTTAGCCTTTATCTTAGTATGTGGGTGGTTTAATGAGAGAGTGCGGGAAAGCTCCGGAAGGAGTGCCCCAAAGTATCAGAGTTCTCTCCGAGAATTTACGGAGGAGTGCAAGGTTTGTCGGCATTCTTCCACTGGAGTTCTGGAGAAGCGCCAGAGCTGTCAGTCTTCTTCTCTCTTGTACCTCGGCGGATGCTTCTTTTATAAAGTAAGTGTTTGAGATCTCCTTTATGATATTTAATTAGTTTACTTAAGTGAGATATATTCTCGTCGGTGCGGGTTCGTCACTTAGTGTGCAATTAAGTGCTCTAGTACTAGGACTCTGGATAAAGAAGAAAGTTCTTGCACAAGGCTAGAGTAGTAATCAATAACTTAGGCGTAGTATTTAGGTCAGTGGTTATCTTCGTTTGTTGTGTGCTCTATGGAAAATGAGGTAGACGGCAAGTGGTGACAGCTCTGTCCGTACTTTGCATCTCTCCACATTTGGGTGTATCATAGAGTTCAAGGCCGGACTCACTCTGGCAGACCAAGAGAGGGCCGGTGCCCGAAACATTCGATAGTACACACACGTTCATTGTGTTCGATACCCTTGGAATACTCTAAAGGAAAGTACTACAGCGGTATCCATGCGCTTGCGGATTTATCTGTGTACGTAACAAATACCAACAAGCATTTCTAAAGTAAAGCCTAAGATATGAAAGTGAGTTATACTCTACTTTTTTGTGTTTCTTCAAAGTAAGATGAGCACCTCCTTATATAGTCGTCCTATGGCGGTTGTGATAGCCATGTCCGTCTTTTGTATCCCTCCACATTCTGGTACATCATAGAATTTAAGGCCAGACTTACCCTGTTAGACCAGGAGAAGGCCGATGCCCGAAGCATTCGATAGAGTTTTATCTTTAACTTAAGTTAGCTAGTTAAGTCCATAGGAGTCCTCTCTAGCCTATCCTATCGTCAGTTGTTGAACTTGGATTGAATCCCATTATTAGATTATACACATACGTTCCCTGTGATTTGATACCCTTGAAATACTCTTAGGTGAAATGCTACATCGGTATCCGTGCATTTGTGGATTTATCTGTGACCGTAACAAATACCAACAGGGAGTTGGTTAACTCCTAGGGTGGAAACAAACCGCACGGCGTTGTTGGTAAGGAGCTCGATGGCATTGGTTGCCCTGGGTTCTTCATAGCCGTTTCCGCCCAAGGCTCATCACTTCGTGGCAGAATTGGTGGGCACCGTTGATTGTCTGTGCAGAACAATGGTACTAGCAACCTGTTCAAGAGAAACATCATCGTACCATTGACAATACGGTGTCTAAGAAATTATAGCTTGAGATTATAGCTCGACCAGGTGTAAATGGGAGGTGGCGAGGCATAGAGATCAATGGTGATTTTAAGGGGTAGGCTCCACCAGGCTCTGGCCTACCCTCCGATTTTTGCAAAAAAAAAAATTAATAGATAGCTCAATCTTTAGGGGAAGCCATGGCGGCGTTCTTCTGGGGAAGAAGATAAACAGCGACAGGCCGACAGCAGCGCAGCGCTCGGAATGGAGAAAAAAAAAAGCCGACGAAGCGGTACGTAGCACGCAAAAAAAGATTAGGACCAAATGCCCAACTATGACCCAGTCCAATTCGTCGCCCACTTCAGTTCATGGCCCATCTGATCAGTCACCAGAAGCCACGCCCTCAATTTGGCAATTCCCCAACCCTAGCACGGTGAAGACGAGACCGGGCGGCGGCAAAGCCGGCAACAGCAAGCAGCCTACAGGGCAGTGCAGGCTGTAGCCTTGCATCCTGCAGCCGAGCAGCAAGGGCGCAACCGCCGAAGGCCGGTCGCAAGCAGCGGCGCCGGCGCGGCGTGGGCACGGGGAAGGCCGCAGGCAAGCAGCAGCAAGACAGCAACTAGCAGAGCCGCAAGCGCCCGCAACCCGTCGATCCAAGTGCCAAGCGCGGTGAGTCACTCACTGTCACTGACACTGTGAGTCTGTGACACCATCTTTTATTTCTTTTGATTTAAGCAGCATCAGCAGCTAGTTGATGGGATTTTAAAGAATTGAGCCTCATTATTTGATAGTTTGATTTATTGGTAGATTAGCGATGAAGAAGAAAACAACATTGTTAAACTATTATGCAAGTGATTCAAGTAACACCCTTCCAACTGAGGAGAGTACAAATCAACCAAAAAGGCCTCAAGTAGAATTTGATCCTAATGATCTTTTTCTGATCCTGCACAAAGAATACCAATTGTCACTAATTTTGCTATTTTTATATGTATAGGTGGCTGCTCACTTTAGATGGTTGATGGCTTGATGCAAACATGCAATCACTCATTTCACGTTGGCAAGGTACTTATTTTTCATCGATTTTTTTTTAATCATGTATGTGTTGAGAAACTAGTGTAATGGTAGTTTTTATTAACTTAGTACTTTGAGGATACTTTGAGGTTGAACCTATCCTTAATTTCTATCCTGGATTCATCACTGGTAGAGATGCTGGCTGTGCCGCATCGCTTGTAGAAACAGGGGCGATGCGATGTGTTGCGCGTTGACGGGTGATCTACGACTTCATCACCAAGCAAAGAAAATCAGCGACGACTCTATCGTGACTTAGCTTAGGTTCATCAAGCCTGGTTTTGAACAAGTGACAAAAGAAGCGAGTCCCAACTATCCCATGCCCCTTGTCAGGGTGCCCGAGGTATGGTAAAAATAAACCTGTCGTGGTAATCCTTTCATTCAAGATGTCAGAGAGGACAATGACAAGACATAACATGGATTTTTCCTAGGTGATAACGGTGTTGTAAACCCCTCCTTGGACTATAAAAGGAAGGGATCGTGCCACTTAGTAGAGACTTTTGAATCTCAGAAACCCTAGATTCTTAGTTCATAAAAAAAAACTTATATTGTATTCTCTTATATCCATATAGTTCCGTAACATAGGAGTAAGATATTATGCTTTCGAACGGTTTGAACCTGTATATATGTTGTGTTGCAACTCGTTTGATTTTCTGTTTTCACATCCTAGCGAAACGAATCCGAACTCTACTCGCCCCCCAGCCGAATTTTCATAGGGAGGGTCCTCTCTTCCTCATTGTAAGAGAGCGCATCTCCAACAAATGCCTAATCGAAAGTGAAAAAAAACTCCAAAACTGGTTCAAAGTGGAATTTTGGCAGAATATATAGCACAAGGTGTAATTTACTTTTCTTTTTTTAAAAAAAACACTCGTGGAGACTGAAGAAGGGCCCCTGGCGACTATTGTATACATCGCTTGGAGTTGAAACAACAAAAAGCTGGATTATTTGGCCGGCACGTGGAAATCAATGCTGCAGGAAGATTAATTAGGTGGACACACCAAACCCTGTGGTTGGTGACGTCCTGTTGTTAATCAACTGGTGTCCGTTGGACATGGTTTTTGCAGGAGAATTAAGCAAGAAAATTAAGAAGAATGCTCAAGCTGACATTAGGAAACGTAATCCAATGGAAGCGAATTTCAAGTCATTATCTTGTACTACCATGTTTAGAATACAGAAGACAATGCCAACGGTTTGATGGCTCCTGTTGGCTCATGTGATACTGACTTGTGTCAAAACATCAAGTTGCTTAATATCGTTTTTACCGAAAACCCCAGGCTTGTTTTCTTTTTCTACTCACAATTGAGCACAATATTGCTGAGGTCCTACCTGAAGTCCTGAACACGAATTCACAAAAAAAACATTTTTTCTTGACCAAATATGAGTGAATCAAACTAAAGCTGAAATATGATTCAATCCCACACCTAACAGGAGACTGTAAACAAAACCATGTCAATTCACACCATATGCATATTACGCGCTCTTATCGTTCGCTCGTGGGTATCAATCGCAGTCAAAATTCAATTCTTTTAAAACTAATCGAGTTAATTTTAGGTTATAAAAATTTATTTATCAGTATTAACTTTTAAACCGCCGCTAAGAACATAAATACAAATCTTACTCATATAAATTATTTTGATTCTATATTCATTTATTATTACATAAATTATCATTCGTAGCTCAAACAATTCCAATTTAAATCTAGCCTCTAATTTCAAACACAAAATTCCAATTTCCAACGAAGAAAAATATATTAAGCGGCCCACCAACTAACCTAATCCACCAGACGGAATGCGTGCGTGGGCAGAAGCGTCTTTTTCGTATGAAAAAAAAAACTGCTCTAAATGGAAACAGAAAGAGCCCAGCTTTTGCTTGTCGCCGTCCGCGTCTCGCCAGAAACAAAAAGCCCACCACCTAAACCTCCTCGACCCGACCGAGACTTCTCTCCATTTCAGCGGCGAGTTCGTCGACGAAGAGTAGTGGTTGTTGCGGTGGTAAGCGGAGATGGCGGCGGCGGCGGCGGCAAACCTGGAGGACGTCCCGTCGATGGAGCTGATGACGGAGCTGCTGCGCCGCATGAAGTGCAGCTCCAAGCCCGACAAGCGCGTCATCCTCGTCGGTAATTAAGGCCTCCCCCCGGCTGGGTTCCTCCTCTTTCTTGTTCGTCTCTCTCTCGGTGGTTGCTTGATTGGTGGACCCGGTGGTCGGGAGATTGGGGAAAGATTGCGGCTTGCTGGGGCTGTTGCGTTAGATCCGCGCAAAGTTGTCTCCCTTTTTTTTTTTTTGGGTCGGTCAAATCTGGGTTGCTTCTTCAGCCCACCCTCTTCGTGGTTTTTGCGAAGAACATGTTCGGGTTTTTGAGGAAAATCTTGTGAAAATTATTTGTTGTTTCCCCCCCTTTGGTCAAATTCCCCTTTGGAATTTTAGGTAATGTGTTAAAAAACTGGAGGAGGTGACACTTTGGTTCATCACATGATTTTCTATTTATTTTGTCGTTTGTCGAGGAAGAGCAGAAAAAGAACGGGGGGCAGTTTTGTAGTTTTTTGTCTGATGCGGAAGCTTTTTTAAATGGCCAAAACTGAAAGGTGCGACTTTATGTATATATCAGTAAAGGTTTGGATTGAGAAAAATGTAACTCAGAAAAAAAAATAAAGATAGATGTATTGTTGAATCTGTCTGTATGGTTGTCTAAACTGTTTGACCCTACGAATTTCAAATGAACTTGCTCTGTTGCGCAATGCTCTGCCCCAGCAATGCAATATTCTCATGTACTGGTCATCCAACAAAATAACAAATCATTATGAAAGGTTTATTCTATTGTCCTTTTACCACATGAAGCAAAGCTAATCTAGAACTGCATTTGCAGTGGTAAACACTCTGCAGTACCAAAGTTGAGTGGACCAAATGTAGTCATGGTGTGCTCTTACATGTCTTCAAATTGATGGCTTTGTTCCAATTCATGCATGTGTCACTGTTGTTGTTAACATTATTGTAAGAATGTCAGTTACACCATGTTTATGTTAGTCTTTCATATGTAACATAGCTTAATAACTTTATAATTCTTCTTCTTGCAAGGAAAAAAACAAATTTCTAGTTCTTCTGGTTATTGGGACATGGGGTAACAGAGTGGAGGACGTGCATGAGGATAGTATTTTTTTAACATCCACAGAGGCTAGAAGATGTGAAATTTGAAGCTTTTATGGATAGCAACAAAAAAGGATAGTTTAATAGGCATCTGGGCAGAAAGCCTGACTATTGATGTTCTAGAATTGTAAGACAGATAATTTTGACACCCCTTTGTTTTACAATTTTTTAGGTCCACCTGGCTGCGGAAAAGGAACACAGTCACCTCTGATTAAGGATGAATTTTGCTTGTGCCATTTAGCCACTGGTGATATGTTGAGGGCTGCTGTGGCTGCTAAAACTCCACTTGGGATTAAGGCTAAAGAAGCTATGGACAAGGTAGTGTTTAAGAAACATAGAAAAGTATAAAACTGTAACCAGCAGAAATGGGTTTCTTGATTCTTTTGTTTCTTTCCTTATCTTTTAGGGAGAGCTTGTTTCTGACGACTTGGTTGTTGGGATTATTGATGAAGCCATGAAGAAAACTTCATGCCAGAAAGGTTTTATCCTTGATGGTTTCCCTAGAACTGTTGTTCAAGCACAAAAGGTGAGGTCCTTGGTCAATATGCACCACTAGAAAAGAGATCTTTTTTTATTAGAGCTGTCTATATAAACAGACAGTTTCCATCATTTTATCACTTTTCTTATTAATTAAAAAACATGGTTCAGCTTGACGAAATGTTGGCCAAACAAGGTACTAAGATTGACAAAGTTCTGAACTTTGCAATTGATGATGCAATATTGGAAGAACGAATTACCGGTCGTTGGATCCACCCATCAAGTGGTAGATCTTACCATACAAAATTTGCTCCTCCTAAGACTCCAGGACTTGACGATGTAAGTCATATCAGAATACATGCTCTCGCTTGCATTTGTCAGATACTCAGATTTATACCATTCTCATTATTTCTACTAGATTTGGTCCATATATTACCTGATGCTTGCAGCATGCGCATTTACCATAATTTCCCCGTTTCATCGTCATAGTACTCTGCTTTCTTGTTTTTAAGAACAAAACATGAGAGAATTATCCGTTCTTTCAAAATAAAAAAAGGTTCATCGAATATCTTCCTCTTTCCACTTTTTATTTAGTTTGCTTCCCAAATAGTTAAATAGGTAGTGCACGTTAGGGATATATTGTTCTTGTTTATGTTATTTCTTGTACGAAGAGTTAAATGGACCTTTTTTCTGACAATAAATGCTAGGCAGTGTTTGCATGACACACGTTTGCTTCCTTTTCTGACAATTATGCCTGTTTAAGTGTCATAAATAGATACATTGACGTGTTTTTGTAGCAGGAGATTGTATATTGTTTCCATTGCTTCCATTGCTTCCATTAAAAGGATTCCATTGCTTCCATTGCTTCCATTAAAAGGATATTCTCCGTTAACAAAGATTTCATATTGAGCATATTTGTGCTGCTATTATGTAAATTTGTTTGATATCATATATATTTTTTAATTGGTAATATTCTGTGCACTGCTGCTCCCTGATTGCTTTGTCTTCTCACCAAGGTTACTGGAGAACCGTTAATTCAAAGGAAAGATGACACGGCTGCAGTATTGAAGTCAAGGCTTGATGCCTTCCACGTACAAACTAAGCCTGTATGTTTCCTTTAGCAACTATGTTTTTAAATATTCAGATATTTTTTTAGGATGAAGCTGTACTTCAGTTAAGGCGGATTCCTTCAGTTGCATTACAGTGTTTCCTGTATATCTTTCATTCTTTTTTCGTTCTCGTTACATTTTGCAGACCTTACATTTCTATATTTGTACCTTTTCTCCATTTGTGGGTCTGTTTAGTAGAGCTCCAATAATTCTTGGTGCTGGGTATCTCTAGATCCAAAAATTCTTTGAGCGGGAACTGGGAGTAGATTAGGGGTTTTTTCAGTGAAGCATCTTGTTCATTTTCTCCTACAAATTTGACATCATTTGAGAATTCATGAGATGGACTTCTTATATATTTCATATGGATGACTGTATAATACATTGCATAAGATCTTTGAGGATCTGATGAAGTACACTTTCATTGCGATATCTGTTTATGTATCTTTGTTGCCTGATATTTCCATCTGCCGGCCTCAACTTCCTCATTTTTTTTGTAATCCTGAGTTTTATTGTGAAAGATTGTTTATTATCTGCCATAATGCAAAGCAGTTGCAGCCTATTCACTCAATTTTAATTCTTGGAATGGTTTCCTTCCTCTAGGTGATTGACTACTACACCAAGAAGGGCATAGTCGCGAATCTTCATGCCGAAAAACCACCAAAGGAAGTGACTGTTGAGGTCCAGAAAGCCCTATCATAAAGTGCCAGTTCTTCAGCCTATATAAACATGGCATGTGCCGAAAACCCCTTATACTGGGTTTTCTAGATGTTTAAACTGCTGCCAACACCATGTGGTTTTCATTTTGATTTGCCGTATGGCGCAATTGCTCCATTTTATCACAGCTTTCGCTTCACAGTCCGAAATTTGTCAAAATAATTTGTTGGAATGAGGAAAGAAGTTTTGTATGCCAACACCGATATAATTACATCAAGTCAATCTTGACAGGGTATTCCTTCTGTTCATCTTAATTTTGGAATTGATGCCTTTGTGGTGATTCCCTATCTTTGACTACACAGATCCTCTGTGTTTGTGTAGCAATATATATTTAGGCTCAGTTTGAATCGGCTGTACACTGTACCTGTTGGTGCTTTTGGAAATGGAATGGATAATTAGCCATAATTAGCCGAGTATTAATTACTATAGACTTGAAATATATATTTTTTCAATTTTTTAAAAATTCTATTTATTTTTTTTTCAAATTGATTTGGCAAAGCGTGCTAACAGGTAACGAGAAAGTTACCGAAGCAAAAATCCTAAATAAACAGGACCTTATTCAAAGTTGGACGAATGGGGTCTTATTCAAAGTTGGACTGTGTTATAATCAAAGTTTTAAATCTCCGGCTATAGCTGCCGCTAAAGCCGGAGATAGCTGCTGGGAACGGACGGAGCTAATAGATGCAGTTTTTAGCGCTAAGAATAGCGGGACGCTAATAGCGCCATTTAGCCGGCAATAGCCGCTAAACTGGCCGTAATTTAGCGTAGCTAAATTGTAAAACGCGGCCGGTCTGGCCCAAGAGGAAACCGGCCCAACTAGACCAGAGTTGAGAGGTGGGTAAAGTGCTGCAAACCCTAGCTCGTAAGCTCCCAGCAGCACACTATCCATTCCAACTTCGAAGCGCTCACTCTCCAGCTGCAAGAAAAGTGGAGGCGGCCGGCGGCGGCGGTGGCTTCAAGCGGATCGACCAACGCAGGCGGCTCGTGGAGGCGACCGGCGCTGGCTGCTGCTTCGAGCGGGCGTCCAACCAGCGGCGGCGGCTTTGAAGGCAGCTGAGCAGCGGCGCAAGTCCGACGAGGAGGTCCGTCAGTGCAACGTCTCCGAAGCACTGAAGCAGCAGCACCAAAGGTGACGGCATGGCACAACAATCCGGTCAGTTCTCACATCCTCCTCTCTTTTTTGCTTGTATGTTACAGATCTTACAATATGTGAACAAGTTGTCAATATTTGTTACCTCTAATTTCAGATACTTGCCTTATGATGTAGATCTTACTATATGTGAATTATTTTCTTACTCCCTGAGATCTCTCGTTTGCTTGTTTCGCCTGTTTAGGTGGTAATGATAATACGTGCTATATCAGTTTGCATTATTTTGATGCTTAGGCAGCTTTGACGCTAGCATTAATGTGGGCTAAGTTTGCTTTTTGTATAAGTAATTCGTCCAGTGCTGCCTCTGTCTTAGTAGAAACTGGACCAAAACAAGCTGGTATCAACTCAGATGATCCTGCATGGGCTCACTGTTTCTGCCCAGACATAACCAAGAAACATCACCTACGGTGCAAGTATTGTGACAAGGTCTGCACTGCTGGAATTACAAGAATTAAGTACCATCTTGCTGGAATTAAAGGTTTCAATACTACTAAGTGTCAGAAAGTTCCAAGTCCAGTGTATCAAGAGATGTTTGATTTGCTTACCAAGAAGACTAGTGAAAAGGAACAGAAAAACAAAGAAAAGGAAGTGGCCAAAGCTGAAGTTGACATAGAAAATTCAGATTGTGAAAGTGGCAGTGAAGGTTCAGATCATGGCAATAATGTTCTTGTGGTGAAGCCAAAGGAGACAACAGGATCTAGTAGCTCTAGATCTGTAGCAGGTGGTCATACTATTGACAAGTACTACAAGCCTCCTTCTATAGAAGAATCTGCCAGTATGACACAAAGAGTAATTAAGCTAAGCAATAAGGTTCAAACAGCATTGACAACTCAGAAAAGAGAAGAGAGGAGGAATAGAACTTGTGAGTACATATGTCAGTGGTTCTATGAAGCTAGTATTCCACACAACACAGTAACCCTTCCTAGCTTTGCTCATATGTTAGAGGCCATTGGACAATTTGGTAAAAGTCTGAAAGGGCCTAGTCCCTATGAGATGAGTGGATCGTTCTTATAGAAAAGGAAGGAAAAGGTGATGGATGGATTCAAGGAGCACAAGGAATCATGGGAGCTCACAGGTTGTTCTATCATGACAGATGCATGGACAGATAGGAAGGGTAGGGGAGTGATGAATTTAGTTGTGCATAGTGCTCATGAGGTACTCTTCTTAGATTCAGTGGAATGCTCAGGTGACAGGAAAGATGGCAAATATATCTTTGAACTTGTGGACAGGTACATAGAAGAGATAGGGGAACAACATGTTGTCCAAGTGGTGACTGATAATGCTAGCGTCAACACAACTGCAGCAAGTCTATTGACAGCAAAAAGACCATCAATATTTTGGAATGGATGTGCTGCTCATTGCTTGGATCTCATGCTCGAGGATATTAGGAAGCTTGGACCAGTTGAGGAAACCATTGCTAATGCAAGACAAGTGACTGTTTTCTTGTATGCTCATACTAGGGTGTTGGATTTGATGAGGAAGTTTCTTAACAGAGACTTGGTTCGCTCTGGGGTTACACGATTTGCCACAGCTTATTTGAATCTAAAAAGCTTGTTAGACAACAAAAAAGAGTTAGTAAGACTATTTAAATCAGATGAGATGGAGCAATTGGGTTACTTGAAGCAGGCCAAGGGGAAGAAAGCCAGCAAAGTGATCAGATCTGAAACCTTTTGGAAAAATGTTGACATTGCAGTTAATTACTTTGAGCCATTGGCTAACGTGTTGAGAAGAATGGACAGCGATGTACCATCAATGGGATTCTTCCATGGTTTAATGCTTGAGGCGAAGAAAGAAATTTCTCAGAGATTCGATAATGATAAGAGCCGCTTCTTAGAAGTTTGGGATATCATTGATAAAAGATGGGACAACAAGCTCAAGACTCCACTACACCTGGCTGGGTACTATTTGAACCCCTACTACTACTACCCAAATAAGCAAGAGATCGAGAGTGATGGATCATTTAGAGCAGGTGTGATTTCCTGTATTGACAAGTTGGTTGATGATGAAGATATCCAAGACAAAATAATTGAAGAACTCAACTTGTATCAAGATCAGCATGGGAGTTTTGGACACGAAATTGCCGTAAGGCAGCGAAAGAACAAAAATTTCAATCCAGGTTCAGATCTCAACATGTGAACTTAATTTTATTGCTGAATATCATTTTTGTTGTAATTTGTGTAATGTTTATGCAGCAAAATGGTGGCTGAACCATGGCACAAGCACACCAAATCTTAGGAAGTTGGCTGCAAGGATTTTGAGTTTGACCTGCAGCTCCTCAGCTTGTGAGAGGAACTGGTCAGTTTTTAAACAGGTAAAAAGAAATTTTTGACCTGTAGCTTTATGTGCATGCTGTCTATTTTGAATTATAATGCTTATTTATGGAATTTAGATCTGACTTGCAGCTTTGTGTTCACTACTTGGCTTATAGGTTCATACAAAGAAGCGCAACAGGCTACTTCATGAAAGGATGCGAGATCTGGTGTTTGTTAAATTTAACTCCAAGTTAAGAAATAAGAGAGAGAACAAGGGTAGAGATCCTATAGAGAAGGAAGTGGATGATGTTGTGGCAGATGGTGACAATGAATTCATTACTGGTGTTGTGCCTTCATCAAGTGAAATGGATCAACAATGTGCAAAAGAGTCACAGCAGCACACAACACCACAAGCACCAGCACCAGCTAAAAGGAAAAGGCATGTGCACGCTAAGAAGAGGAAAGTCAGAAGCCTACAGTCTTTGATGCGCAATGCCCCAGTGCATCCTGAAGCTCCATCATCCGACTCAGAAGATTGTGATGATGGTATTCCAATGCAGACTTCTGATTCTGATAAGTCACCCTCTCCCTCTCCCTATGTCTCTGAGACCGATGATTGATGACTAGAAGAAATGAAGATTGCAATATTGCCTCATATTAGTAATTTAGTATCCACTATCCAGAATTCTTGATGACCTTTGTGTTGTACTATTGTCTTTATTCCATAATGCTGTACTTTTGTGAAACTGATGTTTCAGTATTCTGTTAACCACTTAGCCTGTGATGTAATGTACTCCTATAAACCTGTAATAAACCTGTAATGTACTCATTTGAACTGGTTATGTATCAATTGGTAATGGTTATGAAGTTATGCCAAGATCATGTCTTTTATTTATTTATTTATTTGCAAAAACAGCTAAATGGCTTAGCTGCAGCTATCTCCGGCTATAGCTGTGCTTAGCTGTTGAGAGGGTCAGCAGCTAAGAGGCTTAGCCGGAGATTTAAAACTTTGGTTATAATGGAAGGGGTGTGCAAATTCGTGGTTAGGCATCACTTGGCTAATTCAAGCTCATATGTACTGTCGGTTCCCATGACACATATATCTTGTACTTGTGAGGGGCTATTTGGTTTTCAGCCATACTTTATTATTATTTGTCTCATGCCAACAAAAATTAATGTTTTATCTAAATTGAGATGATCAAAATTTTACCCACCATTAGTAAACCTAAGAAAATCTTATCATACTTTTTGAGTTACTGATGAACCTAATTTGTTAAAAAAGAATCTAATTGCAAATATGGCTACAATCAAATAGCTGCTAAATCGGTCAATCGTGTCTAACCTTAGAAAGTAGCACAACGTGGCTAGCAACCGAACAGTCTAATTGCATGTAGATATTTTGTTGTACAGAATCAAAACGGTCAGTTATTAACGGAATTCCTTGTTGGTTTTTTGTCTTTGTGTGAAATATTCGTTTGACCGAGGACTTTCAAACACGTCATAAGCTAAACCCGTACTAACAAATAACCACGTTTTGAGGAGACAATCGGGAGACAAATAATGGCGCATTGAGAAAAAACGACAAAACCAAAAGATCTGGTGCCCAATGAAGCGGAGTAAAATTTTTACCACGCTTTGAGGAGAGGAGGTTGAGGCGGGTGGTGGGAGGGGATCGAATGGGGCCAACAAAACGGAAAACACGGCCGGGGCTATAGATGGCCATATGGCCCGAGGCCCGACGGCCCGACCTAAGGCACGGCAATTTGGCCCGGCCCAGGCACGGCACAGCCCGGCTGGGGTCGTGCCCGTGCCGGCCCGGCTCGACAGCCAGGCCGTGCCTGGGCTGCTCCCTCGGCATGATGGGCCGGCATGGCCCGGCACGAAGTTCAGGGAAGTGAAACAGACTTATTTTCAACCATATGTAAGACACAGCCCAAAGGATAGGGATACCAAATAGACTTATTATATGACACAGCCCAAAAAGTAGGAACGTAAAATAGATTTATTTTAGCTATATATATATATATATATATATATATATATATATATATATATATATATATATATATGTCATAGTCCAAAGAGGAGGGAGGGAATATAGACTTATTTCAAAGAAGGCACGATGGGCTGCCGTGCCTTTGGGCCAGCCCGACCCTTATTGGGCTGTGCCTGGACCATAGGTGGAGCACGTGGGCCGGCACGGCCCGGCCAGTCATGTTGGTCGGGCTGTGCCGGGCCGACAAATCTTGGCCCGAGCACGACCGGGCCTGGGCCGTGCCGGGCCGGGCGGGTCGTTTGGCCATCTATAGCCGGGGCTGATCGATGTTAGTCGCGCCACGGTTTTTGCTAATCTTGATTCACACGTGGCACTCTAGTCCCCACGTATGCTGTCCAAAGTCCCTTTTTCATCGTTTAAATTAATTCCAACCAAAATTAGGTCTGTAGTAAAATTTTCAATTTTTACTCTGTATATATAGTGCTCGATAAATCTATCCAAGATCAATAAATGTTTACTTGGGTATAATTTTCATATCAATCTCGATGCGTTCATAGCAACTCTTCGGAAAAATGTGGGATGCAAACAACATATCCGGTGTACATATAAAAACTACTACTGTAGAATCTAATACCATGAGTAAAATGGTACTATAATATTTATTCACGTCACTATGATTAAAATTTTTACCTCCAGATTTAACCGTGAGAGTAAAAATTTTACTCACCTCCTCCTCGCATATATCCTGAAAAAAGTTTTTAGTTAGCAAAATATTTACTGAATCTGTCCGTATGAAAATAATGAGTAGTTTTTTTCAGCCATTAAAATACTAATATCACATAGATCAAGATTATAGTGCATATTATTACATTGAATCTTGCATATCAACCATACAAAAATACTCAGAAATTCTCCACGGTAAAAAAAGATACAGATCCAAAGATAAAGAGAAATGCATCACATGTACGGGAGGAAGATACAACAGGGTCCCTGAGTGCAGCAGCCCAAGGAGACCGGTGATGCAGCACACTCCAGGTTCATCTTGTGTCTTCCGTAAGCTGCCCACCGCCCTTGGTGCAGATGATGGCAGGCACGAGCTGGATGGGTCTTGGCTGCGGGGACAAGAGACAGATGGGATGGGGCCAGCTATAAGATAGTACTACGTGATGGTAAAAAAATTACTCTAGGTTGCTACATTCCTAATACAAACCTATATACATCAATTATATGTCTGAAAAATGACACTTTATGTCTCTAAAATAATAATAAAAATTCTCGCCAAAAGAAAACTTGACTTAGTTTTCGACGGAAAAGTGACATGTACAAGGACGAAGGATCATCTAGAAAAGCTAAGTCAAGTACATATGGATGTCCTTCATATTGTACATAAGTCTCACTTTTTCGCTGAAAGCTAAGTCAAGTCTTTTTTCTACAGGAATCTTTATTATTATTTTAGAGACATAAAGTATCACTCTTCAGGCGTATTATTGGTGCATATAGGTTCGCATTAGGATTATATTTTAACCATAATTCCGTGTTGGGCTTGTGAGAGTACTCACAAGCCCAACACGGAATTATGGTTAAAATATAATCCTAATGCGAACCTATATGCACCAATTATATGCCTAAAGAATGACACTCTATGTCTCTAAAATAATAATGAAGATTCTCGCAGAAAGAAGGCTTGACTTAGCTTTCCGCGGAAAAGTGAGACAATCTCCACCCGCTGGTGCTTGATAGCTTATAAATCACCAGGACGGAAGAGATAAGAACGAAGCCTGAGGCGAGCCTTCCTCCTGGGCCTCTATAAATGGAGGAGTATGTCCAGCTGAGGACGACACACGAGGAGAAGCAAGAGCCTCCAGCTTAGCCTCCAAGAACCTTCAGTCTCTTAAGTTTCAGTACTAGTGTTAAGAAGCTACCTTGTTAGTATATTGTAGCAAGGAGTGTAAAATAAGCGGCGTAGGGTAAGAAAACCTTGTTTGTACCCTTCTTCAGGTTCTCAAAAGAGAAAACCGTATATAAGTTTATCTCTTTAATATGAAGTAATTTTCTTTAAGTACCCATATCTATTTGTTCTAGACGAGTGTTTATGCTAGGGATCCTATAGGAGAAACCTCTTCGGTTATTCTAAGTTCTTAGTCTGCATCTTGCATAGGCGGCAGGAGAACCTCGTATCCATAGAGAAGTGTTCCCTTCTAGTGAAACTACCTGGGGAGACGATGAACTCTCAGCTAGATCAAATATGACTGGGGATATCTAAATAAGTTGCTTCTATACAAACATATAGGTGAGACATACAGTGAGTACCAAGTAGGACTTTAAAACTTCTGAATCAAGCACCGGCTATTTAGGTTTTGCCACCCCGCAAAGATCCTGAAAAAATTAAGAAAATTTTTTGAGTAAACAGTGACCAAAAAAGCGACGGTGAATAGTAAATCAACACTTGAAATAGTTATACCTCTTGAAATATTTATACAAAACCTACCTAGGCTAATCAAGTCAATTAAATGCTTTTGTTTATTGAGAGAATAAGTGGTATCAGAGCCTGGTAATCATAGAAAAGCTAAATTTAGAAGTTATTATTGAAAAGATAATAAATACCAAAGATAATATCAATATAAGGTGTAGATTAAGCCATACCGAAGAATATAGTTGGCACTCTAATAACAGTCAACTAAATTTAATCGTTGATTTTATATATAATTTCTATATAAATAGGGGTAAGAGATAGGAAGACTTAGAGCAAAAGGTTGAAGATATATATAAAGAACAGAAGCAATTTGAAGAACAATATATCCTTAGTAATAAACTAAATTCAGCATTAAAATTGCTAGAAGAATATAAGACAAGGCAAAATAAAATTTCACAAAATAGTGATTATATTAAAGAGTTATTAGACAAAATCAACTCTAGTAAAGAAAAGGAAATAGTTTTGGCTTAATCAGGCATAATCACATCCTCACAAGCCATTAATTCAGAAAAATGGACCTATCTAGGAGTCTCTTTAGAAGAATAGCAAGCAAAGATGATAGACCTTCAATTTATATTGATAAACAAAAAGGCAAATATGAAGATATAGATGAGCTAGAAGATCTTGCAGAAGTGGATAAACAGCTCGAAAGATATCAAAGAGATATTTTAAGGGCAATAAGACCTCAACAAGTATATTGCATGGGATTCTTTGAGAATAAGAAGAATATCCAGAGAAGTAGAATTAAGCGTTCTATCAAAACCAGTAGAATTAAAAATAGTAACCAAGAAATTTAAAAATGGATTAAAATATGCAGGATATAAGTATATTCACCAAGGTATGTATATAATAGGAATCAAAGGGATGACAAGAAAGAAATTAAGAGCTAAATTATTAATAACCTTGTTAGATAAAAGATGGGACACAATAGATAAAGCATCACTAGGCTATCTAGAAGGAGATATGAATGAGAACATGTTAATAACCTATGTAGCGCTTGACTTAATGATGCCTGTAAAAGAATTTATAGATAAAATGAGTTTTGGTTTACCAACAAAGGGATACGAAGAATTTAAAGGGACGAATTTATTAATAAGTATAGAATTTATAGGAATATTAACCAATAGAAGTATTTTCAAATATAAAAGAAATGTAAATGATGTAATTGAAAAAATGCATTCTAAAGGAATAACATTCATGAGCCCTTTAACAATAGACTCTCAAGAAAGAGCAGGAGAAAAATGTGCAATCAGTTTATTTATAAAAAGTAAAGCTTTGAGCGAGCCTGAAAACTACATAAGTTACCAAGATGGTAAAGGGAATACCAGGATTTACAAATTATAAATCTAGAATCACAAATGATTTAGAAGCAGAAACATCTGATAGAAATATTATAGATAACCGAAGGCATATTATTTCTGAATTTATGGCAAAATTAGACCAAGAAAGTAAAATAAAATATTGTAAGGATAAATTAAAAGAGATAGCAGTAGAATATAAATAAGTCAATGAAAAATGAAAAATGAGTGACCTAAAATAAGAGATAAAGAACTATATTTCTATAGAGAACTATCCAGGATAAAGAAACTAAAAAAGGATAAAAACATGTCTATAGAAAACCCCAAAATCCAAGAAAGCAATAGAATAAATAAAGCTGAAAGAACAAACTGAGCATGACAAACAAAAGCAAAAGCTTAGTAAAGATTTAAGTGAAGAAGAACAATGGGAAGAAAATAAAAAATTATTTCTTGAAAGTTATGAAGAAGAGATCAATTTGATAAAAGAGATGGAGGATTTAGAAAATGAAGTAGATAATGCAAAACAATACAATGATTTTATAAACTCTTTGGATGAAGTAGGTTTAGATAACCTTGATAATGCAATGGAAGCTATGGAAGTAGACTTAGGATTAGGAAAGAGGAAAATATATGGGGAAGGTTCTATAAAGAATGAAGGAGAAAGAGAAAGACCAGCTAGGGCAGCGGGAAAATGGCTCCCAGATAGATAGGAATATTCATATAATTATATCCCAGGACAATATAGGTACATGTGCACTAAGAGAAGAGATTTTGAGAAACCTGTAAAATTCAAAATCAAAGGATTCATGGTGCTATATTAAATTTAGCCGCACATGACCTCATTGATTGGCCAAATATTATTAGCATTTGGAAAGGATTAAAAGTTAAAAAATATATACAAAACCAACACAATATAGGAAACAAAGTAGAAGATATGATACTTATATAGAAACATTTCTGGGTGAATCTCTTAAGGTCCTATGGGAACAATGGGTTGAAAAGAATCCTAATAACTATGGAGAACTGAAAAGAACTGGTAGTAATCCACATAATTTTGCAAATGTAATATCCAACATTATTATAGCTGAAGATCTAGAGTTAAGTTATACAACTGTTGGTGCAGAATTTTGACCCGCCCACGCGTCAAAGCGGGTTCCACGTTACCACGGCGGCCTGGGAGATCTGCTTAACTCCAGTGCAGGTCCAATGACTTGCCTAGGTGCATTTAGGGCGTGCCAGTTGATTTGATCTGCAATCAACAAGAATAAACAAGTAAACCATATTAGTAAATGATGGCCGATCGGCCGATAGGCCGATGTCGCATTGTGAGGGCCTAACCGATAGGGCAAAGCTGTATTGACCTACTTGAGGTTATAATGAAATAAGATTAATATATAGATCTACCCCTCATCGGCCTTCATCAATATGTTGATGTCAATTTAATGGCATCGGCCGATGAGGGATATGAGAAGTATATGCACTAGCTAATACTCTAGTGCAAACCTATACGAACCGATCGACCGATATAAATATACTGATCACAGAGAAATCCTGAGAACAATATGTGACAAATACATTTATATCTGTCGATCTACTCATACAAGTGGCAAATACATATAGAAACATAAAGTAATCACATGTATTAGATAAGACCGGCTGAAACTCCGGCACTATCCTTAATTACGATCGAAAACAGGCTTTGAGTTAGATCTCAAAACACGACTAAGGTCGATAACAATTCAAAGTGTGAATCGAGAACTAACACAAAGAAAATCAAGCCGTCGATCGCTTTTGGGGATGGTAGATGCTTTGAAGGATCTAGATAAGCAGACTAATTCGAACATCATCGGCAACAAATCCTAAAACGAGTTTACCGCTGGCGAAGTAGAATTGGGACGCCATATCAAGATCATCCAAGACATGATAAACGACGATCACGTCGCCAGGGCTTAACGTGTCTAAAACGACACGCTAGCCCCGACGACGTAGATCGTCGGGTACGAGTTCTTACCTCTGCTCCGGGGAAGCAAGAACTCGCCGGAAATCAATCTCTTGCGAGGGTGGCGATGCGCCGAAAGTAGATTGAACTGTATTGTGTTTGATTGTTGAATTGAGAGAGAGTTTCTAAGTACAAACTACCGGGATATTTATACCCGTGATTTACAACATTGTCCATGTAGGACACGATTTTATCTATAACTAACAAACAAATCCTTATGGCGGACTCTTGCCATAAATTAGATCGAATCTAATTTAACTTCCTAATTAAGAGATACAATTGCCTAAAACCGGGCCTTATCCCTATTTGGCAATCTCCTTGAAGCTTAACTCAAGTCCAAACCAAGCCCATGCTGCCTCCATCAGCTTCCTGCTTCCATCGGCCGATGGCCGCATTGAACCCGCATCGGCCGATACAGTCCCTCTGCTGGCGCTCCAATTGGTCTGATGCACCGTTGAGTCCGATACGGAACTTGGTCCAACTCCGGCTTGGTCCGATAGCACAACCGATCCGACTCGAATCGCTCCTTCTTCTCTGCGTCGGTTTTCTCTTTCTTCTCCGAGTAGATTACGAAAATCTGCTGTTAACAACAACTTTGCAAAATGAAAGATTAAAAAAAATAAAAAAATTGACACTAACAAGTTGAAAGGGCATAAAGGAATTCTCTCAACATTATTTATATAATGCTACAACTGCTAAATAAGGATATAACATGGGTATAGTTGAACGTTACTTCAATAAATTAGTTGACCCATTAGGAAGTATGATATTTGAAGAATATAAAAAAGAAACTGAAGGAGCATAAATTAATATCTCTCAAGCAGTAACTTTTGTGCTTAAACAATTAAGAAAAATATGCACGGGTATACAAGCTCAAAGGTGTATGAAACATTTGGATTATAATTTTTGCAATAAAATAATGCAAATACCTTTATCATATGGAGAAGATAGGCCTAGAAGTAAAAGAAATTAGAGACATCAAAGTAGAAATAACAATAATATTAGGACAAAGATAAGGTATTTTCTAAGAAGATCATATAATAGAGCGTCTTTTCTACATAAACGAAATATAAGAAGGTATAATCCAAAGAAACTATAGACATGTAGATGTTTTATATGCAATTCACTTGACCATTTAAGTAGAACATGCCCAAATAAAGATCAAAAGAGATATTCTAGTAAATATGAAGAACAGGGGAGAGTTTTAATTATAGATAGTGTAAACGAAAACATACTAGTTTGTGATGATGTAATAAAAGATGATGAATCAATATATTTTATCATAGAAACAGATGAAATTGAAAACATCAATGAAGAATATGAATCGACCGACGAAGAGTTAGATTGAATTGACGAACTAGTAGGGAGAAAGGTTGAAATGATGGATCAATTAAATTGTGAACATGATTGGATTAGAGAAAAAAGTGACTATAATATTAAATGTGCCTTTTGTATCTATTACCCAAACCAAGACAATAGAGTAACCTGTAATATATGCCTAAAACAAGCTTACGCTGAATGTATAAAAGCAATAAACAGAGATGGAGAAAAGAGATAGAATTAGAATCAGATGAAAGGATATTATCTAGTAGAGTGTAAGTTTTAGAGAATACAATAAACAAATTAGAAGTAGAACTAGAGAACTTAAAATTTAACTATGAAATTAAGGCATTGCCAAAAAATGAGGACTACAAATCACTGAATTTAAAGAGCAATTGGTAACGTTAAAAGACAGTAATACTTCTAAAATAATTCAACTAAACGATGCATAACTAATTTTGGAAATAAATATATAATAAAGTTGTCTTTCAAAGAAATCTTAGGAATAAGAATTCCGATAAAAGTAAAATTATAACCCAAGGTATCATATAAAATATTAGCACTAGTAGACACTGGGTGTACAAAAAATATTATTCATGATAAGTGATTCATAAAATGTCCAGTGATAGTTCATACAATCAATGATAATAAGACAGAAGTTTCTACAAATATGTCCAAAATAAAGAAAATTCATAATCAGTTAGCCTATAATATTGAAGTATACATTAATGGAACCAAATATATAATAGATGAGATTACAACAAGAGACTTATCCATAATAAATGATGACATGATAATTGGCCTAAGGTTTCTACAACAATCAGTACAAGCCACAGTTATATATGAGTAAGGAATTACATTTATTCCCTATCAAGATAATGTTTCATATATTTCAGAAGTACGAAAGCGTGGTGGAACCTCCTCCACCTCCAACCTCAATAACCTCGAGATGCCCAATCTTGATTCTAAAGAGAGAATTGATGAATATGAGCTTAGTGAAAATATAGACGACTATTATATATTAAGTTCTAATATATAGTGCATAGGACTACAGTCATTTGCACCAAATTGGTATACAAGCGTTAAGTCCAAAAGAGATATTGAAAGAATTGTTCAAAGATTAGAAGACATTCAAATCATAGGAGAAATCCCCACGAAATATTGGGAGTAAAATTCGATTATTTGTAAAATAAATATAATAAACCCTGATTTTATAATCAAAACATGTCCAATAGAGGCTATCCAAAAGATATAGAGGAATTTAAAATGCATATAGAAGAATTATTAAAATTAGGAGCAATTAGGGAAAGTAAGAGTCCGCATAGATCGGTAGCCTTCATAGTAAGAAATCATGCTGAAGAAGTTAGAGGTAAATCAAGGATAGTCATCAATTATAAAAGGTTAAATGATAATACCATAGAAGATGCGTATAACATTCCTAATAAACAATAATGGATCAATAGAATACAAGGTAGTAAATATTTCTCAAAATTCGACTTGAAAACTGAGTTTTGGCAAGTAAAGATGGCATCAGAATCTATAGAATGGACCGCATTTACTTGTCCCCAGGGACACTATGAATGGCTGGCTATGCCATTAGGTTTAAAAAATGCACATGCCCTATTTCAAAGAAAAATACAAAACATATTTAATGAAAATCAAGAATTTGTATTGTCTACATAGATGACTTGCTAATTTTCTCTAAAACATATAAAGAGCATATTGCTGATCTAGAAATATTTTTTATAAAGGTAGAAAAAATGGGTTAATTTTGTCTAAGAAAAAAATGGAAATTTGTAAAGAGAAAATCAATTTCCTCGGTCATGAAACAGGAGAAGGCAAAATACATTTACAAGAGCACATTGCCAAGGAAATATTACAATTTCTCGATCTCATGAATGATAAAAAGAAATTACAATAATTTTTAGGAATAGTAAATTATGCTAGAAACCATATAGACAATTTAGCAAAATTAGCAGGACCTTTGTATGAAAAATTAAGGAAAATGGCCAAAGATACTTTAATTCTGAAAATATTAGATTAGTAAGAATAATAAAAGAAAGGGTCAAAGGGTTAAAACCCTTAGAATTACCATGAGACGATAATTATTTTGTCATTGAAACAGATGCATCTCAACAAGGCTGGGGTGCGGTGCTAAAACAAAGACATACTAAATATTCATTCAAGACAGAAGAAAAAAAATGTAGATATGCCTCTGGAAGCTATAAAGCAATACATATAGAGAGATACTTGTAATAATTAATGCAATAAATGCTTTCAGGCTTTACTTAAGTTTCAAAGAATTCATAGTTAGAACCGATTGTGAAGCAATATGTAGATATTACAATCAACTTAATAGCAAGATAAGTTCTACTAGAAGATAGATTTTATTTGAAGATATTATTACTAGAAATGGATATAAAGTTATATTTGAACATATTAAGGGAAAAGACAACCATTTACCTGATCTGCTCTCTCGTTTACATTTGTTACAAGTATGAAGAAATCTATGAATTATAATGGAGTTGAATTCTTCACCTTTGGAGAAGACAACAAACTTAAAGTATTTCCATTGAATACCTATAAATTTAAACCAAAAAACCACATAATATTATATGAAGTGCAAGAATGCATATCAGACAATTTCTGGTACCAATATGAGAAAAGAAAAATGTTATATGCTATCAATACTAAACATTCTTGCTGAATATTTCCATCTACTAAATGAATTAATGCCAGCTTTAGAAAATAATGAAGTTATACAGCAGAAGCCTATATATGTGGTATTTGATGAAAAGCTCCCAGGAGTTTACATATGTTTTGAAGAAATAATAGCCCAAAAAACAGATACAAAATTAATGGACGGCTTATCATGGAAAAATATAAAGATATTGATGAGGTTTTAAGCAAAGCTAGGAAAATATTAGGTATAAATTACTATTTGGAGCTAGCTACAAAAGAATATATAAAAAATGCAAAAGAGCCAAAAACAAAAATAGCCACGGAGACCCCATATTATGCAAATATAAAGGACGAAGGATCATCCAGAAAAACTACATATAAAAAGTGCTTAATTAAGGGAGTGGATGCCTTAGATGGTGAATATATTGATTGGAAAATAATCAAAAGAAGAAGCATATCCTCAATGGAAAAAAATTAAAAGAAAAAATATTTAAGGAGTTAAAGCAAGAAATGAATGATAAATTTGAAGAAATGAAAAAAGCATATGATGAAAAATTTGATGTATCCTTTTCTGATGTTGATACTGTGGATATGGGTGGTCATGGTAGCCAGATCAGTAAGTCCCAATAACCCAAATATATAAGGTATATTAAATTGATAAAGAATATCAATTATTCGGGCATGGCAAGCCTGTAAATTATCCAAAATACTCTCACAAGCCCAATAGGGAATTATGGTTAAAATATAATCCTAATGCGAACCTATATGCACCAATTATATGCCTGAAGAATGATACTTTATGTCTCTAAAATAACAATAAAGATTCCCACAGAAAGAAGACTTGACTTAGCTTTCGACAGAAAAGTGAGACATATGTACAATGTGAAGGACATCCATGAACAATAAAAGAATCTGATGTGACCATGGCTGCTATGGATACAACCGTTGCTCACATCATATCTCAACAGAAAGATGTCAAGATCGAGTTGTCTAAGTTCTGGATTCCAATTCGGCCACTTGCTACAGTGCTGATTTCAAATGGCCGTCAAATATGCATACGAGCTCCGTTTTTTACCCATGAGTACTTGATGAAAAGCTCTTGGAGTCCTCTTTCCAATGCATCTAGCCTCATCTCCAAATTCCATCCTAGTCGGCCACAATCACAGAAATAAGGTGCTACGTCACCTATAATGGGCCTATGGGCTTGTAACTTTATTTGGGACCCCGGTCCAGGTGGGACCCATGTGGGGTGCGCCCTAACCTGGTGAAGCACGACCTAGGAACCCCCTTGGTCGTCATCCCACCCCTTTAAATAGCTAGTTACCCCTTTAGGATTTCTCGGGTTTTGTTTAGATTAAAGTTTAGCTTCACTACTTTGCCGTGTAATCTCGTGATCGGTTAGATCGCCGGTTTGCTCGTTACGGAATCCCAACTTATCATTTGTATTCAATTCCTATTTACAATTCAGATTACTTTTATATTGTTCTTGTTTATTTCTTCGATTTGCTTGCAGGAATAAAGTTGATCTGTACTGACAAGATCAACTTTATTATTAAGATCAATGTTTCTCTCAAATTGTAGTTATCTTCAACTCATCGAAAGATCAGGACAGCCAGATTCCTAAGCGTATCAAGTGGAGTTCAGGATTTATCAGAATCTCCACCCATTGATGTTTGACAGTTCATAAATCACCAGGACAGAAAAGATAAGAACGAAGCCCGAAGCCTTCTTCCTAGGCCTCTATAAATGGAGGAGTCTGTCCAGCTAAAGACGACACATGAGAAGTAAGAGCCTCCAGCTTAGTCTCCAAGAACGTTCAGTCTCTTAAGTTTTAATACTAGTGTTAAGAAGCTACCTTGCTAGTATATTGTAAGCAAGGAGTATAACGTAAGCGGTGTAAGATAAGAAAATCTTATTTGTATCCTTCTTTGGGTTTTCGAAAGAAAAAATCGTATGTAAAGTTATCTGTTTAATATAAAGTAATTTTTTTTAAGTATCCTTATCTGTTTGTTTTAGACGAGTAACCTTACATATTAAGAAAAGTTCTTTAATTTTCTTTAAGTAGTAACTTTCCAATTCACCCCAATAATTATAATTATATAGATGTGCCATGATCCAGCTTGTGCGTTCCACTTTCTCTCTCCCTATTCATTTTCTTCGTATTTTTTCGTATCTGGGGGATCGGAGCAGCGACGGGCTGGTCGGCGTCAATCTGGAGCGGAGGGAGGATGGATACGGTGACCAATCTGGAGCGACTTCCTCGAGGTGCAGCTGGCGGTCTCCCTGGATTTAGATCGGCGGTGGCGCAGGAGAAGGTGGTGCTCGTGCTGCAGGGTACGTGCCGAGGAGATGCAGGACCCGGTATCTGAAGAATGTCTCGCGCCCGTGACCCAGCCATCGGTGAAGCCCTTCTTCCAAGCGCCTTCCTATGGTGGTCGCAGTGCCGGTGGGGGACGGCCTCGATCTGATCCATCGGTGGAGGCCACGGACGAGGCGGCGGCGGCGTCATGGATGATGGATCCGCTGCTGTAGGTCTCCGTCGCCGGCCGTCGAGCTCCAGCGGGGAGTCTTCCTGTCCGTGCTGCCCACCCTCTGCATGGTGAGGGTAGTGCTCGCAGGCGGGGATGCCGTCATTAGAAGCATGCAAATCGGTGCAGCGTCGCCGTCCGCCTGTCGGCTGCGTCCAATTTCCTGCGCAGCCACCTGACGGCAGATCCTGCATCTTCGGCACTGCTGCCTGTGGTCCACGTATTCGGCCACGGGATTTCCTCTTTGTTTCTTGCTAGCCGAAGTCATAGTGTTCTTTCATATTATTTACTGAAATATTCTGTAAGCTTTCTCACGGAGTCAGATGATTTCATTTGTGTGTAATTTTTTGGATATATTTTGATGTTTGAGATGTAATTATGCATCGTTAAAAAAGATAGATGGTGGGGAAGAAGATCTTGTCTGGGCCTCTCGTTGGGGAGCAGCAAAAGGGGATTTGATCTGGCGGCCAGGGGTGAGGCTGCGTCCAGCTCGTCACTAGCTGCTCACCGGCGGGTGGCGCGGCGCTAGTTTGCAAAAAGTTTGCTCGGGAGAAGCAGAGGAGGACGTCTCCTCCAGGCTCCGCTCCAGGACCACCATGGTCTCTGCTGCTCCACCCGCTGGATCCTGTCTTGTGTGTTTTGTTTATCCATGAGTAGTTTTTTTTTTTTTACTTTACGATGTTTCCAAGTCCCATTTGTAATTTTTTATTCAGGGTGTTTATTCAGTGAGTGAAATATTTATCCACCGTTGAATGAGTAGGTGGCTACAGAAAAGTTTGACTTTTTACCATTTATTTGTGCCAGAAACTTAAACTTTAGTCCGTAAAAAAGTTTACTACCTACATGACAGGCATTAGTAAAATATTGTCTCGAGTTGTAAAAAATTATTATAGAAGACCCATCAATAAAAATACCACTACATACGTCTAAATCTTAGTAAACTCATTATTTCGCTGAGAAAATATCTAAACCATAAGAATACCATAAGTAAAAATATTACTTTTGGAAAGCTAGAGTAAAATGTCACAGGAGATAAAGGTTATTTTTACTCTTGTCTTTACGGACAAATTGAGTAAAATATATAACTAAAAATTTGTACAAATTGATGTCAGTAGAAGTATTACTAGGAACACATCATGAGTGATGTAGCAATGTGGAAAATATACGGGAATAAAAGTATAACCGATCTTCACTGACATAGGCAGTAAAAACTTTACTACCAGCCTGGTTTTAGATCTTTTTACTGAACCATGCAACTGATATAGCGAGAAAAGGGCTTGAGGAGTCCACGTGGGAACCAGATGAGAGGAAGCGCTCGCGAGTGGTCAGGGTGCGAAAAAAAAAAACTTTGCTTGGTGGAGAAAAAGGGAAACCCGGGGAAGCTCGCTTGGAGTCGCGCTGGTAGCTGCGCTAGGTGAACAATTCTATTTGCAAGTGAAAATGGTAGTTGTTTGTCCGAGGAATACAAATTTACAGGTCATATTAATAATGGACTAATGCTTGATAAATATGTAGATGACTATACTATAAGAATGCATATATCTATTTGGTTTTCAATATACGGCGTCTTTGATTTTTTTTATATATGTTTTGACTATTCGTCTTATTAAAAATAATTGTGCAAATGCGTAAAATATAAGTCATGTTTAAAGTATCACTAATGATAAAATAAGTCATGCGCAAGATATAAGTCATGCTTAAAATATCAGAAAGTGAATTCTTTATCAAGTTATTGGAATGCAGTAAAGTTATTATCCAAAGTTAATAAGAGCAGCTTCACAATTTCATGAATCATGCACAAATATTAGAAAGGATACTTGGACATAAGCCACACCACTGCTTATGAAAGCGAATGAATGGACATGTCACGCTATACTCCTCACAGTACCCTTGCTCGGGGACTTACAATGTTGTATCGGTATGGCCACGGCGTTGTGTAACATAACTTCAAACGCATGAAATGCCATTCGTGCTCTATGCATAATGATGTCACAAATCCTACAAATTAGTAGCCTCATTATTTGTTCCTTCTCATGATCAAAGACCAACATAAGAATGCAAGAGATGACTATTTGTAAGGAGCATAAAAATGTGAGAAAAATGCTTGTCTCAATTTGAGTTTACTTATAACTGTTCACAACGTTCTACTACTAAGAAGTGACCTTTTGAGATTGTTTATAGTATTGTGACTCACGCTCCAATTTATTTTTTCCTCTTCCAACTTCAAAGAGGGTGAATTTTGATGCTAACCGATGTGATGATTGATGTTAAAACTACGTGAGACCACTAAAAAGAACATAGAGCACACGAGTGTTAAGTACAAACTTGCTAGTAGCAAAAGAAAGAAACATGTCACTTTTGAACCTTATGACTTGGTTTTGCTTCATTTGAGAAAAGATGGGTTTCCTTATTTGAAAAAAATCTAAGTTGCTACCAAGGGGTGATGGTTCTTTCAAAGTGCTAAGAGTGATTAATGATAATACATACAAGCTTAAGTTGCCTAGAAATACTTGATTTGGAACCCTAACTTTGTGCGTATCATATTCATCATTTGGCAAGGTACATAAACTATTTGCTTGTCAACTTATCTTGCTTTGTTCTTCAATTGCTAGCAAGTATGACAAGGTTGTTCTTGGCACGACAAGAACAACAACAATTTGAAAGGACCTTGATGTCGCCTGGGGGACTGGGTGAATAGGCATTTCTTGAAAATTAAAACTCTTTGCAGTAGATCGGATTGAATGGGTCAGAATTTCCTGTCCCAATGATCAGAATCTCCTACCAAGTCTTTTAGCAAAACCGAGAGAGCTGGTCGAAACTTCCGATGCTTGGACCAGGAACTTCCGATTAGCTGTAAGTTTCTCCTGAGAGATCAACTCACAACTACACAATAATAAAAAAGGAAAACACCTATGCAAGATTATATCATGAAGGTAAACTAGCCACTAGCCTCACCAAGCAAGATTATATCCTACACCTCCGTTGAGGTGCTCCAAAGAGCCAGATCTCTTTCGATTCCTAGCCTCACCAAGCAAGCAACTAGGAAGGAGCTTTAGCCTCCAAGCAACCACCTAGGTGTACCTTGTTTCCAAGTAACCACCGGGATCTCAACTTGGACAACTGAGTACCAACCTCCGATTAAGCTTGCTCTACCAAAGCAACCTCCTAGCTACCAGCTCAGTATCCACTCATCGGGTATTCCGTTTCCTTTCGGAGGTATAATAACGCCCACACAAACTTCCCGCGATGCACCACAAGCTTGGGAGTTTGTCAAGTTGACACCTAGCAATCTAGGAGGCTTAACCTCCAAGAGTAACAAAACAAATGAAGGATGGAGTGAATCTCTCAAGCTATCAACCTTGTGTGACGCCCCGCACTTTTACCACTGTATATAAAAGTGTAAGATTGTGGATTATTATTTAACAAATACTTGTTTTGCCAAATAATTGGCCACCATCAGAGATAGCAACAGAGAAATAGTTAGAACTACCTTTAATTCGTCCCTAGGAGTATTAAGGCCATCTCTACTTCATCTTAACTTGCAAAGGACGATACCTGTACAAAGAGGGGTTATATAGCAAGGGTGAGCACTTTCAAACTCAGCAAGTCATTAGTAGCAAAATGTATATGAATGGATAATAATTTATCAATCTATATACTATAATACTATACCTTCTATAACATCATCACCTTCATTGATATCAAAAGTAAAGTATAATTCTATTTTGTAAGAGAGTTTTTCAAAAGGAGACTTATAAAAGCTAGAGTACACTCGTAACATATCGAATAGAGTTTGTAGCAACTCCCCGTAACCTCCAATCTAGGAGACAGGCGTGAATCACAATTTAATTTAGCACTGCGCAGGCTTGTATCAATGTACCCATAGCTACTCTTAACACGTTTGACTGTCGCACTTCACTAGATGCGGCACCATGCTAAGAATACAGAACTTTTCCCCTACTTCAATTTAGTACACTCTACATTTGTGTTGAGCCTATCAGCTCTCCAGACCACCGCTACTATATGCGCCTGGAATGCACTTCGTCAGCATTCATGGGGTTTATATCATCTCCCATCCTACTACTACGTACCCGGAGTATAATAAACTTGATAAGGTACTATGTCCAGCCCGTCTTAAGACGGATCTATGGTCGACACGGTATATATGGTTCTCTAATATGAGCGTGGGGATGATTAGTCCTTATATTTATACATCGTATGTAGAAAGAGCCCTGACCTACCATCATCATCAATCATCACATCCCTAAGCTCCCCCTACCCACCATACTAGTATCCCGATGATCTTCATCATCATCGGTTTGTCAATCATATCACCATTGTTAATATTATTATTCTAGAAAATATATTTTGATGCAATACTAGGAGAAATATTTTTATGAAATAGGTTTTTAAGTTAAAATAGAATTATCATCTATCAATATGATCAAAAAAAGTGAGACTTGTCTGAGTGTCTGTAGTTGAAACCGTAATTGTCTATTACTGTCAGTTGATCCCTTTTCCAACTCGTTCTCACTCCTGCTGTTATATACGCCGATATTTAATTAAACCTTACTCCTAGGAATACAAATAATCTACAAATAAAATGTGCTTGCAGCTATGTGGAATTCTTATTATAATAAAACTTGTAGTTAACTGGGTAGCAACAAGTTTACCTAAACTGCGGTTGGATTACAGAGTTTTGAGTTATTGAATCCGATTTAATGCCCTGTGTATATTACCACAGTGCATCAAGCAAATAACCACCTTTCCTTCTCTCCTCTCTTTTCTCTCGTGGACAGGTGCAGCAGCTAGCAGTGCAGCAGCTAGCAGTCTTCTTCCTCCTCATTGCTTGCTGCTGCTAATGGGTGCTCCTGGCGACCACGGTGCCGATTCCAGCTGCTCTCCTGCTCCTCTCTGTTCAGTACCGACCCACAAGCTGCAAAGTAGTGAATCCCCAAGGGCACTTGCACAGGATGGAGCTGCCTCCATTGGCGCCCCAGCTTAGCTGGCTGTGAGGTAAGTGTTCCTATCTTTTCCAGTCCCAAATCCCTTACTTCTACTCCTCTCTGGTAAATAAATCCCACATACTGGGTTGCTAGATTTGAGCTAGGCTTGTGATTCTATTTGGGGAATTTGTTCTACGCTTTTCTTTAAACTACTGTAAAGTCGATTTTCTTCAAATGAAGCAGAGAGGTTGGGCTGCATTTCTTTTATTTGTCACTGTGGCCTAAGAAGGATTTTATCTGAGATATTAGAAATAAATCTTCTAAGTGCTAGTGTGGTTTATGTGTTAAGCTACTAGGGACTTGATAGGATGTGGAAATTACCTTCTTGCCAAATGAAGGTTTAGCCTAAGTTTTCTTGTGATTGATGCATGCTTGTTCTCTCCTCCACCAGGTCATCTTCTTCCAGATCAACTCCAGCTACTCCTAGTTAGTGATGAACTAGGTGAATATCTGGCATTGATTTGCTAATGGTTTGGGTTCTCGGAGAAGTGCTTGTGGCAGAGATGAAGAGCCCTGGCTCTCCTGGCTAGTAGAATGTGATGCTACAGCTTCTTTCCCCTCTACTCGTTTGGTCTCTTTCACTGGTTGGGAGCTTCACTATGCATACACTATTCTAGCCCTCTTCGCTATCTCCCCATTGGATAGAAATGGTTGCCCATACCTCCTTCTACTGTTGGCTGTTGACTATGTTTGGACCAGATCAAGTATTGCCTCTTTCCATGGTGGCAATGTGTGGCTGCTAGGTGGCATGGTATGAGTGGTGGCTTGCAAATAATTTGGGTGTTGCTGTATGAAATATTAAGCTAGATTCATCCGCCTAACAAAGTTTTGATGTGGATAATTTTTGTGGCATGTACATGATGATATCTTATGGTAAAGCTATGATACGTTCTTCAACGTATTCTTATTGATTTGTTGTACGCTAAGCAAAGTGCATGCACTTATACATTATTTTAGTATTATACTTTAGATAGTGTACTTGGTGTGTGTACTGATTATGGATGGTGAGGATTTATTGTAATACCACAATTTGTATAATCTAGACACTGGTACTATGTATCGATCTTTATAAAATTTGCAATTGAATAGTTTTAGATGATGTAATTATGTTGGCATTTTTTTTTCAGTCATGTGGTCTGGATTAATATAAATATTTTTTTACTTAGGTTTTAATTAATTGCGTGTTGTTTCACCTTGCAACCTCTCAAACCAATCCTCTTCACTCCTCAAAACTCTCTCCGAAAGATCCACCACAAAGGTAGGTAGAAGGTTTGAGAGAGGCTATTTGACTTTGGATAGTCTTTATTTTACCGAAACTCAGCAGGAAACAAAGGAGGAGGTGGAGGGGGTTAATGAGCCCCCAAAAAGCAGTCATTACTCACAAAACTGAGGGTCGGAACTTCGTGGATAGAGACCCAGAACTTTCTAGCAGCCTCCTCAGCTAAACAGAGAGCTCGGATCAAAACTTCGTGCCACAAGGATCGGAACTTCCGACCTGCCCTTATAGCACTTCATAAAAACAGTCATAACTCCTTGCTTTGGAGTCCGTTTTCGATAAACTTGGACTCTATAGAAAGCTTTTTGAAAGGGCTACCCAACCCAACCAGAAACAAGCTCTAAATTAAGGCATTGGTTTCTCTCCAGGTAGCACTTGCATAGGTCACTTTGAGCACCGAGACATAACAAACTCATCAACGTTGCATCCATCTTAATGGTACGACATTCCTATACTCAAATGCAAATAGAAAAGTTATACCACTAGGAAAGCGTTCACGCCATCTTCTTGCTTCACCTTGAGGGTTGCTAACATCAATGCCATTTTACCACCAGAACTATTCACCTACAACTCATTAAGCACATTAGTACAAAATCAATTATACCTTTGCCTTGATCAATGCTCACTTTGGCTTTTGGCTCGATGTTCATCAACTAATCGTGTCCTCTTGATCTTCAACATTCCATATTGCACTCTTCAAATAATTGATGCGGATTACCCAGCTTCAAATGGCCTCGTGCGGCACATCACGACAGAGCCTTCACTCATCCTTCGCCACCGGATTTGGTTCGTTAGTGCCAAGCCATTTGCTTGCCTTTCACCGTCGCATGGTCCATCGTAGCCGAGCCTCGATTGCCCTTCACCGTCTTGCCATAGATAACCATTTCATACCCTCACATCATCAATGCCTAAATTTGCTTCTCATCAAGTTATAATGTCCATCTTTTGGTTTCAATCTTTTAACTTGATGATGGAACTCAACCTAATCACGCCAACTCATGGAAATAGTTAGTTCCAACATTTGGTTATCATTAATCACCAAAACAATCACCGCACTCTTAGAGGTCATAGATCTTCCAATCTTCCCTTACAAGACAACTCTAGTGCATAGATCTTTCACAATCTAGAGTTGGTATACCGGTTGCTTAGGCGCAACACCCCTGTGGACTATGGTAGATATAGTCGTCCCCAAAATTGAAGTTATCCTCCTCTCATCAAAATATTGGGTCCTCTTTTTGTGCATTACAGAAGAGTAGGAAGATCAGCCAACAGATTTAAAAAAATGAGTGAGTATCTTGGGTCAGGGAAAAGGCTAGACATGATTTGCCCTAGGTTGGATTAGTGATCAACGTCCACTTTAAAAACAATTGTTTTAATTCAACATGAACAATCAGTGTGTTCTTTTTTCTATGAGCAACATGAAAATGAAGTGGCAACGCAAACAACTCTTGATTTTCAAGGTTTTACAATCCTATAATTTTTTTTTACTTAGATGTCAATTACACCTTTGTGTCCTTTAGTCACATTACATCATACTTATGTCCTATGCACAATTTGTGAACACCTTCCAAATAGATCATCTTGTGCCCTTTACACTTTGTGTTACACTGTAATACTCCAATATAACACATATCAGGGTGCTACTAAAACTACACTTCTCAAAAATTTTAGAACATGGATTTGATATAGTTGAACAAGAATTTGATACACAGACAATAAGTAGATACTTTAAAAAGAGTAAATCAACAATGCAAAAGCATCATACTTTAACAATATAAGATATTTGAAATGTAAAGAACGTGACAATTCACATGAACAATAATTGTTTAAACATAAAAAAATTGAAAACATGTGACCATCCATAATTGAACTAAGCCTTATAGTTTCATGATTTATTATATTGTGAAGACATAGTGTAGCTACAAGCCCTTCCCGCATGCTCATTAAAACATCATGCCCAAAGCAGAACCACCTAAAAAAACATCGGTTCAGCCTCAAACAATACACAAATAACATTGAATAATCATACATTTACTTTCTATGCCAAGAACCCATTGTAAGCAACACAAAACAAAGAATCGCCAATCAGTCTACATAACATAGCAAAAGATAGCATTTCTGAAATCTATAGAACAAGAACTACATCTAACTAGAAATCTGCGCAGCAGCCAATCAAAATGGTAGTGATGATAAATCATAAATGAAAAGCTAACTGTTTTATACAGTAGCTAGATCACATTATTCACTACAACTTTCATATGTATTAGATTCTCTAATTCAATCATTAAGACCCTCTAAAATTCCTATTAACCTCAAACCGGCATGCCTACAGTGATGACTGCCTACATGGCGCATAGATCCAATCAAACTTGGCAGCCTCATCGCCAACAATGTCCTCTGACATCAGCAAAATGTCTCCAATGGGATCCTCTCACATCTACAAGGTGCAAGGTGCTACTTCAACCACTACAGCTTCGTCTTTACACTTGGCGTAAACTTTTGTTCACCTTCGGCTATGTGCCGCTACATCAACTACCATGACTACCACGATAACCATAGCTACTACATGATCGGCTATCTCAACAACATCGACGACAAATTCATCAATAACAACTCCACGTCCATCAGAGATTCAATTGATGATGGTGAAGAAGAGAAGATGGAAACACAAGATTTCAAAATCCAATCACAATCATTCACTTCACTCCCATTATGACTGAGTGGGAATTTTAGAAGCATAGATATGCACAGTCAGAGATAAGAGTCAAATACAAATTACGGACATCAAATAGTGTCCTAGAGATAAATCTACTCTAACTGATGGCAACGGGGTGCCTGATCTTCTGTTAGGTGGGGGTAACTCTCGATTTGGCGGACACTTGACACACATGATCCGACTTCCGATCAACACGATCTGAACCCTGCAATTGCAGCACCACGTCTCCTCTGGTTATCAACCGTGCACTGCCCGGTTGAACTCACCGAGAAGTCTAATCCCTACATGCGAATAGAAGAACACAAGCAAGAACAATAAACATTGCAACTCAGTTACACATGAATGATTAAGATCACGAAGTTGGGGTTACAAACCGATGAACGGCGAAACTATTCAATGACAGATTAATCTAAGCAAAACTCAACCCTAACTTGACGGTGGCTACTAAATATAAAGGGTCTAGGGTCAAAGAAGGACCCTTGGATGCATCTCTAATGGACTCCGACATGATACATTGCCCAACAGCCCAAAAAAGGGTGATGCAGCACCCGGATAGATTATGGACGATCTCTTGTTTTGACGATTCCTGTTGACTTAGATGTAATTTTGATGTGAGACCAGATCCATTGGAAATGTGATCTCGTTAGCTTTCCATACATATGTAAAACGTTGAAAATGGAATCTGAATGAGATCTAGGCGATGATTTTAGTGCGGGCTACTCATGGATTCTGAGGTGGACTCGAACTTGATATGAATTGGGCCTCCAACTTCACTTGAATGCCCTTGTTGACCTTGTCCATATCCCCTAGCCTCTCTCCAAGTGCTTCCTGGCTCTCTATAGTTCCTAATCATAATTAAATCATTACGTAGCAATCTATCATCATAATCACATAAGAAGTACTTAGTAACGAGCTCACCTATAAATTCAATTGTCAGGCGCGAGCTCCAGTGATTAGACTTTGCATAGAAAGTTGAGAAATATTGTACGTATCCAAAGGAGTGATGTCCTGATCACTAAGTTATCTTGTACTCCAAGTCTCTATCTCCTTTGTATTCTCTATATATCTCATGAGAAGGTCAATGCAATACAACAAAATAGAACATATTATTAGGGTTTCTCACATATTCAATCTTTCACATGCCCATTAGGGCAATTAATTGTGCGTCACAAAGTCCACACATTATTTAAGACATCTTATCCATAAAGAGCCTCACCTACATTTCAAATTGATAGTATAATGCCCTTTAATTTACTGCTTATTAACAATCTCATAATAATTAATCCTGTGTCCTTTACACATTGTTAACACATTTCAAAAATATCACATTATGTCTTCTACACTTTTTTTAGCACCAATAGAATAGATAATTGTATGTCCTCTGCACTTTGATAAGACTATTTAAATAGATCACCTTATGTCATTTACATTTTTTAACATCAATGGGATAGATAACCATATGTCCTCTACACTTTGGTAACACTATTCAAATAGATCACTTTATAGCATCTCCAAAAGCCTTGCATTATGGCTTTTTTTTGCACCAATTTTTAGCTAACTTAGGTAAAAGAAGGCACTCTACAAACGATCTGGCTGGCCAAATGGGTAGGTACGCTCAAATGATGGTCATGCATCACCCAAAATGCCACATCACCATTGGTGGTTGCGAACCATCCACAATCACCTCGCCAGAGCTCTGCCAGAAGCACACAACCACGCCACCTCTGACGCATAGCTACTACTCGATCTCCGATGTCATGTGCCGCTCTCTGCCCATGGGCGTGATGCCCCCCTGGCCCGCCCCATTGGTCGCGAGGCCTATGAGACCAAGTGGTGCTACGTGCGGCTCCAGCACAGGCGTGCCGCTTGACCACCGCTTCCCTGCTCCTGCCACCTCCTCTTCATGCTGAGGTTGCCTCTCTCTCTGTAGGACCTGCGTAGCCACCTCCACTCTGCGCTTGAACATCTGGCTTGAGACTTGAGGCATGGTCATTTGCCGACAACCACCTTGCCACCCTCCTCCTCCATGCTGGTGTCCATTCGCAGTTGCGCTATGCCATCAAATTCATGTGACTCACCTCCACCTATTCCATAGGAGGGGCCACGCTGCCATCTTTGTATCACCGTCGGTAGCCCCTCTACCTACCATCAGCCACCGATGTGGTCCATGGTGTTGAGTCCTGCTTGGACCTAAGAGAGAGCAAGAAGGAAAGAAGAGGGTAGAGGAGACATTAATATGTGGGGTCTAGATGTGGATAGGGATAAGGAGAGGTTGTTTGAGAGGGGACACGAAATTTCTCGAGGGCATCTTATGGCTAGCTGGCCATATGGCTATTGGGAATCATATTTGAATAGGCTCTTATAGTCTTGTAGATACTCTTTGTCAGTGTCCTAGCCAAGGGTGTTCCCATTTGACCAGATTGCTTACTTTGGAAGGCAAGTCGGCAATACTATGCGGGTTGTGAGCTAGCGCCTCCTCAACATAAGCCAGATCCAAGGCCTTATGGGGAGGTCCACGTGTCCAACATATGTCCAGGAACCAACTTTAAGGAATGTTGAATGTTCAAGACTTTGTTTGGGTCAATCAACTCGGGTCGAATTCATGCCCTCAGAGCTTCTCGGAGAAAGCATAGAGTCTGATATGTGGGCATAATTTGCATGAATGTGCGGATTGCATGGATGAACTAGCGGTACGCAACCTAACATACAAAGTTGTATATTTTTGTTAAAATCATCGCCTATCATTCAATCAACTAAAGTTACAACAAGCTGATAGTCATGACAAATAGTTGTAATTTTATCGAATTTACTTATACAAAAGAAATCAAAAATATTTCGTAGAAAATAGAGAACCTGAAAAAAAAGATAAAAGATGTAACTACTTGGTGGCACCGAACCGAACCAAAGGCTTACAAACAAAGAAGAAGCCACCCGATCTCCAGTCACCTCCTCAATAATGTAGAGTAGTTCACATTATTAGTTTCTGATATAGAACATCATCGCTGATGACTCGACCCATACATTCACATACTCGCGGAGCACAATGGTAAGCACATTGACAAAGAGTGAAAGAGGTACACATTTTCCATTTCAACATGCCCCTCATTTTTCAACATTGTCAAGACTCAAAGTAGCTATGCATGTTTGTGCTGCAAGATTGCATTCATATTTTTTTACCCAATTATTTTAACTTGTGAACAACAAAACACATTGACTTGTACTACATTCGTTTGGCTACCTCTAACAGTCAACTTTAAATGGTCGAGGCAGCTATAATATGGGATGGAGTAGCAGTTTTTTCAATTCAAATATCCATCTTATAAAGATTGTACAACAATCTACAATCATATTTAACTTGTGAACAACAAATTGAACACATTGACTTGTACTATCATCGTCTCATATCATGGCTACCTCTAGCATTCAAACTTAAATGGTCGAGACAGCTATAATATAATTATAGGATGGAGTAGTAGTTATTTCAATTCAAATATCCATCTCATAAAGATCATACAACAATCAATCATATATAAAACTGTGAATTATGTACCCGACGAAACTAATCTACTACCTCCGTTTCATATTACAAGACACTTCGATATTTTTTCTAATCAAACTTTTTTACGTTTGACTAAATTTGTAGAAAAATATAACAACATTTTCAACACAAAACAAACATACTACCAAAGTATACTCAATGCTAGATTTAATTAAACTAATTTAATGTTATCGATGTTGCTAAATTTTTTATAAATTTAATCAAAAGCTTGACTATGAAAAAAAAGTCAAAACAGTTATAAACGGAGGGAGTAGATAATTATAGGGAGGAGGCTTTCTGATTGTCCCCTATGCTTGAGGTGAAGACTTATTATACTTCTCAGAAGCACATTTCCACCTGCACTAGACTATAAAAGATGATGTGGCACATATCCAGGAAGGAGATAAAAATCACAGCCAGCATACCAAGTTCGGACGACACTTAAATTCTAAATTCAAACTAGTCATAAACAAAAAAAAAAATCTCCATAAGATTCCTGTGACGACGATAATGTAACCCAATTTATTGTTCATTTATTTAGCATTTAATTGTTGCTTTCAACAGTACAGGATATGTCACAGCAACACCACCAGTCGGCTGATCCGGTATGGTTCACTACATCTTAGCAATCTACTTTAATTTTGCTGTCCATTTCAGTGAACTCTTCGAAATATGCCTTGAAGTGTTCGTACGAGTGCTTGATGTCATCGACAGCACACATTTCCCTGATGCTGTGCATCGACAATTGTGGTGCTCCAATATCCACAGTACGAATACCAACACCACTTGCTAGTATTGGGCCAATGGTCGAACCACAACCCATGTCGTTCCGAACAACAAAATCCTGCAAAAATGAATGCAGAAATTAGATTTTACAGATTTCCAATTTGTTTAAACGAGTAAATGGCCCTTGTTCATAAACTGGATCAGCGCAACCAGTTCTCTGTTTAATGTGTTTATTCATCTCAAGGTCTATGGCTAGCCAGACATTACTTTGAACTGAGGCTACAATAGTAAAAACGCAAAGATGAAATACAAATTGAAGTAACTACGACAACTTGATTAGTTCAGAAGAAAGCACTTTTTCACAGTAGTTATAGAAGGATCCTTCATACTTTAACTAACCTGTATAGGTAGATGGTGCCTCTCAGCAATTTCCCGAAAAATAAATGCTGTCACAGCATTTGTAGCATATCGTTGGTTAGCATTGTGTTTAATCACAAGTCCTCCATGCAATTTTGGCTGGTGATTCTCCTCATGCTTGTCCTGCAAAGATAAATATAAATAGGTTCAAAAAGTTGAATTTAATTGTTGCTGTATATCTGCAAATCTCAGATACTGATGCAAAGAAAATCTTACCATATAATTGGGGTGCAAGGCATGTGCCATATCTGCAGATACTAGAAAGCTTCTTTGAATAGCCTTTTCTAGCAACTGAAAATTAAAAGCAGATTGTCATAATGTAAACCTAAACAGGTATACAGACTGCGAACAGTCTAGTTTCAATACTAGTGTTATATTCTAAATCATTTTATCATAAGAGAAGTATGTGCATAATAGAGCTGGGGAGATCTCTTTCAATAAGTCTTACGCAAAAAAAATGTTTGGATCAAGATCATGGACTACTAAATGTAAAAAAGGGCAATATAGAGTATCCTTTGAGCCATGCCACATTACATGGTCAACAAAAACAACAAAATGGTTTAATGAAATAAGTGACAGATCTGGTCACCAACTGAAACAGAAAGCTTTAGTCTTGTGTAATGAAAATCAGTTAGTACCCTCGAATTTGAAGAGTTAAAAGACCCTGTGATTCTTGACAAAGCATCTAACATGGCAGGAGAACCAGCTCCCTGAGCCGAATCAGATCCAACCTCCTCATGGTCAAATAGAGCCACCATTCTCACACCAGATTCATGCACAAGAGATTCTTCAGAAGAAGTCGATTCTATTAGTGCCTGAAACAGTAAAGGTGAAAGTAATTGCATGTTATTTGCTCACAACAAAAAAGAACTAATTAGTGCTTTAGAAAGGGATGCGGTCGACTAACTTTCTCACCTTCAAGTACACTATGGAACAGGTATCTTATAGTTCTAGAGCAGCACATATACAAAATAACACAATGCAGCAATTAACAATGTTCTAGCGTTATAAAGGATGCTAGGTTGCTAACCTGTTCCATAATAATCACGATTGCGATACATGATACAAGAGGGGCTCACTTATACAAGTGAGGAATGAATAGAAGGTGAGAATATGAGCTATTACTTCTAGCAAATATTACTACCTAATCTTGACATCATTGTTTGTTGTGTTTCTCTATCTTCTTTTTCTTTTAAAAACAAATCCCTGTGCAAAGTAGTTCACTAAGTAGTTGTATAATTACACTTATAAACATTTGAAAAAATATATAAAGGTTATTCAGCAAAAGGCTAGCATGCAAAGTGGTGTAAGGAGCTAGGTTTTACACAAAATTAAGCAATAGTATTAAGAAGTTACTAGTTTTACATAAGTAAATCCATAACTGTAGGAACTATAGGTGAACTGAAAACAGCAAGACAAACCTTCAACGAACAAAATGACATGCAAAGATTGTCAAGCCTTCCTGAAAAGATGAATTCTTTCATGGCACCTGCTACAGTACTTGGCTGGGTATCGCACAACTGCAGCTCAAAGTCACATATCTCATCAGGCTTGCAGTTCGCCTCTTTAGCAATCAACTGCAACAAAATTGAAAGAAAGATATATCAGGAGATTTGTATTATTTGTGAACCTATTTGTCCAATGGAATTTGTATACTACAGAAAAGAAGTACCTGCAATAATAGTGGATGATGCTTGGTGTTCTTACTCTCAGATGACTCCTCTGAACCATTTTTTGCCACTAATTTCTGCATTTCATTCTGCAAAATATTGTATTGACTTAAGTCTTGTCTTCTTAAGAGCAAACTAACTCACATCTTCAATTCTCCATATATATGAGTTTCAGACAATGGAGTGGCAGTAATGACATTCAGTACCATGCCCACATTTTGTGGAATAAATAGGTGGAGCATTATAAAGACTACAAAAGGGGTGGTAAACTTTAGCAATCCATTAATGATTTGTAGAACTTGGTAATAATATAGTTCTGCATTAAAATTTAGAACATAGAAATGAACACATTGGTGAAATGCATGCATAGCATCTTATCTTACACATTACATGCAACAACACAATGTATTCTCAATAAATATTAAAAACATCTGCGATTCATTTGGTCTACACATCTACATCAAATCTTTAGAGTTGAGTTAGAAATCTTTTCACCCCAAAAAAAAAACAATAAAAAGGGGTACCCCCTATGGTGAAATAACTAAATGTCCATATTTACTCCATAGTTACCTTCAAGGACCAATTGCTCCAATGGCACAGTAATTGTTATAGAAGCGAAAAAATTTATGATGCTTGGTTTGGATGTTATTAATCTCATGTTTGGTCCTAGCAATTGTAATGCAATTTTGTGCATGAACTAGACAAGTTCAGCATGGCTTTAGATTCTTCTTCGAGCCTGTTTATTTGGCATGAAGATTTACCAGAGTTTGTATCTAGAATGGTTGTTAGTAGCTTTCATAACTTGTCATATTTATGGGATACATTTCTAGTTTCCAAAAAAAAAAGAAAGGAAACTCAGACACTGGCCAATGTATTCAAATCACCTTAACAGATGTGGCCAGCACAGGGACAAGATGATTCTGGTTGTTAATCTTGAGACCTTCTGAGGAGATAGTCCTGTACATAATTTAAGCAAGACAAATGAAATTACTCTTTACTATTTTAAACGACAAAACTGTCAAAACAGAACAGGAATTATGTCCAGCATAGGTAGCGCTATTGAAAGTAATTGCATGGTGAGACTGACATTTCAAAGCACTGGCAAGTGGGCATGACAAACCAAAGTATTGCACTAATTAAATATAGTGATATATTCTCAAAACATCTCTTCAAAATTAATCTGTGAACGGTAAATTAGTTTACACCTGTTAAGAGCAATTGCGTAAGGTGCTAAAAGCTAAGGCTTTATCCACATGTATCGTTGTTATTACATGTAAAAAGCTAGGTACATTACCTTAGCGAAGACCTAAAGTTCATATAACTAACTAATATGATATGTCAAATTTTCAGTTTTCATTGCCATGAGAAAATTTATATTAATTAAATATTGAAACAAAAGAACATAATGGTATTTCAGTAGAAAATATTTCAATACAAGATGAACAAATGGACCAGGATGTTGTGAAACAATGTTGGACATCACGATTTGGACACAATCCCCCTACTAATAATTATGGCAATTCTTCCCCTTATTCAGTTTAAGTGAAAACATCCCAACTAGATATGTCAGACTGTACTAGTATTTCTTTTAGTTTCCTTTAAATTGCTGCTGTATGTTTTCAGTTAGGCATCTGGCTTAGTTAGCTGAGGTGTGGATTTCTATTCTAATGGGAAAAGGTTTAAGTGAATGCTGACAGTGTCAAGCTGGTATCTCAAGCACGTTGTTGATTTTCTGTAATTTGGATGTACTGTTATCTTTGGTTCAGATTTTTTTGACAACGATTAATTAATTGTTTGCTACTGGATAGTAGGTAGAATAAATGAGTTACCACAAGAAACCAAATAGGCAGTTGGACAGACATGTGACCTATGGTTTAGTTTATTTTATTAACTGTTGCGATCTAGCAATGCAGGCCTAGCAAAATTACGACCTAAAATTCATGTAGGTCCAACTTTCATTGGGTTCACAGGAATGAAATACAAAAATGGATAAGTTGCTAACACCAACCTGTCAAGGTGAATAGCCAAAGTGGGGATTCTCATGACTGGCTCTTGCACTCTTACAAGCTTATGTGCATACGACACCGCACCATCCTTCTTCTCCCTTACAATCACCCTACCAGCAACAGTAAGATCACGGTCGAACCATGTGTACCACAAGCCACCTCCATAAGTTTGGACCCCAACCTCAAGATAACCTCCCTTTGTTATCTGCATGGCAAGAAGCAGGATACCAATTCATCGTATTGTACCACACCAATTAATATAAACAGAAATCAACTACGAAGAGTTCAAAACTACTACACCTTGGAGACGGGCTTGAGCTTCAGGCATGGACTGTCAGTGTGCGCACCGATTATGTGAAACCCATTACCAGCAACATACCTACAACACATCAACATAATCCAAAAATAAATAATGCACTAATCACATTCATGATCCACAAAACCGTATAGAATTACTACAGATAAGTTTCTTCACAAAAAAATAAAAAGTATAATAAATTAAATAATCCTATAGCCTCGAGCAACCCAAGAAGGAGTGAGGACAAGGTAAAAGTGGATCTAGCAGAGGCTCACTTGGCGCCGATGGCGAAGGCGACGATGGTGGAGTGGTTGCGCGTGAAGAAGTACTTGCGACCGGGCTGGAGCCCCACCCACTCCTCCCGCTCCGACAGCTGCGAGAACCCCGCCGCCTTCAGCCGCCGCTTCGCCTCATCTGCGGGAACACATTCAGTCCAGTTTGCGTCGACCAAAGGAACAAGGGAAATAGGAATCGGGGGAAGGAGGCGTACCGACGGCGTGGAAGGCGGTGGGGGAGGCGTTGAGGAAGTCGACGAGGTCGGAGACGACGGGGGCGACGGCGGTGACGGCGGCGGCGGCGGCGGCGGCGGAGGCCATGGGCGGCGGCGATGCGGCGGCGGCAGTAGTGGATCGATGAGTCAGGCGTCGCCGCCGCTTTTCTTATGAAGGAATCGATGACTCGCGGACCCCGTACTTGCGTCTAATTTGTTTACCCGTATATCAGTGGCAATGGCTCATTTGACCTTATTTTTTTAGTTTGTTTATTTGATCATGTTTTTTAAAATCGAAGATAAAAGTTGACCTTATTTCGTTAAGACGAGTTAAACAGTGTTAACTGAGAGGCAAATAGTTCATTTTATCCTTGCTTATTTGACACTATTTTTTGACACATGTTTGGACGACGTCGCCCCTTCCCTCCATGCGCTGGCGTTGTGCTGCCTCCCTTCCTACCGACGGTGCCGTCGCCTTCCTCCACGCCGGCAGATGAAAACCTCCAAGATCCTAGGACCGATAAGCGATTGAAACTACACGAAAGAGGAAGATGTTAGATTGGTNAATAGCCAAAGTGGGGATTCTCATGACTGGCTCTTGCACTCTTACAAGCTTATGTGCATACGACACCGCACCATCCTTCTTCTCCCTTACAATCACCCTACCAGCAACAGTAAGATCACGGTCGAACCATGTGTACCACAAGCCACCTCCATAAGTTTGGACCCCAACCTCAAGATAACCTCCCTTTGTTATCTGCATGGCAAGAAGCAGGATACCAATTCATCGTATTGTACCACACCAATTAATATAAACAGAAATCAACTACGAAGAGTTCAAAACTACTACACCTTGGAGACGGGCTTGAGCTTCAGGCATGGACTGTCAGTGTGCGCACCGATTATGTGAAACCCATTACCAGCAACATACCTACAACACATCAACATAATCCAAAAATAAATAATGCACTAATCACATTCATGATCCACAAAACCGTATAGAATTACTACAGATAAGTTTCTTCACAAAAAAATAAAAAGTATAATAAATTAAATAATCCTATAGCCTCGAGCAACCCAAGAAGGAGTGAGGACAAGGTAAAAGTGGATCTAGCAGAGGCTCACTTGGCGCCGATGGCGAAGGCGACGATGGTGGAGTGGTTGCGCGTGAAGAAGTACTTGCGACCGGGCTGGAGCCCCACCCACTCCTCCCGCTCCGACAGCTGCGAGAACCCCGCCGCCTTCAGCCGCCGCTTCGCCTCATCTGCGGGAACACATTCAGTCCAGTTTGCGTCGACCAAAGGAACAAGGGAAATAGGAATCGGGGGAAGGAGGCGTACCGACGGCGTGGAAGGCGGTGGGGGAGGCGTTGAGGAAGTCGACGAGGTCGGAGACGACGGGGGCGACGGCGGTGACGGCGGCGGCGGCGGCGGCGGCGGAGGCCATGGGCGGCGGCGATGCGGCGGCGGCAGTAGTGGATCGATGAGTCAGGCGTCGCCGCCGCTTTTCTTATGAAGGAATCGATGACTCGCGGACCCCGTACTTGCGTCTAATTTGTTTACCCGTATATCAGTGGCAATGGCTCATTTGACCTTATTTTTTTAGTTTGTTTATTTGATCATGTTTTTTAAAATCGAAGATAAAAGTTGACCTTATTTCGTTAAGACGAGTTAAACAGTGTTAACTGAGAGGCAAATAGTTCATTTTATCCTTGCTTATTTGACACTATTTTTTGACACATGTTTGGACGACGTCGCCCCTTCCCTCCATGCGCTGGCGTTGTGCTGCCTCCCTTCCTACCGACGGTGCCGTCGCCTTCCTCCACGCCGCCAGATCCGCCCGCCGCAGCCCGAGCTCCACCACCCAGGCCGTTGTGGCATGCGGAGGGAGGGAACGAAAGCAACTGTGGCTGTCGCGTGGCGTGGAGGGAGGGAGGGACGGCGTCGGCGCGCAGAGGGACGGCGGCGCTAGTGCGTGGAGGAGCAGTGGCACTAGCTGCTGCCGAGCGGAAGGAGGGACGACGCCAACACGCGGAGAGGCGGCGACGCTGGTTGTTGCCATGTGGAGGGAGGGAGGGGCGGCGCTGGTGCGCGGAGGGGGAGGAGCGGCAGTGGCAGCGGCGGCGCGTGGAAGGTGGCGGTGCTGGCTACGGCCACGCAAAGGGAGGAAGGGAGGGGCCCGGCGACGACAGGCCCGGGCGGTGGAGCTTGGGTTGCAACGAGTGGATCCGACGGGGAAAGGGCAACAACGGCTTGAGATGTAATTTTTCATAATCTTATTGTAGATACATATTTACGTGACTCTTTTTACTAAGTGATTTGTTCTTTTTTCTAAGAAAAACGATTGAGGCCAGATGTGGTTTTGGAGGTTTTTGCCTTTCTTGTTTATATTTTTTATAGTCAATCGATATTTTGATAAATATTTCATTGGTATACCTTTATAATTATTATAATTTGGCATATTACATATTAATGTTGCTTGGTGTCTAGAACTGTGATAACTATAGGACCCCGGGGCATTTTTGTTCTGGGTTCGTCATTGGTTTAGGCTTAGTTCGCATGTTGCATTTTGTAGCGCCTCGGCGCTTTCCGAACACAAAATACTGTATCTGCACTGTTTTCCACTGTATATTTACTGTGTGCCACTGTAGCTTCGCTGACTCCGTCCGTCAGAGCGAGAAGGCGCCGTGAGACACCGACAAAATCCGTTAATTAAGCACTGCTGAAGAAGCTCCAGCGTAGTCGCTGCTCTGGTGCCGACCACGAAAATGTTATGCGCACACGAGAAGAAATATGTTAGCAAGAAATAAATAAATTTACGGTGTTTCGTATAAATATATTTTCAATAATATTTGAAGAGATGTGCTAATGAGTAGAGAAGTCAGTATTGGTGAAAATAAAAATAGCCAGTCATATTTGCTGAGATGGTTGAGACGGAAAGGAGTGCACCAAATTTACTGAAAAAACACTGATTAAAATTTGAACATAGACCGCAGGGTATGTCACAACGACAGCACATAATTGACGTGTATTCCTAATATTGCATCCAGCATGATAAAATCGAAACGTTGATAAGGACAAAGTCTAATTTTTAAAAAACGACAGCAATGACTTAAAAAATGCAAAAATAATAATTAAATGCAATATATGCGTCAATTACATAATAATTGACGCGTATTTGCAATGTTGTGTGCAGCATAACAAAATTTAAACGTAGTTACGAAAAAAGTCAATTTTTTAAAAAAGCTCAGCGACGATTACGAAACTGTGAACAATATTAATTAAATCCAATATATATTGCAATTACATAATACTCGACGCGTTTTTTTAATACGGCGTGCGGCATGAAAAAATTAAAACGTAATTATGAGAGATGTATCAATATGTTGAGAAGTCAATGTCGGTCAAAATAATATTAGCCAGTCATTTTTGCTGAGATGGTTGAGACGGAAAATAGATTAATTTTCGTACAAATCTCAACGATGACTAGGAAACCAGGTAAATATTAATTCAATGCAGTACAGAGTGCATGCACCTAAAAATTGATGTGCCTGCCTTATTGGGAAAACATATATGGAAGAATTCTAGAATTCTCCATCACAATAAAAACAATACAATTTCCATAATTGATGCAATTCATGATATTGTAATAAGGTAGTACATAATCCATTTTACAGAAAATGCGCAGTCTAGTGATAATGATTAAACAACGCATCAGCAATGCAATCACGCCAGGTGGTCATAGCTTGCTCGCTATTTGTGCTGTAATACATCTGGTCGAATGATGTGTGCTGTGACACCACGGGATATCCATTGTACAGAGGATTGTTTTGACGGTAGTACACGTCAGCAACACTATCCATTTTGAAGTTGTGCAGAGCAAAGCCACCTTTCTTACTTTGTAAACTTTGAGCATGGACTATATGAAAAAGGAATTATGTTCTGGTTGTAAACTTTGAGCTATGGTTTTTTAAATGTAGGTCACTGCTTGGTTGCGTAACTCAAAGGACCCAGTTGATGGAACTGACAGGAAGTCAGATCAATATTGGGCGGCTGTTACTAAAGAGTACAACAAGACCACAAAGAGTTCCCGCAACAGAAACCACAATCAGCTGAAAATCCGTTGGGATCGTGTTAAGAAACCAGTCACTGAGTATCATGGTTGCTGGATAAAAATCAATAGAGTGTACAGAAGTGGGTTTAGTGATGACCAATTGACGGATATGGCTGACAAGATGTATGCCTCTACACATGATGATAAAGATTTCATGCTGAAACATATATGGAAGGTTGTCCGAGATGAAAGAAAGTGGTCTGCGTATGTTAAAAAGAAAATGGAAAAGGCAAAGGAAGCGGAGAAGTGTGCAACTACTAAGCCAGTTGAGGTGGTCACTTTGGATGATAATCCAAATATTCGTCCTCCGGGGCATAGGAAAGCCAAGGATGAGCAAAATGGGAAAAAGAAGGCATCTGATGCTTATTCAGCTATTAGTGAGAAGCTAGACAAGTTCATTGAAGTGAGCACAATGGCTAGAAAGGACCGTGAGAAGGTGACAGAGGTGCAACAAAATTTGGCAAACAGAAAGGTTGAAGCAGCCAAGCTTGCCCATAAGGCAGCACAAGAACAAGTGAAGTGTAAAATGCTAGACACTTATAAAGAGTTACTCTTAGCACCCACAAGCAATTTGAGTGCACATGCTTTGGCTGAGAGGGAGAAAGCAATGGAGAGCCTGAGCATGGTTTTATTTGCTACAGATAATTAAGGTATTTGCTAAACTGCATGTTGTTTTTTTAATGGAGTTAGTACTTTTATTTGCTGTCAAAACTGCAGTATTTATTTTCTGTGAAACTGAAAAGAATGTGAAAACTGCAACTCTTTATTTCCTGTGAAACTGAACATAGTGTGAAAACCGCAACTATTAATTTCCTAGGAAACTGAAAAGAATGTGAACACTGCAACTATTTGTACACATTGAAACTGGTGTGAACATGGTGTGAAACTGCATCTCTAAGTGGTCGTGGGTGACTGCATTATATCATGTGAAACTGCAGTATTTATTTCCATTGAAAATGGTGTGAAAACTGCAACTCTGGTGTGCATATATGCACGGTCAGTACCTGTAATTCTCCTCTATCTGTAGTTTCTCCTCTCTACCTTCCCGAAATGTCTCACCAACCACCACATGACGTTGAACCTCCAGATGAGGATGGTAGCATAGACCCTGAAGATTTGTACACAGTTGAGGAGTTTCTGGTTGAGGAAGATTTATTAGAAGAACTGCAAGATCAAGTGATTGCAGAATTGAGGGATGATATTGAAGTGCTAGAAGAAGGGAGAAGTCGAAACAGTGGTCCAAGGAGATATGTGGCAAGGCCTCGTGAAGAAGCCAATCAGCGGCTTATGGATGACTATTTTACTGACAATCCTATATACAATTCTACGATCTTTCGTAGAAGGTTTAGGATGAGGAGGCCCTTGTTTCTGCGCATTGTCGATGCCCTCGGTGAGTGGTCTCCATTTTTCACCTTAAGATTTGATGCTCTTAATCGCCCTGGTCTATCGCCAATTCAAAAGTGCACTGCTGCTATAAGGCAGTTAGCAAATGGAAGCCCTGCAGACCAGCTTGATGAGTATATTAAGATTGGTGAAAGTACTGCAGTAGAGTGTTTGAAGTACTTTGTGAAGGGAGTGGTAGAAATATTTGGGGCGGAGTATTTGAGGCGACCAACAGTGCAAGATGTTGAGCGCTTAATGGAGATCGGTGAGCGTCGTGGGTTCCTTGGCATGCTAGGGAGTATTGATTGTATGCATTGGCATTGGGAAAAATGTCCTTATGCATGGAAGGGGATGTATACATGCGGTGATCATGGTGTGCCTACAATAATTTTAGAGGCAGTTGCTTCGCACGATCGTTGGATATGGCATGCCTTTTTTGGTGTTGCTGGATCCAACAACGATATCAACGTGCTGAACCAATCACATTTGTTTGTCGACCAGCTGAGAGGAGAAGCTCCTAAGGTGCAGTACTCTATCAGTGGAAGACAATATGATATTGGTTATTACCTAGCAGATGGTATATATCCGGACTGGCCTGTTTTCGTGAAGTCTATACGTCAACCACAATCTGATGAACACAGTCTTTTTTCACAAAAGCAAGAAGGGCCAAGGAAGGATGTTGAATGCGCGTTTGGCATTTTGCAGTCTCGCTTTTGTATTTTGCGTCGACCAGCCCGTCTATACAAGCAAGGGGATCTTGAGAATATCATGCTTGCTTGTATAATCCTCCACAATATGATAATTGAAGATGAGAAGGATGTAGAGCAGGTTCCACTTGATTTGAATGAGGAAGGCAGCACATATACTGTTCAAGAAGCTACAATCTCTCATGGACAAAACCCAGAGATGAAAGATGTACTTAACAGAAATATTGCCTTACATGATCGCGAAGCGTACAAACAACTTCAATCTGATTTGATTGATCATATTTGGCAAAAGTTTGGCAATTCATACAGGCAAAATAATTAGGGTACGAAATGGTTAATCCTCCTTGAATTTGTATTGCTCATCTAATTTTTCTGAATTTTGAATGCAAGTCTGCACAGTAGTACCATATAGTTTTGTGTTGCTTATTTAATTTTTCTGAAGTCTGAATGCTTGTGTGCACACTAGTAGCATATAGTTCTGTGAACCAGTCCAAACACCAGTCCAACTGTTCATTTTTTTGCTAATTCACTGCATCTTGTTAAATTATTTTCATTTGCTGATATGAAATTGTTCCCTTGTAGATGGTGTCTTGTGGAGTACCTGCGTGAACTGATGGTTTCTAGAGTACCAGCATGAACTGATGGCTTCTAGAGTTCCTGTGCAACCATTTTGAGATGATGGATGATGCCAGTTTATCGTTTTATTATAAAATATATATGCTACCTATTATCTTTATTAAGGACTATGATTAATATATGTTCTCTGGAAACATATAAATGTGGCAGCGTGTTCTGAAATGTGGCAGCATGTGTTCTGCGTAAACAATTGTCACAGTTGATCTATCTCTTTTTAGTGCTGTATTTAAGTTATCCTTTGTATTAACACTGTTATAGAAACTATGGGTTGAGAAAGATAGTTTTTACTAGATATTAATTACTCTCTTTCTTTCTAGGAAACTGCTACTAGAAACTGCCCATTGGGACTGCCCTAATGAAGGTGACTACCATCTTTAATTTTAGTTATGTCATCTATAAATTAATTAAGAGATAACGTGTACAATATATTATGTTTAGCACACAAACTCTCATTCTCTTTTTTTTACTTTTTTTTCATCTCATCATCTAATTTTATGTGATATTTTTAGAAGCAACACAAAAACCCTTATATTACTTGCTCTAAGTTGAGAGTGCTGCTAGGGCTGTGTTTGTTTGTTAGGTTTGAAAAAATATTCTCTTCGCACGGAAAACGAAACGACTCATTAACACATGATTAATTAAGTATTTATTAATTTTTTTTAAAAAATAGATTAATATGATTTTTTAAAACAACTTTCATATAGAAACTTTTTACAAAAAACACACCGTTTAGCAGTTTGAAAAACGTGCGCGCGAAAAAAAAGATGTGAGTTGGGAAAGTTGGGTGAAGAACTCACCTAGATAAAGTTCTGCACATTTCTGTGGACTTGTTGGTATGCTAACTGTTTTTTTTTTCGCTTGCCCGGCAAGAGATGCCGGCCAATTTTATTAAGGATCAAGAGAGAGTTTCGTACAGTAAAGCAACAAACGTGGTTGTGCATCCAGCTATCCTTTACAACACACACCCCGAAGAAAAGAGGATAAGATGAACAGTGTTGCATGTGGCTTAGACTAACTGTGTCATGAAATTAGTTTGAGCTAATTCAAAATCCCAGGAGAAGGAGCAACGGTGAAGGTTATGGCTTTGATTCTCATTAAGGTTCTCAACTTCCGTAGGTTTCCATCTCGCATGGCTCGTGTCTGAATTCTGCAGCTCTGCTTCTTATCTTATCTATAGTTTCAAGGGGAATTCCTGGAAAAAGGATTGGCACGAAGGGCCAGACGATGAAAACTGGATGCAACAGAAGCGAGTTTGGCCTTGTCTTCCGGCGCCGCTCCACCACGTAAGAGCTTTGATTGGGATAATATTGGGATTTTCCCGACATGAAAACGCCACACGCCATGTGGACTTCGGGAGCTCATCTACTCATGTGCAATGACGATGAGATAGAGAGCAAGAATACGCGACCTTCAGATCCTGCACAAAGATTTGTGTATCACTGGTCACCCTCTCCATCTCCGGAGAACACCAATAAGCTCGTTTTACGACAACAGAAGGTTAAGGGTGTGTTCAAAAAGAGGGGTTGGGAGCTTTCTCTCCGACACATAAAACGAAGCACGTATTATTACATAATTAATTAAGTATTAGCTATTTTTTTAAAAAATAGATTAATATGATTTTTAAAATAACTTTCATATAGAAATTTTTTACAAAAAAACACATCGTTTAACAGTTTGAAAAACGTACGTATAAAAAATGAGAGAGGTGAGTTGGAAAAGTTGAGAGAAGAGCGCAACCTAAGTTAGGTTACAGGGTGGTAGGGGATTAGGAAGAGGAAGAGGGGAAAACTTTTGAGTCTAAAGGGAGGCTCGGGATGACAACTACAGGGTGGCTGGTAGCGAACACAGTGGGCAAACAAGGCCGTGGTGGTGCCATCGGCGTAGCTAGTCAGGAGAAGACGATATGTGAGATCAATGATAAGGAAAGTAAGGGGACAGGGATTAGGAGGTGGCAGTGGTGGTAGCTTTGATGGCGGTGACGTCATCAGGACGTAGCAACTTGATGTGGCTGGTGAAGAAGGGGATAGTGGTTATGAGGCGACTGTTGTCCGCAGTGATGGTGTCGCTAGAGCAGCCAGTATAGGCGATGGTGAAGGCGCTGCTAGAGTGGCCAGCAGAGGTGACGGTGACTCATGCAGTGATAGATTGCCTTCTCGTTTGGATCTACTTATTAGGGCACCTTCAATGTTTAGTTCGACTAGCACTTCTACGAAAGCTGAACAAAAGTTTTGTTCGACCAACACAGCATAAAAATCGATTGTGGGACCTATGCGGAAAAAAAATCACAATCTCAACTGCCTCTGCTCTCCTCCTGGACTTAGCTAGCCATGCGCAACAAATAATTTTTTAACTGGTTGTGTTCAGCTTCTCTTTGAAGGTCAATTTTTTTGCTCTGACACTTACCCGTCGACTTTCATAGTGTAGTCAGTTCGTCTTTTTTACGCACGGTTCGATTTTAGCCCCACACTGGAGGTGCTCTTAGATGAGAAATAGATAGAGAATGGCGTCAATGCTCACAGATAAAACTGTTCAGAGAGGAAAAACATTTCAATGCCATTTGGATGATCCTGTACATATGAGACCTTGCATACGACTGCTATCACCTTTTAGCGTTCGAGAGTTGTAACTATATCTCGATGGTAGAAAGTATTGTTTATGCATGCGCGTAGATCACTAGGTGTATGCATGTTTTTTTGTAGTTGTATAAATTGTTTTTATAAATTTTGAAAGGAAAGATTTTTAAAATTTTGCAAAGGGAGAGACCGGACTAGGTCTTAGGCTTAGTTCGCATGTTGCATTTTGTAGCGCCTCGGCGCTTTCCGAACACAAAATACTGTATCTGCACTGTTTTGTACTGTTGGTGACACTGTGTTGTACTGTTTTCCACTGTATATTTACTGTGTGCCATTGTAGCTTCGCTGACTCCGTCCGTCAGAGCGAGAAGGCGCCGTGAGACACCGACAAAATCCGTTAATTAAGCACTACTGAAGAAGCTCCAGCGTAGTCGCTGCTCTGGTGCCGACCACGAAAATGTTATGCGCACACGAGAAGAAATATGTTAGCAAGAAATAAATAAATTTATGGTGTTTCGTATAAATATATTTTCAATAATATTTGAAGAGATGTGCTAATGAGTAGAGAAGTCAGTATTGGTGAAAATAAAAATAGCCAGTCATATTTGCTGTGATGGTTGAGATGGAAAGGAGTGCACCAAATTTACTGAAAAAACACTGATTAAAATTTGAACATAGACCGCAGGGTATGTCACAACGACAACACATAATTGACGTGTATTCCTAATATTGCATCCAGCATGATAAAATCGAAACGTTGATAAGGACAAAGTCTAATTTTTAAAAAACGACAGCAATGACTTAAAAAATACAAAAATAATAATTAAATGCAATATATGCGTCAATTACATAATAATTGACGCGTATTTGCAATGTTGTGTGCAGCATAACAAAATTTAAACGTAGTTACGAAAAAAGTCAATTTTTTAAAAAAGCTCAGCGACGATTACGAAACTGTGAACAATATTAATTAAATCCAATATATATTGCAATTACATAATACTCGACGCGTTTTTTTAATACGGCGTGCGGCATGAAAAAATTAAAACGTAATTATGAGAGATGTATCAATATGTTGAGAAGTCAATGTCGGTCAAAATAATATTAGCCAGTCATTTTTGCTGAGATGGTTGAGACGGAAAATAGATTAATTTTCGTACAAATCTCAACGATGACTAGGAAACCAGGTAAATATTAATTCAATGCAGTACAGAGTGCATGCACCTAAAAATTGATGTGCCTGCCTTATTGGGAAAACATATATGGAAGAATTCTAGAATTCTCCATCACAATAAAAACAATACAATTTCCATAATTGATGCAATTCATGATATTGTAATAAGGTAGTACATAATCCATTTTACAGAAAATGCGCAGTCTAGTGATAATGATTAAACAACGCATCAGCAATGCAATCACGCCAGGTGGTCATAGCTTGCTCGCTATTTGTGCTGTAATACATCTGGTCGAATGATGTGTGCTGTGACACCACGGGATATCCATTGTACAGAGGATTGTTTTGACGGTAGTACACGTCAGCAACACTATCCATTTTGAAGTTGTGCAGAGCAAAAGCTGCATGTATTATGTGCTTCGGAACATTCTCATCTCGAAAGTAAGGTATTTCCTTCAGTACCTTCCATTGTTTTTTGACGATGCTAAATGTTCTTTCAACAATACTTCGCAACGACAAGTGTCGGTGGTTAAATGTTTCTTCTCGTCCTATAGGTGGGGGCGCACCTTCATCTCCAAGCTGATCCCTGTGGTAGCGTACACGTCGGTATGGTGGAAGACATCCCATCCTACTAGGAAACCCAGAGTCCACAAGTAAATACCTTCCTGTCGAAATGTTACGCATTAGAGGTACATTGTACAAAATAGTGTATGTTCATTTTCGTAATATAAATGTTAAAAAAAAATATGCACTGACCGTGGGGTATCCTTGGGAAATTGTCAGGATAATATTGAACTGCCTCGGTCAGAATCCTTTGATCGTGCACCGAGCCCGGCCATCCAGCATCAGAGAACATAATTCTTCCGTAATGATAGCAAATAACTAGAACATTTTTGCTCGTTACGTGGTGCCGGTTTCTGTGTTCAATAGACGTGGCAGCAGATGTCACGACTTGCACATGTGTGCCGTCTACAGCACCGACGGACTGATAAAATGGTCTGATCCAGTCTTCATTCAAAAACTGAGGATGAGTTTCCGTGAAGTTGGGATCCACAGGTTTCAAAATATTCCCCGCCAACGCGTTCATACTGATCAGTACTTGGTGGAAGCTAATGGACACAGTTGAGCTTGACCGTACGAAACGATTGTTCGTGTCTCTGTTCGGACGATTTCCTGCCATAGCATACAAGAACATCCCAAGTTTTTCTAACGCACATACCTCGAATGTCCCAGTAGGGCCATACGAAGTGACTAGTAGGTCATGAAGGCTGTGTATTTGCTCCGAACTCAAACGGAACATGGCCCTACATTGTCTTTGATTCGCCATAGTTTCCAGCATCCAACTAATACCGGTTTGAATCGGTATTCGCCTGGGAGCTCTCTCTTTTTGTTGGAAAGTTGCAGCGACTATATCGATGACGTCATCTTCATCATCGCTGCTTGAGTCCCCTCCTAAGCCGTGCGTTTCAGACACACCAGTACTCATCGCCAACCCTTTGAAAATGACAAGTTGCAAAATTACAGACAGAGTCACGAATATGTGCATTATGTAGGAACTTGCAAAATGGGAATAACAGCTAACATTGCAGTACAAAAGATGTAAAATTAAAACTTGATATGCCAGAAAAACGATATATGGAAAATTGCCATCTCGAAAAGTTAAATCCACAGTTGTTACACTAACCCATATCCTAACTCATTAGCAACAGGATTGGCAGGATTATTTAGAAAACAAAGTACAGTTCTAGAATTATTCAAATACAACAACAATGGAACAGAGGAGGTCGTGCTTCACTGAAAACCACTGGAGGCACCTGCACCACTAGCACCCCCACCACCCTGTGACATCACCTGGATATAATCGAGACGATCTTCGGCTGTCGGAATTCTGATGAAGCATGCGCAGTGATTGGGGTTTTGGAATAAACGACAAGCAGCGTACCACACCGGACCGGTGATACGGTGCCCATCGTTTTCAACCAACTCCAAGCATGCCTCAATCCCTTTGGACTTAGCCTCGGCTGCCTGTCTTGCCTGGCTATGCAAGGACTCACACCGCAGGTCGGCAAGCCTGTGTAGGGCCTCCCCGGTGCTGTCGCTGCGGGACTTCTTCGAAGACCCCCCTGAGGCAGCGCTCTCAGTGGCTGTCCTTTTTCCCTTACCCCCTGACGACGACTGAGGTGCTGCTGCAGAAGGCATTGGAGGCATGTAAGTGGCTGTGAGCTGCGCAACATCAACATGCTGCCATTGAGCTTGAGCTTGTGCTGGTGATGGCGATGCTCCAGCAACATCTGAATGGTTGCCGACAACGGTGCGCCCCCTGAAAACCGCATTGTGGAGGTCAATGTGCTTCAGAGGATCATTCTTGAAGGTCATCACGCCTTTCTTCATCTGCAAGGAGGTTTTCATGCACATGTCAGTACTGACAGACCAGGCATACAAGCTCTAAATACTTGAAGACAGAATTGCTCAATTGCACAAATAAATATTCAGACTTGCAACTAGAAAACTAGATTGATCCCAGGAGGATAGCTGAGAGTGTAATGTCAGTGCATGTCACATATGCAGTCCCTCTTGCAGTGAGTGTGCAGGCAGCAAAAATAAAATGACACAATGAATGTGTTATGTATGGTGCTATACACCCTAACTCAGAAGTGATTAGGAACATCTCAATATCAGCACGCACTTACCAGGAAACAAGTCACCAGGAAACTAGCACAATGTGCAAACAACATCAACATGTGCAAAGGTTAACTATGAAAAAGACCAGGAATCAAGCAGGCTGCAAACAATCAGGTTAACTAATAAATTTGGAAAGACATGCACAAATATGCTGACAGTCCCTAAGACAGCCCAAAACACTATAGTGTAGACAGCAGAAATCAATAGGCAGTAGGCAGATTGTTTACCATAGCTGAATGTCTGGATTTGCATGCATTCAAATTAGGGGATGTGCATGTCTGTTATCATCAGAAAATGATCCCATTCCATGGGCAGAACATTTTTGAAGTTGTGCATACTTTTCTGTTACAGATAGATGAGTAGTAGGAGTTCTGTACAATCAGAGATAAAGGGAGCAGCCTGAACATATTGCAGTGCTAAACTGCACAAATTGTAGTAGTAATTACACTTCATTTTCCTTGGTACTGAAAACATAAGCATTCAACATGTTCATATATAGTTTATCTCAGAAATGGTATGTTCATATTGTTCCAGCTTACAAAGATAAGGGTATTAATACTAACCTCAATTTTACCCTAAATTTCAAGATCAACTTTGCTAATTATGTAAAATCAAAAAAGCTAAATCAAATGAGCAGCCTTCCGGTATACTCCAGCAGGGCATAAAGAAAAAAAAAGTGATACTACACAACTACTACATGACCTGTTGCCAAATCTGAGTGGTCAAAATTCAGCATCTGAACAGCTGCTGGACTCTGCAAATGGTGATGTATGGACATATATAGAGATACTACCAACCAAGAATCTGGAACATTACATCCTGGTTTTGTGGATACCTGCATTCTTGCCATTTCTACTTAGGGAAGGGGGCAAAGAAAATGATTGGCTTGGGACCTTGTACAGTAAAATAATTTTGCTCATGAAATGTGCTCATCTTCTCATGCAGGGATGCAGTCTGGAGTTAGGACCTTTTTTTGCAACTGCTGGGGTCACCTAACAAATAGTCCCTCTCACACCCTCTCTCAAGTCTTTATCTCTTTCTATGACCACTTTAGAGAAAGGGCTAAGCTCTTTGTGGGAAACTATATCCAAGAGTCAAATACAACAATCTTTTCTTTTTGTTTCCTTGCATTGGCAATAGTGAGACAGGGCCAATTCATTTGCAAGGTGTAGTGTGGGGACGCTCTAGGAGATAGAGCTCTTTGGGATTGGCAGAGGGTGGGTACTCTTTCTCCTAAAAATATGTCCACTAACAAATGGTTAGTAACAGCCAAAACTCTTTAAATATGTAACATTGAATCACTCTTTATGGAGTAGTAGAATTGCCATCTAGTATTGTAGTAATAGATGTGTATTTGCAAAGGCCACATCATCAAATGAGAAATGCCAGAGTGCAAGACATCGAGAGATGTTCCTTAAGGAAATGAGAAACTAACAGCATGATTTTTATGGTCAGACAGATATAATATATATACACTTCTAGTTGATGAACTATACATTTTACAAAAAATAATAGACTTACATTTCTAAACAAATGTAAACGTAGAATTTTATGCATATAATGTATTATCCATATCTGTTAACTTTATCGTCGTCCTTCCTCCCCTCCAAAAAAAACTCCCTCCTCTATAAAACTTTTTCCTTTATTTGCAATGAAAAAAACTGCTGCAAAAAGACCCAAAACCCAATGGTGAAAAACCGGCATAGAAAGAAATTGAATCATATTTCTATCTCTCCCAATCCCATTGCAACGCATGGGCATATAACTAGTATGCAATAATACAAAAACTTGGGTACCAACGAATTCTCTGCCTATCACAAGAAAGAAAATGTGAATTATATTTTCAGAAATATTCAGTCTGTTAATGTACTTTTATTTTTCAGAAAAGCTAGGATGCATAACAAGATGAGCAAACATGTCACTTTGTTAGCCTTGAAGTTGACAGTCTTTTATATTTCAGAAAAGCCAGGATGCATAAAATCCATTGACAGATATGGCAGCTAGCTCACTCATGGGCACCTTTGCTAGACTGCACATATTGATTAGTTTCTTACAAAATGCAGTATGACTTCACCTGCATAATATAGTGGACCAGTACAAATAAGTTTTTTTCCTGTATAATAACAAAGTCATATCATATCTCACTCATTGGCACATTGCATTTGCATGCAGAAAGAACAGAGTACTTGCCCTTTTGGCCATGCAAGTACTAGTAAGAAGTTAACAAAGTGGTAAAGTGGTCAATTGGAATCTTCAATTTTACCCCTCTCTTAAGCAAAGACATCTTCAGAGGGACTCCAATGGCCGTATAGCACATTGAACTATCACTACCAGTGCATAATGTCATGCATTTTTTCACTCATCATCCATGCATCCGATTCCAAAAATTAGTGACTTATATTCAGATGGACACATGAATAATGTAAACGATAAGTGACGTACCCCTTCTTGTTGTTCCCACCAGTTGTCGTCGGCGACAATGGCACTCGTATGTGGATCACGACCGAGACCGGTAGCCTGCGACTCAAGCCAGACCCACATGTTGAAGCGCTTCCGACAGTCACGCCAAATGTACTGAACTTGGCTCCGGTTCACCTTCTTCCTACACTTCGCATACATTTTGGTAGCCAAATTGTCCAATGCCACGGGCTTGGGATTGCTGGTGGTGATGTTGTGAGCTGCTATTTCCTCCAAACAACTTTCCAAGAAAAAGCGGACCTCCATATTGGTCCAGCGGCAACGGCCATCGGACATCTAATATTACAAGTCACGCAAAGTTTGTGGTGAAATAAAGCAACAAATCGGAAAGCTGGCATTACCTTTCTTGATTCGGCGTTGTGGACGACGTCCCAGTTGATTGAACGCCCGACGGTTGCAGGGCTGACTCGCCGAACGAACTCGATGACCGCTTGTGGAGATTTTGCGCACACCTTGGTTAGGGCATTGGCGACGTGAACCACGTCGTCCTCTAGGGCATTGGCGCTGCCTACGTTGGAGGTGTACGAGTCGCAGGAGCCCTCACCGGACTCCAGCTCGCCAGCCCAGATAGATGATGGAAGAGTTGGAGAAGGGGATTCAACCAGCACTGGGCGGGATGCGATTTCCACGCGCTCAACCTCTCGCTTCCGCTTCTTCCCTCGCCTATCCATCCGAGCAACCACAGCCTCCGCCTCAAATAGAGTGGCGGAGCTAACACCGCCAACTTTGCTGCCTTGTCGCGCCGAATCTCGCCACCCTTCTGTGCCGCACGGGATGTACGACGTCTGAAGCGCCCACGCGCGGAAAGTTACCAGGCTGGACAGGACGACAAGCGGACCGAGCACGCCGGCCGGCTTTCACCACCTTCGAGGACGACGGTGACCGCTCGCTCGCACTGTGGGCAGCACCAGTGGTGCTCTGCTCAATCGATGGACACCGTCTGCTTTCAGCCAGCTTTTGCCGATAGCTCTCGGTAGACGACGCGCTGCGGCGAGATGAGAATCGATTGAGGGGAGGAAGGAGAGCCGGTACGCGTTGGAATTGATTCCTCCGCTCCGGGCGCATAGGATTCCCTCGACCACCGCCGAAGCTAGCCGTGTGAGCTCGCGCAAGCGAGGAGGACGAAAGGGGATCTGGATGGATCGAGACGCTGGAGGCTGGACTGGGTCAGCGCTACTGACGGCCGTGCCATCCAATACATAGCGCTGTTTGTTCTGTCACGGTGAACGCCAGACGCCGAAACGGCGCGGTCAACCCGTCCCTGCCTCCGTCAACTGGCCACAGTGCCGCGCACATGGATACACAGTGTCACTACAGTATTTGCGTTTCCGAAATCGCGGGGCGTTGCGAAGAGCAACATGCGAACTAAGCATTAGCCTATTTGTTAAGTTTATGTTAAAATATCTAATTTATCTCTACAATCAAATTAATAATCTCGTACAATGATAAGCTTAATAATCTAAATCAAACGAGAGGTTTACGAAGAAACAAAGAGACGTGGAAAACGATGCTGTAGTTTGTAAAATTCCTTGCATTTGTTTGTTGGGAACCATGAGTCTGAGTGTTTTTTATTGCAAGACTTGAAACCGGAGTATTGTCACTGATATGGGACCATGATCCAAGACACTTTTGGTAGAGTTACATGGGATTAGTATCGACTAAATCTTGGGAGGCTCTGTCACTATCAGATGGGTTATTTTCAGCCTGATTTCTTAACTACTTAAAAGCACAGTGGTCTTTATCGCTTCCCAGAAAAACCACTCCCTCCCCTTTAAAAAAACCGCTCCAAAAAAACTCATGAAAAACCAACATAAAGGAAACCGAATTGCATTTTGATCTCCCAATCCGGCATAAAAGAAACCGAATCACATTTTATCTCATTTTTATCTCCCAGTTCCGTTGCAACACACGAACATGTAATATGAACAAACAGAGTTTAACCGTAGCCTACATCTCTAATAATTTGACTATAGATTCTCCTCTCATATCAACATATAGCAAACTAGATGCTACAAGTCAACATTACACCGTTTATCGTCATGTGTAGCCCTTCATATTTGTAGGGATGACCAGGTTATAGAGTTTGTAGTAGATTTTACTCCATACTGTACTATATTTAATTTGTCACTTCATATAAAAATATAAGGCATGCATGTTATTGACACAGTCTTTTGACCATTCATTATTTTCATAATGTATTATTACCGATTACGAAATTAGTATCATATAAAAGTATTTTTAAATAAATTTAATGGTATCACATGCATGACACTAAAGGTATATATTGTTAGTTTAATAATTAATCAAATGTTATGAGTATTTACTACACGTAAAACACAAACGCCTTATATTTTTATATTTTTATAAGGAGAGAGTTACACTCATACATTCGATACTATTCCAATAACTTTTATATCTCCATCTTTTTTCTGTTTTTTCAAGAGGATAGATCCCCACACAAGTCAGGTGAAGATGCTGAGAGTATTAGGTAGTTGTAGACTGTGTTCGTTTGATGGTTTTGGAAAGATATTTCCTCCGTACGGAAAACGGAGCGACTCATTAGCACATAATTAATTAAGTATTTACTATTTTTTTTAAAAAAATGGATTAATATGATTTTTTAAAACAACTTTCGTATAGAAACTTTTTACAAAAAACACACCGTTTAACAGTTTGAAAAGCGTGCACGTGAAAAAAGAGAGATGTGAGTTGGGAAAGTTGGGTGAAAAACTCACCCTTAGTTACTTTTCATGTTGTCCCCAGCAGATCACATAGCTATTGTGCGCATTCATGGCACTAGCCTAATTACTACACCACATATCCCTAACACACCTAGCTAGTTCCATCTGTGTTGCAACAAATTAAAGATCACACACCTTCGAGAATTGAAGAGAGTAACATGGAGTGATGGATGGATATACAAGAGATGAACTTCTCTATATATCGTGCGCTGGTGTTTGGCTTCACTTCTTAACACCAGTCAAAAGGTTTTCATTTGTTGCAGCCTATGATTCAGTATAGCTTGCAAAGAATTTTAGCCACCAGGCTGAGACATACACATATATACGGCCACACGATCATCGGAGCATGGGAGTGGGATGCATTGAGAAATCCAAGTTTTGCATGTGAGATAACAGACTCGATTTCTAAAATTCAGTTGTTCTACAAGCAGTTGAATTGCGGTGCTATCTACGTATTCCTTCATGATGATTTTTTTTTTGTTCTCTCAGATACCTGCTACATCGAGCTGGTTGATACGGCGACAAAATGTTAATTTCCGGTGCAACACAGTTCACGGTAAAACACATACTCTTTTAGACGTTGAGAATTAATGCTTTCAAAAGGATTATGTTTTTTGAAAGGATTATATCCAATCTGTTCTTACCATGATTTTACATCTCCAGTTTTCTTCCAAATTAGACATGGGGTCTCATAAGTAAAATTGTCCAGAGTCGTTTTGTCTGATCTGAGACTGACCCTTCTCCTGAATGGTTATTCAGGGTATCCATGTGGGTTAACTACAAATTATGAGTATCAACTCGTGTATACATTCTTCCAGAACTAATATGGTTTGCAGCATTTATTTGGTACAAATATTCTTAAGGACTCAAATGGAGGCAAGTGCCATATTATCTTCGGGATGACGCTGCAAGAAAAAGTGGGTGTGAAGTTGTGAACCATCTCCTGCTATAAAGAGTTGTCAACAAACCATGGAATAACTAGGTGATATCCTGCTTGTTACTGTGAAAATTTAGTATGATAACAATAAATAACAATAATATGTAAGATAGCTAGACGACATAAATTTTACATAAGTTGATATGGTTTATAATAATTTAAATAGTATATATATAATGATGATCCAAATATAAAAGTAAGGTGATGTGGCTTTATGAGAAAAAAAAAGGAAAGAGGTAATTTGGACCATAGATTAATCATCTAAGGGCCAAGAACAAAAACAATTGAGATGATATAGCTTAACGAGAAAAGAAAATGAGAAAGATAATTTGGACCATAAATTAATCATCTAACGGCTAAAAATAATTGATGTGATATCATAGAGAAAAAAATAGCATTAAATAAGTGAGGATGAACTATATAGGTATATAGGATACTATGAAAAATGATAGAGTGATATATTAAAATATTATGTGAATTGTATGGGATAATAATTTAACATGCTTATATTTTAAAGTTTTAAAATTTTAATAAATTATAGAATAGATAATATAGCATGTTTGCATGATGTTTAAGATGCAATAATTATTAATATAGATGATGATGTGACATCTTTGCATGTTAAACTTTATGATTTAATGGGTTATAACTAAGATAGAATTAACCAGTTTAGTGTTAAAGTAGAAGAAAAATCCTCCACACTCTAATTTCTGTCACGCAAGTATTCTTGGCCAGCCAAGCCAGAAAAATTCAGAAATTAACATTCTTACGAACTTTTCTCTCGTTGCTAATTGCTAATGTATTTTTCCGACTGGTAAACACTACCATATCAAACATGACATGATTTTTAACCTTCGACCCATATATAGGTGAGCATTGAGCATTACCTATCAATCACATGGCAAACATCATGCCAAGATTTTCTAAAATAAGTTTTTATGTATCTTAATGTTGTAGTGCATTGCAAGCCTCTCTCTTACAGGAGCTTGATCACGAGCTGGAAATTACACAGAAGAGTGATTTTACAGTATTTGGAGAGGTTTCGGAAAGTATCATTTTTTATGTAAAATTTGATATCGATATCTCTGATACTAGGAGGTACGAAAATTTGCATTAAAAATTTTTATACCTCTTGATACATTTACCTCTTAGGAGCCTAAAATTTCTCTACACAGAAAGCATGCAATTGTCTGTAACAAAAGCTGCTGACTCAAATAATGTAGCCCTGCCACAGCGATGGTCATGGTCTTTGCACAGTGCCTGATTCAAGTGAGCTCCACTTAGGGTGAGTTTGTTCCTGAGTTTCCCAACTCACTTTCCTCGTTTTTCACACGCACGCTTTTTAAACTGTTAAACGGTATATTTTTTTGCAAAAAGTTTCTATACAAAAGTTGCTTAAAAAAATTAAATTAATCCATTTTTGAAAAAAAAATTAGCTAATACTTAATTAATCACGTGCTAATAGGCCGTTCCGTTTTCCGTGCGTACTACGTGTCTTAAGAAAACCAACGAACGAACACAGCCTTAGTTGTCATGTGTGATAGAAAGGAACAAGCCAAAGTTGTGGCTTACAACAGGATCCCACATGCCATACCCATGGGTTGTAATGGAACTAGGGTTTTGTCGAAGTTTTGCCCCCAAAACATGTGGTTATTTGTTATAAAAGTTAGTCAATATAGCGGAACGACGACTAACCTTTCTGATCGCTTTAGTCATTGATCACTCAAGACACACCAAATGACAACACAGGAACACATGATATTTGTTAACAAGGTTCAGCAGAAGCCTACATCCCCGGGGCTTTGATTATGAGCGCTCCTCTCTAACCAACATAGCACCTAGCCGCTACGAATCCATGGCCATGTCACCATCATCTCCCTGAGTGTCTATGTTGTATTGTAGTCATCATGATTACATTGTGATAACCCCCTCTCTATTTAAGAGAGTTGTTGGGTTACAGTGTTCGACTCTAACTCTATCCCTTACCACCTATTACAATTCCAAGTCTAACTGTAACCAAATAGGACTAGTATATTCGACACCTATTCTAACAAACTCTACCTTAGCGAATATACGCCACCTAGAAGTAGTAGAATCACCATGCTGATCTATCGGTCCTCCAGACTAGGGTTGTCTTCTTTGCGGCTTCACCGCAAGCCGCCCAACTAGTCTGCGCCAGACCCGCCGCCACCAAATCCAATTGCTATCCTAGTAACTGCTTTTTCCTGGACTCCACCTGCAACAGTGCACCCTCGTAGCTTGTGAAGATGTGACTTTACTTTTTCTCCAGTCATCACAGTCGTCTTGCCCTTTATGATCTCCATGGTCTTCCTATTTCGATTACCACGGAATATAAACCTTTCTTCATGCAAGGTTCCAAGTGAAATCAGATTCCTCTTTGGCCCTGGTACATGCCTGACTCCCTAAAGAACATGTTCACCTCTATCTTCCATCTTAATTTTGACTTCACTTACTCCCACGACCGGATAACTTGTGTCATCGCCTAAGTAGACAAAACCAAACTCACTAGACTTGTATGAAGAGAACCACTCCTTCCTTGGTGTCACATGAAACGAGCTAGCTAAATCCAATATCCACGTTTCTGCATCCCTAGACTGTGCACTTGACATTGTGAGAAGATCACCACCATCGCTACCCGAGTCACTTGAAGAAGTCACTGCATTAGTCTTAGCTTTCCCTTCAGTGTTGGACACTCCTTGCTTATATGCCCCCACTCATCACATCTGAAGCACTGCACCATCCTCTTCTTTTTGTTCTTCTTTACCTTACGCCCCGCATGCTCTTCTTTGACCAGCAAACCCTCCACTTGAGATGTTTCACCCTCTTTGTTCTTTCTCATCTGATCATGAGCCAGCAACGCAGAAGTGATATCTTTAGTTTTGATGGTCTCCTTGCCGTACGTCAAAATAGTCACCACATGCTTATACGATTCAGGTAACGAACACAAAAGAACTATGGCCTTGTCCTCATCGTCAACTTTCACATCCATCTTCACAAGATTTGTGACCAATTGATTGAAGATGTTCACATGCGCTGTCAGATCCGCCTCTTCCTACATCTTTAATCCATACAAGTTCTGCTTCAGATACAGTTTATTGGTCAAAGTCTTGGACATAAACTTAGCTTCCAACTTTTCCCAAATTATCTTTGGTGAGGTCTACTCCATCACATGGTACATGACCTGATCTGAGAGACATAGCCTTATTGTTGTAGCCACCTGCAACTACTTCTCCTTCCAATCGTCATCCTCCATCTTGGCCGGTTTGACACCCTTCAAAGCTTTTAAAACTCCTTGTTGAGCTAACAAATCTTTGACTCTGGTCTGCCACAAGCCAAAATTTTCAGAGCCGTTAAACTTCACCAAATCAAATTTTATACCTGTCGATGCCATCTTGTCAACCCGCGACCTGACTGGCCTGTCGCCACCAGAATACTTACCCTTCTGTTCAGTACCGTCTATATTCGTCTTCACAATCTCATCTTGTGATCCAATCTCAAACATCAACTAGTAGACCACCTGTCCGCAGTAATCCGATGTGACCAATCTTTTGCCCTTGATGTGCCTCTGCTCCCGTATGATCTCGTCGGCCTGGCTTGGTGCACCCGTACGCGTGTGCTTTGTCTTGAGCCTATGCACAACAAGCCTACAGAGCCACTTGTACCGTGTCTCACCAATGTCCTGCTGAGCCGTCCGCTTTGCTTGATCGTCGACGTCTAGATGTGTGACTTTCAAAAATCGCTGCTGCTTCTAGTTGCTTTGGTTTGACCCTCTTCGTTGCCTATTTAAAGGACAACTGATAGGAACCCGACGCGGCCATGAGCAGGGTTTCATTTACCGCCGGGGCCGCGGTTACCGCGCCCCGGCGGTAAGCACGGTTACCGCACGGTAACCGCGGTAACCGTGACAAACCGCGACAAACCGTACAAAATTTATCAAAAATTCAAATTATTTTTCAAATTTATTTGAATTTGACGCGGTTACCGCGGTTTACCCCTTACCGTACCCCCGCGGTAAGCGCGGTAACCACGGTAACCGCTCGGTTTACCGCGGTAAATGAAACCCTGGCCATGAGTCGGTGTCCATACACCACTCTGTATCCAATTCCATAGCAGCTATGGTCGACTTAGCCTTGTCTGACTCTGACAAGTCGTTTCTTTCTGCCAACTCCTCCACACGATTTCTTTTGGCCCACCAATCTCTCTCTGTCAACCTTTTCCCATGGTCCTGCCGTACATTAAACGACACACATGCATGCATACGCTAGTGCTGTAACTTGATCTGCACGATAGCCACATATCAATGCAATTAACCAACTGCATGTTCACGTGGCCTTTCCAACCATGCCCAATCTCCAAGACTGCAGCTTCTAGGTCCATGTGCATGCGATTGTTGTACCTTGCTCGGTTTGGCTTCGTCATGTGCCTCGCTTGCTCGTTAATGTGCCGCACATCATACGCATAAGACAACACCCCATGTTATCTGTCTATGCCTACACACGCACTGCAGTCACAGCCCTCGTGTTCACCGTCCATGATCCCGTCGTCTCGGCCCTACATGTTCGCCGCACCGAACCACGCTCGCCTACTTCGCCCTTCCGACATTGGCCTCCCTGCCACCGCGGATTCCCGATCGCCGCGTGCGTCGGGCATGTCGTCCATAGCGCTACCCCTCTGATATCTCTGGTCGCCTTCGGCCACGTCTGGCCCCATCTTCCGGTCACGTTCCGTTATCGCCGGTCTAATCGCAAGCGAGGTCATCGCCTCCGCAACATCCTCGTTGTCGCCATTGATCTCATCGCCATGTCTGATGATCTCCTATCGATGCACGATCCCACCTCGTGTTTCCTCCTCCACGTCTTCTTGATCCAATGCTAAAACCTTCTGATCTGATACCACTTGTTATAAAAGTTAGTCGATATAGCGGAACAACGATTAACCTTTCTGATTGCTTCAGTCATTGATCACTCAAGACATGCCAGATGACGACACAGGAACACATGATATTTGTTAACGAGGTTCAGCCGAAGCCAATATCCCTGGGGCTCTGATTATGGGCGCTCCTCCTCAACCAACATAGCACCTAACTACTACGAGTCCATGATCATGCCGTCATCATCTCTCTGCGTGTCTACGCTATATTGTAGTCGTCATGGATATATTGTGGTGCCCCCCTCTCTATTTAGGCTGTGTTTGGAAGCCTATGTTGGGAGATTATTTTCTCCACACGAAAAACGGAGCGACTCATTAACACATGATTAATTAAGTATTTGCTATTTTTTTCAAAAATGGATCAATATGATTTTTTAAAGCAACTTCCGTATAGAAATTTTTTTAAAAAAACGCACCGTTTAGCAGTTTGAAATGCGTGCGCGCAAAAAACGAGGGAGAGAAGCTAGAAGTGAGGCCGCCGAACAAAGCCTTAAGAGTGTTGCCAGGTTACAGAGTACGACTCTTAACTTCATCTCCTGCCACCTATTACAACTTCAAGTCTAGCTGTAACCAAATAGGACTAGTATATTCGCCACCTATTCTAACATTGTTCCATTAAAAATATTTGGTTTGAAAAAACATGTAAAACGTAAGGTTTTCTAATACTTTACCTTCAAACCTAGGTTTCATGGAATCTACTAACAAAATATGTAACTTTGTCATAAACAAAAGAAATTGGTATTTGGTTTCTATTGATGAGTGAAGAAAAATAGATATCTTATGTTATTTTCATAAGCAAAAGGTACAGCACTTACTATTTATCACTTCTAACCTTCATATTTTCTTTCTTTCTTCTTTTTTTCTGAAAATGACAGTTCACCATGTATTTCACGGAGAAGAGATTCTTAGAGGATTAAGGCTGTGTTTGATTGGTAGTGTTGGAAACTATGCGTATATAAAACGGAACGCATTATTAGCGCATGATTAATTAAGCATTAATTTTTTTAAAAAAAATAAATTAATATAATCTTTTAAAACACCTTCCGTATAGAAACTTTTTGCAAGAAAAACATACCATTTAGTACTTTGGAAAGCGTATATGCGAAAAACTAAAGAGAGGAGTTGGAAACCTCAACAAAAAAACATAGCCTAAGTTATTTTGTAGTTGCGTCATATGTTGTCCTCCCTGCTAGCTAGAGCACATAGCCATAGTGTGCACTCATGGCACTTACCTCATTACTACACCACATGTACTAATAATGTAAGTATATAACACACCTCGTCACCTAGCTAGTATTTGTCTTGCAACAAAGTTACGCATTTGAGAATTGAAGATAATAACATGGAGAGATGGCCAATGGATGGATATAAGAGATGGGCATGTATAAACTGTGTTGAGTAGTTTTTCACTTCACTCTTCTTGCAAATGGAATGGAACGATGGTCGAAAGTCTCCATCTATTGCAATTTGTTGTCCTCTATGGAAGTGGGATGCATTGAGAAATCCACCTGCAGATCGTGTGATGATAACATTACACTATTTCTGGTACCACGAATAGCATACATGCATTTTGTAGTGGATAATTGTGTTTTATGTTAGGTACAATGCTAATGTGTCCAAGGAAGACCAACAGAAAGTACTTTATCTTTCTTTTTCAGATCAATTTGCTCAGCGGCAAATCAGATGTTCCACCCACTTGAGTCACTATGCAATCTTCTTTGTTCCTCCCTGACTCCTCTTTTAATTACCATTGGGTCTCTTCTTTTATTTTGAACCGGAAAGGCAGGAGCTCTGCCAATTCAGTTAAGCAAGGGTAGAAAGGTGGTTTACAGTTTTTAGAGTGTGACATACAATAGAGATAATACAACTTTGCAATAGGTTTGCCAGTGGGTCGATCTCAAATATAAAAAATTCAAAGATTGATTATTGAGAAGGTACATAAATACGCTAATTTCTAGAGCCAAACATTTCATGGCAAAACAACTACTATTAGATGTTCACAACGGTTTCAAAAGGATTCTCCGTTCTGCTCTTATCATGAATTTTCGTTTCACAAATATCCATACAAGTTACACATCGTTCTCTGTTCTATAACCCTGATTAGAAGAAAACTTGTCCAAAGTCATTTTATATTAGTCTGAGAGTGAGCCTTCTCCTAAACTGTTCTTCAAGTTATCCATGTATGGTGCCTGGATTATTATATCACCTCGTGTAAACATCCTTGCTACAACTAACAATGTTAAGTGTATAACACCACCTCATCATCTAGCATTTCTGGCTTGCATCAAAATACACCTTTGAGAACTGAAGATAGTAAGAGTGAAGGCCAATGGATGGACAAGAGATAGCCTTTTATACACCATGTTGAGTAGTTTCTCGCTTCACTTCTTGCCCATGGAATGGAATGACGGTCCAAGGTCTCTCCATCTATTCCAATTTGTTGTCTTCTATGGTTCTCAAATAAATTTTAGACATCGTTCTGACACATTATATACCGTCATTGGGGCATGGGAGTGGGATGCATTGAGAAATCCACCTGCAGTGTGTGTTACTCTGTTCATTGTACAATGAATATATACATGCATTTTGTAGTGGATAATTTTGTTTTCGGTACAATAGGGGTGTGTCCAAGGAAGATCAATTGCTTCCTTCCTCACACCAGTTTGCTCTACAGCAAGTCAGGTGCTCCATCCGCTTGAGTCACAATGCAATCTTCTTTGTTCCTTTATGACTACTTTTTTTTAAAAAAAAAAAAGAAAGGCAGGAGCTCTGCCAATTTACTTAATACAACTTTGCACCAGGTTTGCCATTGGGTCTCAGATGTGAGAAATACAGTCACAAAGATGATCGATTATTGAGAAGTTACATAAATATAATTATATTTATATTAGGCATTCACAAACAGTTTCAAAAAGATTCTCCATTCTGTTCTTATCATGATTTTTTGTATAACAAGCATTCGTGCAAGTTACACATCGTTCCCTCTGATCCTGTTGCCCCAATTTTGAAGCGAACTTGCCCAAAGTCATTTTCCTGATCTGAGAGTGAATCTTCTCCTAAACTGTTGTTCAGGCTATCCATGGAGGGTGCGCAGATTACTGGTGTCAACTTGTTCGCATCCTTACCTGTGGCTAGAAAGCCATTCATCTTATTTAAAAATTTTGTACAAATGCATAACATATAAATCATGCGTAAAGTACTTTTAATGATAAAATAACTTACAACAAAATAAACGTTAATTATATAAATTTTTGAATAAGACAAATGATCAAACATGTGTCGAAAAGTTAACTGTGTCATCTATTAAAAACAGAGATAATAACTTATTAATTTGGTGCAAGTGATATGGCCTCACGTGGAGACATTTGTTTTGATACTTGATGGAACATGCAAGAACTTAGGGGACATTTGGCTCCCAGTCCCCACTACCTGATTTGAGCCAGACCAACAAAATGCAAAACATTGCTGTGTTTGGTTAGGTGTGTAAGTTCACCCAGTTCCTCAGGCCATCGCTCGGTCTGGCTGCAGGGAGAAGAAAATCAGATCCGTTTCTCTCGAGCCAGGCTCAAGTTGGCCCCATTAATGACAAGATTACAAGGTAATTAGCACAAACTTAGTAGTATTAATGTGTATCAAGCTGTATTAAGGACTAATGTGCTAGATGATCGATCTCTAGTAAACTGTTTTTAAGATAATTAGAAACTTTGCTACCAATATTTTTTCATGTCCATGCTACTCATACAACATCTTCAATCCATCAAGCAAACAACATCCTAACAAATACAGGCTCACCATGTGCGGCAATATTAGTTTAGTTTGCTACCCTCCAAATTCTCTGAGTGTGATCGACTTATTGTGATCCTCCACACTCTAGTACTACTGTGCACAAGGAATCAGATGCTATAATCAAAAAGGAGTAGGTAGATGAGTAAATACCATGTTGTCCTTGCAGATGTTATGAAATGTACCTGTGGACTGAAAATATTATTTAGATCAGAGGTTGTAAAACAGATGTCACCAAAACAGATGTCACCAAAACACAGGTAGAGTTATGCCTTAAGGCTGTGTTCGTTTGTTAGGTTTGGAAAAATATTTTCTCCGCACGGAAAACGAAGCGACTCATTAGCATATGATTAATTAAGTATTTACTATTTTTTTTGAAAAATGGATTAATATAATTTTTTAAAACAACTTTCGTATAGAAACTTTTTGCAAAAAACACACCGTTTAGCAGTTTGAAAAGCGTGCCCGTGAAAAAAGAGATGTGAGTTAGGAAAGTTGGGTAAAGAACTTAGATGTGAGTTCTTTACCCAACTTTCCCAACTCATATATTAATCCATTTTTTTAAAAAAATTAGTAAATATTTAATTAATCATGTGCTAATGAGTCGCTTCGTTTTTCGTGTGGAGGGAATTTCTTCCCAACTCAACACAACGAACAAAGCCTAAGTGTTCAAATGGATGAGAGAGAGACATGACTACCTGTATTACATGTTGCTCCCTTGTTGCTCCATTTGTGAATGCTGAACATTGGACAGTGGTGACCCTGACGAAGATACTTACACAAGAATTGCTAACTAGCTGGTCTATACTCTTAGGCCTGGGAGGTGTTTGGAAGTTCATTGTCGAGGTACTTGCATAAAACTTGGCAGCGGTAGACATATGCAAGTAGAATCTATTCAATTTTCATGTGGTTACATACGAAAGCTCCTTTAGCTTATGTCTTGTGGTTTGGATTATAGATATATATATAGTTCTTATTTTTATTCTGCAGAATTGTAGTCTATCATTGCTGGAGATAGTCACTTTACTTCCAGTTGGCAACCCTTTGTAGTTCCGGTTGTGCAACCGGGATGCACAATGCAGGACTAAAGATGAGTATTTTTAGTCCCGGTTGGTAGTAAAGATGTTTTTTGCTTTTTTCAATGCTTTTTATTGCTTGCTTCTTTTTATATATATGCATATATATGTATAAATACATATATATATATATATTACATTTATATATATATGTCTTTATATATATAAATATAAGTAAATACATACACATATGATTAATATATATTTGTATATAGCATCACGTATATATAATTGCTGGTATATATTATTTATATACAATGAGAATTAAATACATTTTTGATATATGTACAATCGTTGTTAATTTCTAATGTTCTATCGTATATTACAAAAGCCAAGAGGTGAACTGTTCGTGACGAGGAATAGGTTGTCCGTTGTCGTGGAATTCTCCCAACGGATTAACAATCTCGTCCACGACAAATCTTATCAGTTGTTATTGAACAACCTTTATGTAATTCATCGGGGGAGTTGGTCCTTCATCCAAATAACCTGTCGTTTTCAAAAAAATGCGATATGAATATATTAAATCAATGAGAAGAGTGTAAAAAATTTTACAATGGTGTTTACGTACTTTGATATTCTTATCAGTGTTAATGTCTTGTGCTACACAGTGAATAAAATCACAAACATAGTAGCCGCACAAGTTGGTTCTCTGTTCTTGTCGTAAACACTAAAGAAGAAATGAACTTATGAAATATTTCTATTATAGAATAAATGAGATATATAATTTTGGAGCATGTACGTTCTGGAAAGTCCATCCTCACAGCCACTTCTTCCTTGAATTCCCCGCAGATGTTTGTACGCAATTTTGCCCATGTCCTATTGTTGCAAACTATAATTAATGATGCTTTGATCCACATAGTAGCGATAGCAGCAATCATAATGACAGTACTAGTGGATGACATTACCTATTAAGCATGTTAACGATTTTGTTGAAAGTATCCCTTGGTTTCCGCATAGAGTCCATGACATGAATCTTGCTTCTGGACATGTCTATGACAAAAAGGACCCAGTGGAATTTGCAAATTGCGTGAAATATGATATACATATCATTTTATGAATACGAGAAGGAAATTAATACAAAAGGCGGTAAAAACTCACTTTGTGTTGTAAGGCAAGAGTATGAACTGCTTAAAATGTTGCTGCACCAGGAATTTGTAAATGTTTTCTTCGGTTTTTTCTGGCCAGTCATCTATAGTTTTCTCATTGATTATGTAGGGGTCCATGAAACCATACTTGAAGTAACCATGCCTATGGCAATTTTGAATCTTCATTCTACAGTGAAAAAAGACGTTAAATCTTCGATATTACATACAACGGGCTAATGGACGAAATAAAATTAAACGATAGTTACAGAACCCAACATCTGAGAAGAGAGACATCAAGGGTGTCTTGTTAGTATATGTCATAGACATCCTTGAAGTTGATCCACATATCGTACATCCCACGGAAGAAATCTTCATCTTTAATCCTTGCCACGAACATAATCCTACCATGAGCTAATTGATCCATGTACCATTGATGGAATCGATATATATGTGTAGTTAGGTTCTTGACCAGCTTTGGCTTGACAAGTGGTGCGTCGATTGAGTATGGGTGTTTTTTGTGGCATTCTTGATAGGGGCTATCCCAGCAGTTGCTCCTTGCTAAGATGTGTATCTGCCATAAATTCTTGTAAAGTAATCTCAAGGTTCGATGGCATCGGGTCAACCTTTGTCTTTCTTGTGCTCTTCCCATAAGACTTGCAAATTGAGCAGTTGTAGTCTGATATTAAGGTCTTTCTCGTGAGTTCGCTCATCTTTTGAAAAAAGGCCTTGGTTGCCGGGTCTATTGGAGTCTTCTTCTATGTACTCCGTGGCTTGAAGTGCTTCTTCACTTGTCTTTTCACTTCCTAGTCAGTCTCCTTGTCAGTCCTATCTTACAGTCTTTTCTTAAGAACAGCTTTCTTTGGCTCGTCAAGTCTTGGCTTCTTCGTTTCTGTGGACTTTGACGGCACGAGACGAGGTGGGCAAGACCGTTGTTGCCTGCTACTTGCAGCTACTTGCGGCGGTGAAGACAAAGGAGACAGTGCATACCAAGGTTGCGGTGGAGACAGATGTGATGGTGGAGAACGAGGTTGCGGAGGAGACAGTGGAGACGGTGGAGACCGAGGATTGTTAGGCTGCGGCGGTGGAGATGTAGGAACGGACATCGGTGCTCGCCCGGTAAGTACGATGTAGCGCTTCCACCATAGTATGATGGCGTGAGCTGTCTCTCCTAGTTTCGTCTTCCCATCTTCTCCGGGGATGTCCAGCTCGAGATCGTCAAATCCTGAGCAGACCATCTCCACCTTGACCTTTGAGTATCAAGGTGGAATCGGCCTACAGTGGTACATCGTGTCTTGTTGGACTTGTATGGCCATGCCCTCCGTCACCTTCACGACAAACGAGGTTAGTAACATATGCACCAATTTTTGCAAGCTACAAAGCAGGATGTGCAAACTACGAGCATACCTTGATTGATATGTTCTTGAAGGGAATATGCATCTGACATGGTGTCTGCTGCGTGATTTCATCCACGGGACACGGTGGCTCGTCAATAGCTGGCCTTGTTGTAGCTTCGTTGGTCTGATCTCCTACTTGCCCTGTAGAAGCATAGCTACTTCGATTGCCTGAGGGGCTAACCATGATGGGAGGAACAAACGGTTGGGTCTACTGGCTTCGCTCACTTAATCGTATATCCACCTGTCTTGCCACCTCCTCTTGCAATCTTTGGTTGTAGCTTGCGACCTTCAATTCCAGATCAGTCAACTTCGCATCCTGATCTCTCTTGCTTCTCATGCGACTCCGGTACATGTGGATGTCCTCTTGAAACCCATACTTCCATGCAACCACGCCTTTTCCGCGCGTTCGTCCTACGTGCTCAGGATTCTGCAGTGCCAGCATAACCTCATCCTTCTCTCTGTCAGGCTGGAATCTTCCCTGAGTAGAGGCCTCTAGGGCATCCACGAGATAGTGAGCTCCTTGGCGTATGTCATCGTTAAAGATCAGGGAGCCATCAGCAACATTGAGTATTCCCCCATGAGCATAGTACCAATGTTTTGATCGTTCAGGCCAATCAACTATGGCTGGACCGATACCTCTTGCAGCTAAAGCATCTTCCATTTTTTGCCACTTGGGCACTGCCTTCTTATAGCCACCCGACCCTAGCTGGTGAAAGTACTTTTTCTTAGAGGCATTGACTTTGTTCTTCGCTATCTTAGCTTGCCCTTCCTCTCCTGTCTTGTAGGCCATAAATACATCCTAATGATCCCTCAGTTTGGGGAATTTGTTAAAATCCGGTGTCAGATCCTTCAAGATATATTTGTTGTACAAATCTTTCTTGAAGCACTGAAATTGTTGGGCCATCTTTTTGAGAATCCAATCCTCCACTTTGGTTTGTTCTGCTTGAGGTATCGTGAAGATTTCGAGCATGGTGGTCCACAACATGTCCTTCTCTATATTTGAAAGATACGTTTCTTCCACATCACCGCGTGACCTTGTTTTGCGCCAATTCTGTATGCTGATGGGCACGTGATCCCTCACGACCCAACCACTATGTGACATAAACTTCCTTGCTGCATCTTCAGGGGCAACTGGTTCGCCGTCTGCTTTCACTGCAGTTATAATGTGTCTCCCCTCCACCTTCTTTGCGAGACCACGTTGTCCGCGTGCCCTCTTCGAACCATTGTTCGATTGGCTATCCTGTTGCTCATCCTCGTTTCCCTCCTCATCTACTTCTTTGTTCCCCTCCTTATTCCCCTCCTCTTGCTCCTTATTCAGGTATTGGCTTGGGTCCTCGTTTCCCTCTTCGTCCACCCAGTATTGGCTGCTGCCCTCATTGATCATGTCCAAGAGGAACTGTTCATCATCGCGATCTGCCATCTGTTCCTAACATTAAATAATACAGAAAATGTAAATTACTACAAAAGGTGCATGGTATATTGTTATATCTACATTGTCGACAAATATGTATACACCTCCCGAGTTTATAATACTTGTTGCTTTAGACAAGACCTAAGTCAAATTTTTGTCTGGTTGACTATGAAGAACTTCTAAATTTCACTTACTCAAGAAATATGCAACCTATATGTATATAGTAATCATAATTAATACATAAACAATAATTAATTTACTAATTTACTATTTACTTATGTCAGCATGAACAAATATGCATTATATAAGCAATAGTTAATTAAACTAGGTATGTACAAAAAGAGTTGCACATAATTAGAATTAACACGTCATATCTAATTGTACAGTTCGTATAACTTGCCTTAGCGTTGCTTGGCGACCTTCGAAGCACGTAATTCAGCTTGAGAGTTGTCCACGTCCAGTCTTGACAAGGAAACAATCGTTAGTTAATTAAAACATTTACATTGAATTGAACAACTAAAACATAGCACAAATTGTAAACATATTTTTCATGTATTATCTATATTTTAATTAGTTTTAGAAGTTTTTAAAATTCTAAACATATTTTTAATGTGTTCTTCTTATTTTCTAACTATTTTAATTATTTTAAAATGGAGCCATGGTTAATTATATATAAATTCTATAAGATTCCAAAAATTATAAATATATTTTTCACATATTATCTATATTTTAATTATTTTTAGAAGATTTTTTAAAATTCTAAACATATTTTTAATGTGTTATTCTTATTATTAATGTATTCTTTTAATTTTTTTAATTTTTAATTTAGTATTTTTATTTTGTACTATATTACTTTTAAGGTTTTTTAAGTTTGTTATGTATTTTTTTAAGTTATAATTTTTTTATTTTTATATTTTGAAAATCGGGGAGGTACTAAACAGGTGGGCCTGACCTGTCAGCCCTCCCCACATACTGCCGACGCACGATGGACCGAGTCCACCATGCGCGGGCTCCTTCATGGGCCGGCCGGCGACAGCATTGGTAAGGCCGTCCTCGGTGGCGGCGGCATTCGGCGGCGACGACGTGACGGCAGCCGCGGGAAGATGGGATAAGGGAGCAGCGAGGATGAACCTAGGTGCGACGGCGATGGACGCGGTGGAGTTGACGGAGAAACGGCGGTGGTGGCGGTGGCAGTGATGATGGCGCGACGACGACGAGTGCTCGGAGCGAGATCGATCGATGAAAACCGCTAAGTGCGAGATCGGTGCGAAAAGACAAATCGCCATATATATATGTGTGTGTGTGTATGTATGTATATATATATATATATACGTATATATTCCCATCTTTAGTCTTGGTTGGTGTTACGAACCGGAACTAAAGATACTTTTTTGCTATTTTCAAAAATTTTTTGGTCCCGGCTGTGGATAAGAACCGGGACTAAAAATAATTGGAATACAATAAGAAGAAAACATTTAAAAATATGTTTAAAATGTAATAAAATTTTAAAAATCATATATAATTAACCCTGCATTAAAAATAATAAAAAATCATAAAATTAATGAGAATACATTTAAAATAGGTTAAAATTGTAATAAAATTTAAAATTCATATGTAATTAACCTAGGCCCGATTTAGTGCATTAGAAATAATAAAAATCATAAAAGTAACGAGAATACATTTAAAATAGGTTAGGTAATAAAATTTTTAAAATCAGATATAATTAACCAAATTTATTAAATCCATGTGTTTGTCAAGGAGGTCACTTCTGTGCACTTAGGTTTTTTCAAACTTTTAACCAAAATACTTCTTTCATTGCCAGAAATAGCAAATCAAATTAATTTACATCGTCCATACACCAAGGTAGTATAAATAATTTACATCGTCCATATAATCAATCTCATAACGTGATGATTGACGCATCGTACTTTCTCCTTACAAATATTCCTTCGCTATGATCGTTGCGTAAGTAAGGGGTGTCCTCATTTGATAGGAGGATGCGCTTTGGTTCGTCGTGTCCTTTCCTCTTCTTTGGTTTGCTAGACATGTCCTTCACATAGAAAACTTGCGTTACATCATTGGCTAGGACGAATGGTTCGTCTGATTATCCAACTTTGTTAAGGTCGACTATTGTCATCCCATAGTCATAAATCATTACGCCTTTACTAGTCAGCCTAACCCATTAGTACCGAAACAGAGGGACCTTCAAAGCTCCATACTTGAGTTCCCATATCTCGTTGATGCCATCGTAATACGTGCTAGTTGTCTCATCGTATCTCATGGCATCGATATGAACAACACTATTTTGGTTCGTGCTCTTTTTGTCTTGGACTCTTATGTAAAATGTATATCCATTAATCTCATATCCTTGGAATGTCGAGATTGAGCAAGATGGTACCCTCGCCAACAAGACTAGTTGTTGGTCAATCGTCTCGTTACCCATGAGATGTTGTCACAACCAAGCGGAGAAAGTATCAATGTGATGACGTGTAATCCAGGCATCGGACTTACCAATGTTTTTGGAGCGAACAATTGCCATGTGCTCCTCGATGTTAGGAGCCAACAACGAAGATTGTTGCAAAACCATGAAATATGCTTTACGGAATAAATCATTGTCTATAGTCATTATTGCTTTCCTTCCAAGAGTCCCTTTTTCTCGTAGTCTCCCCTCATGACTTGAGTCGGGGACCCCGATTGGACGAAGGTCTTCAATAAATTGTACGCAAAACTCAATGATCTTCTCTGTTCCATACCCCTTGCCGATGCTTGCTTCCGGACAAGAACGGTTACGAACGTACTTCTTTAGAACGCCCATGTACCTGTAACACCCGTATTTTTAATCTAAAATCCCCGATTAATTTTAATCAAAGCGTCATCCTTTTTCTGACTTCGGTCTCCAAAAACTCGAGAGTTAATTTTAATCGTCGTTCGTAAATTATCCCGGCCTTATCTAACCATTTGCGTCCCAATCCAATTAATCTCCATTATTTTCGGATGTCTACAAACCGGCGATTATCGGTCCCTTTTTCCTTTAATTAATGGTGTGTCACTAAAAGAACTGCTCTCTAATCCTTCTTTAGCCATCGTTGACCCAACCATGCAAGCAAAAAATCTCTCTCTGCCATTAAAACCACAAAGCGATGGCTGTCAAATTAGGCACCACCCCATCCCCTCCCCGACAGCATCTCTGCTTTTACATTTACTCAAGCGAGACAAACACCTGAGCATCACAGAGGGAGCAGAGCAATACTATAGCCGGAGACCTTTGCACAGCTGCAGAAATGGCGGTACTCACCATTGGAATCTCTATTGCATGCCAAAGCATAGTATAAATACCCCCACAAATCAAGCATTGATCCCTCACACTACTCCCCACAAGTTTCACTATAATTTGCATTGACTGGAAGGAGTCACCGAGGCCGCGGAGTTGTCGCAGGTAGTCGGCCACTGGCTGACCAAGCCGGCCATGGCCTCCTCCTCCTCCTCCTCCGCCAACTCCTTCTCCCGGGCTCGGCTGGGCTCGATTTTTTTTGTCCCGTGAAAATCCTCCAAACTTCGAAAATTCATATCTTTTTATCCGTAACTCTGTTTGACCTCATTCCAGTTCCATCATCTCTCAAAAGTTCTACTCTATCCATGAGCACTTCATTGCATCATGACATTTTGCTTCTAGCAGTTGTTTTATGTATTGTTTGTTTTGTTGCATGTAGAGTCCGAGACCGACGCGGGGTTCGCTCAGGAGGCCGACGCTTCGACTTTCGTGGAGGATCAAGGCAAGCATCCTTGACTACTTTTTGCACCCATATTTTTGAACTAATTATTTTGTTTGCCAAATTGCATTTCTTTTGGGTGAACTGTTTTGCCCGCGAATGCGATTCGTCGAACCTTCCTATTAGTTGCACTTTTATTATTTAGGATTTGTAAAACTCCATTTTCCTTGTAACTCCACCATATTTCCGTCGGTATTCACTCATGCCGAAGTAAACTGCCTATAGGTAATGTTTGTACTGTCGTATGGGAAACTTTTGGATATTCAACCCCTTTTGTTATTTAAAAACCCGGCGAGATTTCGGTATGATTTTAAGATCGGAAAAATGATTTCTAAAACTTGATGGTGCGGGAGTCAGTACCTGGGTGGTTTGGCTACGCATCATCCATAAGGACCAATTCCTTTGGGAAATTCATACAAACATAAGACAGTACGACCACACGGGTAGAATGGGATGCCCTTGGTTGAGTAAGTAGCTAAAGCGTAGGTGTTTAGCATGTTGGCAGGTGAGGAGCACCGGTATGGTGGAGTTTACGGCAATCTCCTGCAGTGGGGATGTGTCGTGGCGTCCATACGGTGGGGCCTGAATAGATGAGGGCTGAGATTAACCTGATGCTTGGTGGAGAGATTCCACCCATCTGTGTGACACGGGACATTTATGGGTTGGTTACAGAAAAGCCTTGTAGTGAGCTCTCCTTTGTCAGCTGTGTCTGATCCACATGTGTTCGGTAATGTGAGAAGTTCACAACGTGTGGGTAAAGCGTGCAACCACTGCAGAGTTTAGTAAAACTGTTTAAACAGCCGTGCCCACAGTCATGGGCGGATGTGAGGTGTTTCTCATAGCGTAGTTTTGTTTTTAAACTTCTTTATTGAAATGGTTTGTAGGATGGGAGCCGTTACCAGAGTTTGCCTTTGTGGCAAACGGCCAACCTTCGTGGTTGGGAACGAGCCTGTGTGACTCGGGGTGTTATTTGGCACCAGGGTGATGGTTTTGTGCTAGGAAGGCACGGTGTTGGTTTTGTGCTGAGGTGGCATGGGTTTGGTTGTGCTGAGACGGCACGGTGTTGGTTTGTGCTGAGACGGCACGGTGATGAGTTGTGCATGGGACTTTTTGTTACTATGACAGGTTGTTGTAAAGCAACCTGAAAATTGGGGCGAGGTGTGGGCCTCGTTCCGAACTAAAATTTGTGCCATTAGTGTTTTGAAAATAAATTAATTTAATACCTTATGCTTTGAAAGTAACCTTTCTCCTCCTTGTTTATAGCCTTGCATGTCATATTTTCTCCGGCTTGCTGAGTACACTGAGTACTCACCCTTGCTTATTTATATTTATAGAGTTAGCAGAAGGATATCTCGACCCTTCTACTGAGGGGTACTTTCAGGAGTAGGTTGAGTACGATTTCTCGGGGTTTCAGGCCTAGTTCCCAAACGTAGCCTGTGGATTGTGTTTGCTGTTTTCCTTTTTGTGTCTTTCACTCTATATTTTCCGCCGTTGTTCTCTATGCTTCCGCCTTTGTCATTTCTACCTGTCTATGTTTCTACCAGTCTGGGGTATGTCCACGACGGTAGTATGTATGAAACCTCCCTCAAGGTTGTAATAAAGCTTTGTTATTTCTGATTTCCCCAATTATTCTATGAGTATCAGCTTGTGTATCCTGGGACTGGTACTGTTATTACAGGTAATAATGTGACCTCCATCCTATGTCGGTTCTTGTTCTTGGACTAGTATAGTTTGGGGCGCCACAGTACTTCTCGAAAGGGAACATGTTGTGTAGGTACACAGGATCAAGAATTTTGATCTCTTTGACAAGGTGACATAGAAGATGCGTCATTATATTGAAGAAGGATGGTGGAAAGATCATCTCAAAACTGACAAGACATTGCACCACGTCATTTTGTAGGGCTGTTAATCTGTCTGGATCGATGACTTTCTGCGAAATTGCGTTCAGGAAAGCATAGAGCTTTATTATTGTTGTCCGAATATTATCAAGAAGGATACCCCGAATTATAACAGGAAGCAGCTGTGTCATCAATACGTGGCAGTCATGAGACTTTAGGTTTGTGAACTTCTTCTCTTTCATGCTTATTATTCCCTTTATATTTGACGAGTATCCAGATGGTATCTTGATATTGTCCAAGCATTCAAACATACTTTTTTTCTCTGCCTTGCTCAAAGTATAGCTGGCTGGACTTAATTAATGGCTTCTTTTCTCCTTCGATTCCGGATGAAGGCTATCACGTTGTTTCATATGTTTTAGATTATGACGTGCTTCAAATGTATCTTTCGACTTCCCATATACACCTAGGAAGCCCAGAGGTTAACGCAAAGGTTCTTAGTGAGGTGCATCACATTGATAACGTGGTGGACCTCTAGGACTTCCTAATAAGGTAACTTTCAAAAAATAGACTTCTTCTTCCACATCACCGCGTGACCATCTTCAGTTACTATAGGTTGGCTGCTAGGTCCCTTTCTAAATACTACTTTTAGATCTTTCACCACAGCAAATACAGTTTTTCCATTATGATGTTTAGGCTTAGTACGGTGGTCTGCCTTCTGTTCAAAATATTTGCCTTTCTTTCGTATAGGGTGGCTTGCAATAAGAAATCAAGGATGACCCATGTACACAATCTTCCTACAATGTTTCAAATATATACTATCAGTTTCATCCATACAGTGGGTGCAGGCCCTATACCCCTTGTTTGATTGTTCCGATAGGTTGCTAAGTGCAGGTCAATCGTTAATGGTTACAAACGGCAACGCTTGTAGGTTAAATTGCTCCTGTTTGTCTTTATCCCACACAAGGACACCTTCTTTCTTCCACAGCAGTTGCAGATCTTCAACCAATGGTCTTAAGTACACATCAATGTCGTTACCAGGTTGCTTTGGGTCTTGAATAATAATCGACATCATAATATACTTTCGCTTAATGCAGAACCAAGGGGGAAGGTTTTAGATATATAGGGTCACAGGCCAAGTACTATGATCGCTACTCATCTCTCCAAATGGATTCATGTCATCTGTACTTAAACCAAACTTTATGTTCCTTGCATCATTTCTGAAGTCTTCAAATGTCTGTCGATGTTTTGCCACTGCGACCCATCGGCGAGGTGTTTCAACATCCCGTCTTGTTTACGTTCTTTTGCGTGTCAGCGCATCATTCTAGCATGTGCTTTGTTCTTGAACAAACGCCTCAGACGTGGTATTATAGGGAAATACTACATCACCTTACCAGGAACTCTCTTCTTCGAAGGCTATTTGTCAACATCACCGGGGTTATCTTGTCTAATCTTATATCTATAGGATCGAGATGTCGACTAGAGGGGGGTGAATAGACGATTTAAAAACTAAATGACACTTAAACAAAATTAACCTAAGTTGCTAGGCAAGGTGAGGTGCAAGTTTAACTAAGCAACTAAGTTAAGTTTTGCAAACCTAGGGTGATATAGGCTCAAATATATCTCTAGGAAATTAAATCACACACCTAAGTTAAGTTTTGCAATCCTAGGGTAATATGGGCTCAAATATGTCTCTATGAATATAAATTGCACAAATGTACATGCAATAAATAAATGAGATAAGAGACAGGGAATTTTTTACCGAGATTCGGAAACTCGCCGATTTCCTAATCCCCGTTGAGGCGAGCCCAACTCCACCGCTCAACCACAAAGCCACCGCACGCCCCCTTCGTCAAGGTGTGAGCAAGGTGGGAGCCAGCCCACGGAGAGGACTACCCAAGCCTTGATCACTAGGGTAATTATTTCTTCACTCCGAAGGTGGGGAACTCCAAACCACTCACAATCCCCATCGGGCCTCCTCTACAATCTCTTTGGAGAGGTCACCGGGCAACTCCTTCACAAGCCGTCTAGGAGGTAGCAACCTCCAAGAGTAAAAAGCAATGACGCGGCTCAGAGATGATCAAGTGCCACATTAGCTCTACAATGAAGCAATGCACTTGATTTTTGACTCAACAATCCCTCAAACACACTAAATGGATGAACACAAGCTCAAGTGAGTGTGGGAGAGATGCAAGGGGTGTATGCAAATGAAGCAAGTGCCAAGAAAGTCCCTTTGCTGCTGGTGGGGGGTATTTATACCCCAACCCACAAAAACTAGCCGTTGGAGGTCAAAATCCCCAACTCAGTGCACTGCCGGTCAGACCGCCGTTGTGTGGCCGGTCAGACCGAACTACTTTGTAACGCCGTTACAGGGCAATCATAGAGCAAAATCGAACTGGCCGGTCAGACCGCAATAGGACGGTCGGTCAGACTGGCCTCGGCTCGGTCAGACCGCCACCGGCTTGGTCTGACCGGTTACGGCTCTGGCGGCTTGGGTTTTCCACCCCAGAACGCCACCACCAACACACAGCCGGCTTCCAGATGGCTGGTCAGACCGGCCACGGAACTTCGGTCAGACCGGCTCAAGGTCCTCGGTCAGACCGGCCCTGGCAACAAACTCAGCAAGAAATGAAATAAGAAATGAGTCTAATACGCAAATGACCTAATGTGGCATTTTGATCATCTCTTTGTCTAGGTCATTACCCCTCTTGATAGTATGGCAAAGCTATAATTAAACTAGCAAATATTTGATCACCCAACTCCTCGATCAATTTAAAATTAAAACACTAGTTTACCGTCTTATTTTCCTTTTGCTTTGCGCCATCAATTTTAATCCTTTGGGAAACATCCATGCATATATATCACATGGTCCTAACTCAACAAATATAACTCAAAGAAATAGTTAGTCCATAATTAGCGCATGCCATTAATTACCAAACTAAACAATGGGGGCCTAGATGCTTCAATATCCTGATGCCTTACAAATCGGAAATGCTTCCAGGTTCTCGTACTCCTCACCGCAATAGTGGATACAATTGTTTGGACATGCGTGTATCTTCTGGACTTCTAGTTATAGAGGGCAGACTACATTTTTAGCTTTGTACGTTGTTTCGGGCAATTCGTTTTCCTCCAGAAGAATATTCTTTACGAGTTTCAATAACTCGCTAAATGCCTTGTCAGTCACACCATTTTTTGCCTTCCATTGCAGGAATTCCAGCGTGGTACACAACTTTTTGTGACCCTATTCGCAACCTGGGTACAACGACGTTTTGTGGTCCGCTAACATACGCTCCAATTTCTGGACCACTTTTTCACTTTCGCAGTCTTTTTTTGTGTCGCACAATATCTGACCAAGATCATCCGCACTGTCGTTTTCTTCAGCAGCTCCATCTGCATCGCCCATTATACTATCTGCAAATCCACCATATTGAGCCCAGTCCGAAATATTGTCGTTTTCTTCTTCATCTTCTTCCATTGCAACCCCCAACTCTCCGTGTGAGGTCCAACAATTATAGCTAGGCATGAATCTCGACTGCAACAAGTGGACATAAAGAGTTATTGATGTAGAATACTCCTTCTGGTTTTTGCACTTTTTGCATGGATAACGTATAAAACCCTTAGGTTTGTGGGCATTGGCCACACTCAAAAAATAATGCACGTCATCAATAAACTCCTTTGACCGTCGGTCCGCGGTGTACATCCATTGCTGATTCATCTACATCAAATAAACAAATGTAAAGGAAGTAGTGAAAATAATTAAATAATCATATAATAATTTAAAACATCATAATTAAACTCAAAACTGACGGTACACATAGAAAGTCCATACGCGCTCATACACATAGAAATCATATATGAGGAGATTACTGTTGAGCTCACAAATATTTATGACCATTTCTTTAAAGAATTGTAACTATACTTTTTCATGTATTGTCTTTATTTTGAATATGTTTATAAGTTTTTAAAAAAATTTAAACATATTTTTAATGAATTCTTCTTATTTCTAACGATTTTAACGAGTTTTAAATGGACTTAATCGGAGCTATGATTAATTATATATAAATTCTAGAAGTTTTAAAAAATTGTAAATCTATCTTTTCATTTATTATCCTTATTTAATTATTTTTAGAAGTTTTTTAAAGTTCTAAACATATTTTTAATGCATTTTTCTTATTTCTAACTATTTTAATGATTTTTAAATGGACTTAGTTTTCTATTTTTTTTTATTTTCTATAATTTGTTTATTGTCTTTTTTTACATTTTTATCCAAATGTTTCTAAATTATGAAGTTTCCTTATTTTTTCTAAATTTTTTTCTGTTATCTTTTTTCATATACCTTTTTGAGAGAGAATGACGTATAGAAACATAGCTAGAAATATAATATGTTAACTATATATCAATAGAGAATGAAATTGCTAACCTTTTAAATCCCTTCGATTTGTGTAATATCATCAAAATATTTTCACAAATAGTTTTGGCTGCATCTTTCCTCATCCTCTTGACAACAATGGCTCGGGCTGAAGAAGAAAGAAGAGATATAAAAAGTAAATTATTTTTAGTACCAGTTGATGTTGGTAATACCAATCAGTATTAAAGTATTAATCTTTAGTATCGGTTGGTGACACGGTACTAACAAGGTTAAACTAAGACTAAAAACAATCTTTAGTACCGGTTGGTGTTACCAACCGGTGCTATAAAGATTGTATAGTACCGTGGGGGTTTTCAATCGGTTCTAAAGATACTAAAGAACATCTTTAATATCGGTTGAAAATAGATTCGAGATATTTGCGTTTTTGGGTATCACGATAAAAAATCAGTTCTCTAATAGTGTATATTGACTTTGATCTTTCATGACAGACTTAATGAAGACTAATCTCCTCCATCAGGACAAATTTTTCTAACTTTCCATTGCTGAAGTGGCTTGAGCTCCTTGGTCATGGAAATGTGGCCGGCCCCCTGCAGTTCGACATGTTCTTACGGTAGTCCAATCCGCTAGCTACAGGTGGTGATTACCAATAAAATCTTTAAATAATAACAAACAGCTTGTACAACGAGCTTTGGTAGTACCATAGGAAATACATATATAATTGCATTCACAATTTTGAAACCATATCTTCTGTAAGATAGTAATATAGTGAAAAATAAATTGAATTGATTCTCAGACCGTAGGCTTTAAGCATGAACCGGTATGGGCCAAAGTCTATAGTTAGAGAAAGAAAGATGGAGTAATTAGTGTTTCTAAATATATTGGACCTGATCTGTTCACAAAATCTGTTATCAGTACTGTAGACAGCACAGCTGCAGTCGCATCTACAACACAAAATCTGCTATATACGTACTTCCTCCATCACAAATACTACCTTCGTCTCCAAATAATTGTATTTTTACTATTTAAATTTTGTCAAAAAGATATATATTGTAATAAGGTGAAACCCATCTAATTAGTTAGATAGAGATATTCTGCCTTTTGCCCTCCCATCTTTTCATCCCCGTCTAGCGTTTTTTTATTTTTTTGAACTTTTTTATTTTTTAATTTTAAAAATAGACCATTCTTATATTTAGAATCTGAACCTTTTGGCCACGCTAGTCTGTCTGATGTGGTAAAACAATACTGACACACCACACACAGCGAACGTGACAGTTTTGTCTTGCCATGCAAATAACGCTGTCACGCCAGTCAGACCAGCATGATCAAATAACGTTGTCACGTCAGCCAAACCGATATGAAAGTGTTGTTTTGCCATACCAGTCTGGTTGGCGTGGCCAAAAAAAATTCAGATCTTGAAAATAAGTTTTGAAAATGTTTATTTTTAAAATTAAAGATAAAAAGTCCAAAAAATCAAAAAATAAATAAAATTCCCATCTAGCTTAGTGTGGTCATTTATGTGAACTGCTAATATGTTTGGAATTTTCACTAAAAACAATTATTTTGGATCGGTGGTAGTAAGTGATGTTTTAAATAGCAATATGGTTATTAATATCTTTTTATTAGTAATGATCTCATGAATGGATCAATGGTCCAAATTACATCTTTTTTATTTCCTATTTCCACATAAGGCCACATCCTCAATTGTTTGTAGATCTAGGGTCTTTTTTTCACATCTAGGATGATTAATCTGTAATCTAAGTTGTCTCCGTTCTCCTATAAACCACACTATGTCAATTGGTTTTTCTATAATTGATCAAAGACACAAGTTATACAAACCATGTCGATTCGTCTAAATACAAAGCAAAACTATTTTACATCAATTTTTCACCATTACAATACAATATTTCCGCAGCAACATGTGTGATCAAAGACGCGTTTAAGCTGCTCGTGATCTAGTCTGGTTGGGGGCACCTTCTAGTCTTACTGCGTTTTCTTCGTTTCAATGAAATTTTGAAAAGTATTTAGTATAAGTTTAAAAGAAAATTACGAAATGAGTGTAAGGTCCTGTTCCTGTTCTAAACTCCAACTCTAAACTTTAACTTTCTCGTTTTTTATTAGCACGTTTCTTAAACTGTTAAATAGTATAATTTTTTAAAAAAATTTTATATAAAAGTTTCTTTAAAAATTAAAAACCCCAATTTTTAAGTTTATAATAATTAATAATTAATTGATCATATGTTAATTGCTTGCTCTGTTTTTCGTGCCACTTAAAAAGCTCATTTCTTATGCAGGAATGAGCGAAGCCTAAATTTGAAAAGAAAGAAGCCTCGCATCTAATCAAAACAACTTATATTTTAGACGAAAAGTATGTTTCTAATTTTTTTTAAAAAAATCCGAATGTTTTGCTAACAATCAGCCAAAAATATCAAATCAAATCAAGTCGAAAAAGATATCGGCCGACCTGGCCCAATCAACGCCTTCCCCTCATCCACACCAACCACCTGCGCTCCGCCTCCACCGCCGTCCTCCTCCTCCCCAAACGCCGCCCACGCCACCCACCACCATGGCCTCCTCCACCTCCGCCTCCGCCGCCGCCGCCGTCTCCGGCGCCCATCACCGCCTCCTCCTCCCCTGCTCCCCTCGCCGCCTCCCCGCCCGCGCCCTCGCCCGCGCCTCCTCGGCTCCGGCCGCCCCCGCCTCGTTGCCTGCCACGCGGACACCCTCCTCCCGTCCTCGTCCGCTGCCCCCGCCGCGTGCACCTCCACCGCTTCCGCCAATGGGTTCTCCGACTGGCTGCGGGAGCACGGGCTGCCGCCGGGCAAGGTGGCCATCCTTGATCGCCCCGTCCCCTGCTTCCGAGAGGGCAAGGACCTGCCGCTGCACTACGTCGCCGCGGGGCAGGATCTCGAGGTGCGTGGCAAGCGGGATTTGGGGTTGATTCCGGTGGTAATGGTGTGAGATGTTTGATGGGGATTGGTTGATTGGTGTGGTGGGCTGTTTGCAGGCTGGGGATGTGGCGTTCGAGGTGCCCATGTCGCTCGTCGTCACGCTGGAGAGGGTGCTCGGAGATGAATCCGTCGGTGAGTGGTCTGTTGATCCATTTTAGTGTTGATTTCTGTAATTTTGTCGGTTTATGGTTGAGGAAATGGCGAATTCTCATTTCGTTGGATGCACATTTCACAATCTGACCTGAATTTAGCACTGCAATAGTGTTCCTGTTGGGGCATTTTGTTTAAATGGCAGAATCTGTTTGATTTTATCTGATGTCCATCTTATAAGTACACTGTGAAATCAGTGAAGTATAGCTTCACTTCAAGGAATTCATAATTGTTAAGAAGTAAGATATAGGTTGAATTAGTTGAGTTTGTTAAGTAATCTTCTCTCTGTTCACTTCAGTTTATTTCAAATTTTCAATACCATGTAGGGCACTGGATTTGATATTGTTACCAACAATATTAATATGTGTTTGTTTTGAGGAATGCTTTTTGAATGTTATTTTAATCCGTGTTCACTTGTTCAGCATCTCTGGGCATAGTTTAAGTACGATTCAACTGGTTCAAGAGTCTGAGTCTGCTGGTTTGATATGCAACTTTAGCATGTGCATAGCTAATCATATCTTGCTTGCGTATCTTCAGGATATAATCAAGTATTAGCAATCTCTCTTTGTGTGAACATGCTGTGCATTGTAATTAAACAATGGGTTTAATGGAATTTCGTCTTTCAACCTTAGGTGCTGATTTGAAAGCCGATATTGCATTAATAGCGAGCGAGTTTAGAATCTTCTCTCTTTTTAAGCAGTCTCTTCATGAGATTGCATTTTCTTTATCTATTGCATTTGTCATAAAAGGTAAGGTCGCAGCTTTTAATAAATTAATCATCAAACAATGGTATCATGAGAGTAATATAAGAAAGTAGCCATATGTTTACAGCTTGGTTAAAAATAGTTTAGCCTTGATATGTTTACATTGGCATGATATTTCTGTTAGATAGGTCTTCCATGCATTAGTTCCTCAGTCCTTGTATATTTGCTTGTTAATACCTGATCTGTGAAACTTATTGGTGGTTTATGTCTATCCACTTGCGGTAACACCAAAAGAAGAATAAGGAAATTGATCTGTCCTTTTCATGTATTGTATTTGTTTTCATTTTTGTACTATGGTAACCAGCTGATATTTTGAACCGTACAGCTGAATTGCTAACAACAAACAAATTATCTGAGCTGGCATGCTTGGCTTTGTATCTCATGTATGAGAAAAAGCAAGGACAAGATTCATTTTGGTATCCTTACATTAAGGAGCTTGATCGCCAGCGAGGAAGGGGGCAGTTAGCTGTTGAATCTCCTCTCTTGTGGACCGAAAGTGAACTGAACTACCTGAAGGGCAGCCCCATCAGGGTTAGTGTTTTTTTAAATCCACTATATGTCTATATTATGAGCACATTTTATGCAGTGTCAAGCATTATACAACTTAGGTTTTCTAATAATTCAGGATGAAGTTGTTGCAAGAGACGAGGGAATAAGGAGAGAGTATAATGAGCTTGACACATTGTGGTTCATGGCAGGTTCACTGTTTCAGGTGCTTTCTTTTGACCTTCCAAAATGTTCCTTTCTGTGGGAGTCGGTTGCATTAGCTGCTCGTTGTTCTCACGAAAATTGCTATGCAGCAATATCCTTTTGACATACCTACCGAGGCTTTTCCATTTGAGATCTTCAAGCAGGCTTTTGTTGCAGTACAGTCTTGTGTGGTCCATTTGCAGGTAACATAATGAGCAATGAGATTTCATTTATCAAAAAAATCTTTCATACTCCAATTGGTTGTCGGCTGATTTAAATTATTTTCTGGTGTTGAAATTGAAGTTTAAGATTTATGAATGGAACAGTTTAGTGCTAAACACCTTGCCCAGATCATAGATTATACAAGCTTCGCAGTATTTCTGTCAAATTCAATAACTTTGCAAATCTGCTCCTTCAAATTATGTAGATTTGTTCTGTGATTATTTTTTGTTTCATATGTTTATTTGCTTAATACCTAGTTTGGGATCAATAGTTCATAGCATGCTAGCCTTTTATTTTATTTTTTTACTGGATAAGTATTGAATCTGCTCATCGCTAAGTTAGTTTTATTTTCCCTTTGAAGAACAGAAAGTTAGTTTAGCTCGAAGATTTGCGCTTGTTCCATTGGGCCCACCACTATTGACCTACAAGAGCAACTGCAAAGCAATGCTGACAGCTGTTGGTAATTCTGTTCGGTTGGTTGTGGATCGACCATACAAAGCAGGAGAACCAATAATCGTTTGGTATTATATTTTCTTCAGATGCATTACGATTCTTGTTGTACCTCATCATATTTGCCAATCTTCTGTGCTGATTTACTATTTGTATATTTCATTATTTTTTTTTGTGCATCTCCACTGTAACGTCAAGCTATATAAATTATACAGGTGTGGGCCACAGCCAAACTCTAGATTGCTCCTCAACTATGGTTTTATTGACGAAGATAATCCATATGATCGTATAGTGATTGAGGTGGAATTTGTTTTCCTATTGTTCTACATTCATCTTATTGTATTTGTGTAAGCAATACTGAATCGTTGTCACAGGCATCCCTAAACACAGAAGATCCTCAATTCCAAGAGAAGAGAATGGTTGCTCAAAGAAATGGAAAGCTGGCTATCCAAAATTTCCATGTGGGAACTATGATTTCCTTTTCCTTTTCCTTTTGGAATGCAACTACAAATGTTGTAAATTGACATGCCTTAGGTGTATCAGGTCTGTGTTGGTAAAGAGAAGGAAACAATTGCAGAAATGCTGCCCTATTTGAGGCTAGGATACATTTCAGATCCAGATGAAATGCAAGCCATACTTTCTTCAGAAGGTGATACATGTCCAGTAAGCCCACTTACCCTTCCTTTGCCTTACTATGTATTGCATTTAGTAAATTATTTGATTTCTATTTGGATATATCATTTAATTTACAGACTTACTGGGTAAATGAGATAACATGCCCTTTTATGTATTTGCTGCAGTCGCGTGATGTGAAAGCCCCTAAACATTTTTCTACGTTACATTGCTATTTTATTTTTTACATTTTTGGGGTCATTATGCTTGCGCATTAAGCCAGTTTATGGTTTCTGCCTTTTTCTTTATAAGACTCTAAAAGCACTGTCCAATGGGCTCAGTGTATATGGGGCTTCTGTCTTCAAATATTGCTTCAAGCTTTGAAGTTATTTTACAAACCCAGAAGTAAGCCAGCCCATCGATCGAACTGTCATTAGTCATTACAATGTTTGTAACAAATTGAAGTTAGACAAAACAGGCATTTGATCTGAAGACCTTGTATTATGTGAAAAATATGAAATACAATAATTACATCTGGTTGAACATTTAGGAAGAGAGAACATTTCAAAAGCAGATAATTTCGAAAATGCCTTTACATTTGAAGCTTTTTTTAGGCCATCATATTTGTCATTCCCTGTTTTTAGGATTTCATTCTTGTAAACATTCTTAAGTTTACAGGTTCATCTAACCAATTATTTGTTTCTAGTCTGGTTGATCTAAGGTGCAGATTGTTCAAAACTAAACTGGCTTGCTACAAAGCAAATCGACCTTCCATTTTATGTGCAATTTTTTCATGCAAATGTCCCACAGTAGTATGTAGGGTTTCCATCAAGTTTTTTATGAAAGTTGAACAATGTTGCCAAATCAACTATGCGGTAATAGTAGTGTTATTGCATAACATTATGTAAATTGTAACATGTTTCCAACTGTGATTATAGGTCAGTCCATGCACAGAGCAAGCAGTACTTGACCAACTTGTTGGATACTTGGAGTCACGATTGGCTGATTATCCAACAACTTTGGATGAGGATGATGCTGTGGTAACGAGTTGCAAAGAACTATGTGTATGATTTTTTAAAATCTCTGTTACGTAACGTAATGAAAAGCATTTCATTGCTCTGGGATTGGCCAGTTGGCAGATGGCAATTTGGAACCAAAAAGGGAAGTAGCTACTAGGCTTGTAAGATTGGAGAAGAAATTGTTGCATGGTTGTCTTCAGGCTGCTAATGAGTTCATAAATGATTTGCCTGACCACACTATGTCACCTTGCCCTGCTCCATTTGCACCTGAATTGAAATAAGGTACCATTGGCAAAGCTCAGTAAGTTTTTACTGTTTCCCCAAGTAATTTATTAGACTGTTTACTATGTACCATGTTGATGTAATTGATCTAATAGACTGTATTTTATTGATTTGCAGAAAATCAAGCATGCAGTGAGCATCAGTTCTTGCAACATGGGTGCCACTTCAAACAATGTTCTCATTAATGATCACATCCAGTTGAAGTGCATTAGAAGGTAAATCTTATAAATTGTCATTCTTTTAAAATACATTCAAGTAGTAGGAATCTAACCAGTACTAATATTGCAATTGTGTTATATGTGTTATTGTTAGAACCTACTGAAAGTGCATATTTGTTAGAATTTCCTTATAAGTATGTAACTGAAAGATAAAATCCCTTGCCTCAATAAGTCAGAGAAAAACTTGTGATTCAACTATTCCATTGTTACTTGGGGTACATTCTCTGGTTTCCAGTGCTCAAGAGCGGATTAGAGCAGTTTGGTAGCTCACATCGCACGAGGCTCATAACCTGAGCTCACGGGTTCGATTCCCGTCTCCGCACTTAGCAGTCTGGATAAAAGGACTATTCTATTTGTCTAGATATGGTGGAGGGCTGGGTGGGTGTAACTATGTCAATGGTAGTCACCACACCTAAATCACTCAATATGCACTTTTAACTCAACTAAAGCAGTCTCTTGAGCATAATCTAGCTCCTTCATTTCTTTCTAAAAATATTTCCTATAATTATAATGGGTCGTTTGGAACATAAAAATGACATGAACATATACAAGGCACAGGAAATCAGGAATGCAATGGCAGAATACAAGAATGTCCTCTAATCCTGTATGGAACACAGGAAAGGAAACATGGTAGAAATTCTGTGCTAGTGGTAGTCCCATTTGGTCTGTGCCCTGTTCCTTGGTTCAGCACTGTAAATTAAATTGCCCTTTTTACATACAAAGTAGCCTCTATTCTCTCTTATCCCAATCATGTCTCTTGCATCTCTTTATCCCTCTTCTCACCTGTGCAAACTTGAGGGGAGAAGCCAGACCATCCACTATGCTGCATCAGTAACTTTGGCTAGGTTGCACTGCACCGCGCACAATAGTATGAGTACGTACTATGTAGAACTTACTGAAGTCAAATCAGGGATAACAGGTCCGGCTGAATGAATCTCTCTTCTTCTTTTTTTTTTCATTTGAAAAACATGCAAGTTTGCAGCCATATACAGCAATCGATCTGTGGAACTAGATTTAAAATACGGATGCATGAATGAACCATAACAAGAAATCAAAATGTAGCAGCAAGAAGTATCTGACATCACAACAAATGAGCAAATTGATTTCATGATCCATGCACATAATTTGAGAAATAAAAGGCTAGACCTCTAGATCTGATGCAAAGACAACCTAAGAACAAAGCATTCTGCCTCTAATGGTCAAGCTATACAGTATGTTTGTGTTCCTTGGTGTCACTCTGGAGCGTGGTTCGGGACTATCATTTCTCACTGGGACTGAAGGTACTGGGGCTGGGCTGCTGGGGACATTCCTGAACTGCCCAAGCTGAAGAAGTCACTGGATCTGTATTTGTTGACCGTCTTGGATGTTGTAGTGTACAGACTGTAGACCATATTTGGTACTGCATTGCTTGTTTAGTGTGTAGTGGTAAAGATAAGGGCACATCAGCAGTTGCGTGACATTATGTCGGTGGCTTCATATAGGGTAGCTTCCCAAGAGTTAGTCGTTTATTTATTGAGGCATGTCAGAAGCACGCCGCTTAAACATTCCTAGATGTTTTTCTGTTCATTCAAAATTTTGTAAATGAATCCTCCTTAGTAGTTATGCTTCTTGCAGGAAATCTGAGGCCGGGCTGATGGGTGTAATAGGGATTTCACTGCCCGCATGCAGATTTGGCGATTAGTTGCATTGCACACAAGTGTGCACGGATGTTTTGTTAACCTAGTGGCTGTTATATTCACTGAGTAGATTCTGTACATTCTGGTGATTCACTCATTCTGGTGATTCACTGAGATGGTAATGCCAGTGTACATGTTCAGTCTCATTTGTCAATAGAGATTCTGTACATGTTTTATTTTTGGGTGCTGGCATGATTTCCGCAGTTCTCTTTTTCATGGCCTGTTTGATTTTTAGCTCAGTCTGACTAAGCATAGAATTGTATGAAACAGTTTACTGGCTACCAAGGAATCGCCATTGATTTGAAATGTTCCACCATTTTTATGTCTACAGTAATTAGTCCCTACCGTGATGATTAATACCTTTTACTGGGCGGATTTCAAATCTGGGTGATCCACAAAGCATGAACTTGAGAACAAATCGTGCTACATAATTTGTTTTCGTCACATTCTGCCAGTACTGATTAACAGATGGATGAATCGTGATGATGAACCATGATACTCGCGGGTCGATTTGAGAGCCCGGTAATATTAGCGGAGATGATGACAGAAAGGAAGAACTTGGGTAAATTTAGGTGTCAATCATTTTGTTGGTCCTTTGCTGGATGAAGAATGCTCCTGTTTAACCCTCTTGTGGAACATGCCCAACGCTGTGATACAACTACGATCCTTCAAACAAATTCGTGACACCACCAAGCAGGTCTTTTTATAGTCCACTCTTACCAGCAGTGTGAGTGGTGGAGGCAGCTAAACACATGTACTTCAGTGGGCCTCAAAAACCAATGATCTCATTTAATTCCTTTAATATCAGTATTTGTTTATGCAACTCCTTCCAACTTGCATATATATACACACCATCTATGAGATGAAATAACATGATGGCAAGAGGTCCATTTCCCTAGAGTAAACTAGAGAAGAGTTGGATGGCCATGCTTAGCTGAGTGCCTGAGTCTAGTGTTCCCATCTGACTATCCTATTTCATTTCCCTTCGTGCAATCCTCTAAATGATTTTCCTTTTCTTCTTGCAATGCATATGTACGTGATGCTCGACCATGAAGTCCGAAAAATATGGGATTGGGAGCCAACAGGAAATGATAAAACAATTCAGCCACATGTCGCACATCTTAGTATTTAAGATCGAGTCTCCTTATGAGGTGAACAACTCATGAGTGAACAGTGGCTTGCGCTAGTCCATTGCTATGGTGATGGCACATATTGAGAAATTGCTGGCCAGGAGAATGAAGGCACCCTCATCTCCATCCATACTCTCCAACACATGCATGTCAGGCTGATAGGATTCTACTACCCAGCAGCTGAGCATATACACCGGTGAAACACATGAAATTAAATGACATGAGTAACATTTAATTTCCTCTCATTGGCTAGGGAAAGAGCTTGAATGCTTGATGCATCATGCTTGGTCTGAGCGTGCTAAATCCATCCAATTTGTTATCATGTTTTCTTCCTCTTGTAATGCATAAGTTGCTTGCCGCGTGCATGTACTCCAAATAAAAAACTATACTAATTGGATTCGAAGGCGCCGCAAAATGTTAATAAACAATCGGGTCGGTCTTAAGTTTTGATGGCGAAGGTAACAACAGAGGCCCTCAATATAAACATCTAAATATATAATGTAATCCATTCATTTATTCATAAAATTTTTTGTTTATTGCAATCTACCTGTTTCTTTTTCTCTTTTTTCTGGCCGATGCATACTTTCTCACCTTCTCGACGACATGATATCAAGAATAAACCAATAAAAAAAAGAGAGTAAATTTTACAAAATTATGGGTATTCTGATCCAAGTTGCATAAAACCACTCGACTTTTGGTACGTGACACATAACTCTGGGAATTACGGTTCTACAGTTTCAGAAAGCCATACATTTGACCAATATATTATTCTTTGATCCACCATTTCTGTAAGTTCTAAAATTATTATCAAATTATAACTTCTTTGAAACATGATATATCAGTTATAACTAAGTTTGTGCATTTTAACTTTGCTGTAATAACAAGTCAAATGGGATAACTGCGTGGTTTTCCAAAACTTTTCAACTTGTGTATTACATATGCCAAAATCCTATGATTTTGTATAACTTGAACCATATTACCATTGGACCATATTACCAGTAATTTGGTGAAATTTACTTTAAAAAATAAATATAGTGGTTGAACTCATTAATTACAAAGCTACAAAAGTATTATTAACTCAAACAAATCTACCAATTATTACTGTGATATAGCACACAACATAGTTTGTATGATTGCATGCATAGTTTATCAATTGATCCATGAAAGACTTGCATGAATTCTGTGATTAATGGACAGTGTTAATCTATAGGGCTTTGCGATTTTGCACACAGCGATTGCTAGTTCACGACCGTCTGGTGCAGCTTATTTTAATCGTCGCAACTCGCAAGCACTGCGCTGCACCGCGTCCGCTGCAGCAGGCCTACACTCGGCCGGGCCCCTGGGTTTTGAGGGCCCAGTGTGGCCGCCCCGCTGCCCCACCTTCAGTTAGGGGTGGACGGAAAGCTTGTGACTCATTAGCTTGCTTGACTCGTGACAAACTTGGCTCGGCTTGTTTCAATTTTTTAATGAGCCGAGCTGACATTTTAGCTCATTAATTAGAGATAACGAGCCATTTCAAGCTGGCTCGCGAGCTAGACCAACCTATACCTTAGTAGACCACCAAGCCACAGAGCCCATAGGTCCCTTTTTTTAAGAAGGCCCAATAGGAAATAGTAAATAGAGGCAGAGCATCAAAATCCTAGTTCTCTTTTCTCCCCTGGCGCACTCCCGTCTGTCATTTCCTAGCGCCTTTGCGTCTCCACTCTCCACTGCTTTGCTGGCCGCCACCACCCACCATCGCGCTTGCACACCTCGCGGCCCTCGCCAGTCCGCCTTCGACTGCAGCGAGTGCTGCGCCGCCACTCATCGCCCACGCCGCCACATCACTGTTCATCGCCCTCTAGTCCAGGCCGGCCCGCCGCCACCTGCCATCGCACCGTGCCCCTCGCCAGTCCGCCTCCGACCGCTGTGCCAACACTCATCCAAACGATGGAAGTAAGGAACATTATTGGTGATTTGGTTCAGCACTTCACCATGTGATTTGTTGGTTTGAACTTTGATATTTAGATACAATTGCATATGATTTGCATACTTAAACTAGAACTTAGCTTGTATAACCTGTGTATCCATTGCAAAAATTGTTGGGTCAGTGTTTGGATGTATTGGCTCACGAGCCAAATGAGCCAGCTCGAGCTTTGCAACGAGTCGAGCCGAGCTGGTGTTTTTAGCTCGTTAGGATAACGAGCCGAGCCGAGCTAGCTCGTTATCCACCCCTACCTTCAGGGCCGAGCCAGGGCCGTGCCTAACAATTTGGGGACCTGCGCGAAATATAAAATGAGTATTTATCTTTAGAAAATATTGATTGCATAATTTATTGAAGCTATATATTATTTATAATACATTGAGATGGGTCTATGAAACAAGTAAGAACTGACAATCAATGACAACTATAGCTCTATCAGCAAGTTCACCCACATACATATGTAGTGCCGTTCCGTCTAAGTAGAAGAAGAATCGTTACAACAATTCAGTTTTTTCTTGCTAAATAAAAAAATAGAATCCTATTGTCTAGAACACACGTTCACATTATTGTCACGAAATACAGTTATTTGATGTAGTTATGATTACCATTGAACACTAGTTAAAAATAAAAAAAACTCGTTGAAACATAGCAGCCATAAAAAAACTAGCAACGTCCTTTGCAGGACACAGAAATTACATGGCCACCAAATCCATTCGATATGCGGTGACTTGAATCCTGAATTCCTGATCCTTTGCCATACAAAAGGCTCCAGAGCTGTGCATGTTCACAGTCTCAGGATAGTACGGGCTTTCACAATGTTTCGATGTGTCATTCGGCCAACTCTTGGCATGTCGGAGATTCGTGGCCAGCTAGGCTTAGCGCGTGACCAAACAAAGTCCGTGGAGCCAAGTTGAGCATCGTGTTCTTCGTCAGAATGTGTCAGGGTGAGGCGACGAGCGTGCGAGGAACGGCTCGTGCAGTGAGGAGCTAGGCCGGTCACGGCGTCACGGGTACATACCAGGGAAAGGAGAGGAGGGAGAGGGGGCTGTGTGCCGGTGAGGAAGGAGCCCGTTGATGGAAGCCGGCGGGGAAACGGAGGAGCCCGCGACGAAAGATGGCTGGATCCGGGCTCCACATCTCATCGCCATCCTCCTCTTCACGCTACCGAGTTCGTCGTCCTCCTCCTCTCCACGTCGCTGTACTCGTTGGCCCGTCTCCCATATCTATGCTCGAGAGGGAGAGCCCGCGCTGGCTGGGGAAGGGAAGAGGAGAAGGCTGCCACGAGTAGAGGGGAGAGGCGCCGTCGTCCTCCTTCTCCGCCGTCGAAGAGAGGACCGCCGAAGAGGGGAGAGGGAGAGGCACTGGGGTGGAGAGGTGGCGGGCGGAGGGGGGGAGGGGTGAACTATGGGTGACAATGGGGGAGAAACGACGCGGGGGGGGGGGGAGCCAGAGGGGTTAGGTGGAAAGGATAAGGTGGGTCCGTAGGGTATGTGTATAAATGAGATGTATTTTTTTCTATCTAGGGTTATTTTGCAAAATTTAGACTAAAAACGAATTATAAAATTATAAAAGGATGTGAATGAAAAAGTGTAGAGGTTGAATCACAAAATTGTGTAGAACCCATTTAAAGCTACTTGCACTGTGAGAGTTGTATCCAATGTGTAGCCTTGTCTTAGATGGCATAACTTTTTCACATAAGAACGTTACTATGAGGGGCTGCACTATGAAAGCTCTAATAGTGGTGCTCAGGCTTGTCCCTGCGCACGTGTGAGCTGTGTGACCGCATGTTCGATATATTTAGCATTGGTATTGCTATCTATATTCGCAAGCAAGATTTTGTTATTTGTGCTATTCTAAAAATAAAGGAGGGGGGTAGGTGTCTATGTTTGTTGTTAGGCCTCATAGCTGTTTCATATTTGTGCTATGATGGAATTACAAAATTATGGATGAAAAGTTGATTAATTGGGTTATTCAAACTTCAGTCTTATAGGATCTGTTCTTTTTGCCATTGGTCAATGACATGTATCCTGCCCACCAATAATAAATTATTAGTTGAGCTATTGATTTGTTATTGTAAGAACAGAAAAGGATGGACAATTTACATATATATCTCTCATTTTTCTCAAATAATAATTAAGAATTGTTTGGTGTTGTGCAAATAGACACACACAAAATAATAATTGGAATTGTGTTCCTTTGTGCCAGGCGGTGCTACTGCGTCTTTTATTTCTCTACCATGAGTGAATCAAAGCCAAAAAAAAATCTATAAATGGAGGGTGTATATAAAGATATGGCTACTGTTGATTGAAAATATATGATGAATTTTGCTGTGAAGATCTGTTCTCTATGAACAGAGCTAAAATTCTATAAACAGTGCTTTTGATTCATCATTCCTTAAATTTTTGTAAATGGGGGTAAGACACATCCATCTCCTTTTTCCATTAGAATCTTCTACACTTTACCATGGAACCAGATCTGTGAAATAAGTATGTTTTTATTATTATTTTATGATGAGCAATTGGCACATGCGATTATTAGTTTTGATGTTTGAAGATTATTGGTGAAGTGGTTTTGATGTCGGTCAGACTGGGATTGTGTATCAGTTAGACCGGGCTTTTCAATGAACACTGTTTTCAAACGATGAACAGGTTTTCGACTGATTGGACTGGTCAGACTGGGCATATGCGGTCAGTCAGACCTGTTTGGAGAGAAAATTAAACTGGAGAGAAAATTAAACTTTCATCTTTCCGTACACTGAAATAAAAATAAAATAAATGTGGGCATGCCAGTGTACTGAGTACACAAAATAAAATGGACAAAGGAAAATGCATTTTATTATAATTCTTGAAGAATTACAAAAATACAAAATCCTTGGTTAAATGCGCTCCACGGTCCATAGGCAAAGTGGATCTGACTTGACAATTGTGTTCTGTTGGTTCCTAGAGTCTCAAAAACACCCGGTTAATTACTCTCATGGTTAAACCCGTGAGACACCTCCCATGCATGATGTGGATGTGGTGAGGTGTAAATAGACGCTGGCAGTGTTTGTGGCCTCGTCAATCCGCGTGCCAATGTTGGTGACGTCGTCTTCATGTAGACTCCGCCCGCCTGCCGTCCAGCCTCGTCGATCTTGAATGACGTGTGGGTTGGTGTAGATTGGTAGTTGTATTCACACAGGGATGTGTGCTTAGCTTGACCGCCTTAGCATTGTGATAATAACATCGGAATGTGTGGGAGAAAAACTACAAGTGTTAAAACATCTAGCGGATTGGCACCATTTGGCTTGTATAAACATGCATGTATGGTATTATAATTTGCAGCAGTATTGTACTGCACAATAGTGCACTAAATAAAACGTAGGCACTCTCTGTGCACAGAAACTCTTGCAGCTTGGCGACAACGACATGGACGAAGCCACATGTGGGCAGATGGTTAGAGATTATCAGTGGCAATGGCAACATGACAATAACGCCAATGGCGATGATGTGGGCACCACCATTGGTGGTCGTGTGTCACCATGGCGAATGACATCGTTGTCAGTGACGAGCTCATGGTCATCACGACCAGTGGTCTTGACGACTCTGACACCTCTGCACAAGTGTTGCATGGTGCCATAAAGCGAGGAAGCCCGAAGATGCTCTTGGCGATGGCAGAGACACCAGCGAAACTAACGAGTTCGTGGTCACCACCAGTGGGCATAATTGATAGTGACGCCGGCGACAGCGATGAGTTGAGGTCATCACAAGCAGCAGTCGAGTAGTGGGCAGCAATATACTTGTACGTGTCTTGCCGTCGAGGTTGACGAATGTGACACCGTGGTTGTTGGCATGAGGATGACTCCGGCAGTGACGATAGTCTCGAGGTCATCATCAGCAACAGCACGAAGATGCCGATCGATAGCGGCAGAGGCCGGTCCATGCATGTGGACATTGGCAGGGTACTAACGAGGTTGGTAGCGGTGTCAAGCTCGAGCATGTCCTTGATCATAGCCAGCAGCTCCAAGCTTGCGCATGTTGGCAGCGGATGCACGGTTGGCACCGGTGATGACAACAAGGTCGAGCTTGTTGTCGGTGGCAGCCACGAAGATACACGCATGCCAATGATTGATGACGAAGACGAGGATACTCCCAGCTTGGGGAAGAGATCATGTCACCAACGTCGATAACAGTCATGAAGATGCCCCCAGTTATTGCAATTTCGGTTCGAAATTCGGACCCCCTCTCGGCAAGTGATTATCTCAGCTGAAATTTTTGGTTTTTTCAAATTTTTGTGAATTTGGTCAAAATTTAGTCAAATTCAGTTAAATTATGTTAAAATTTTCAAAAATTTTGGTTCAAAAAGTGCAAAAAAATCCCAAAATTTTGGAAATTTTGATAGAATCGAAACGACCGAAATTTCAGCCGAAATCAAAATTGAAAACCCTGGATGCCCCTGGCCGTGCGAGTGTGAGAGCATGACCGGCAGTGGCGATGACAATGAAATCGAGGTCAGTAGCAGCAGCATCCCGAAGACGCCGACACTAGCGTGAGGGTGTAGTGAGGTCGGCTGCATGCACGTTGACACCAACGAGTGTGCGAGCATGGTTGGCAGTGGCACCAAGCTCGAGTCGACCATCATCGGTGGCAACAGAGAGGACATGAACACGTCCTTGGCAGCAGCACGGATGACACCGACAGTGGTGACAGCCCTGAGCACATCCTCGGTGGTAACTTCTCGACGACAGCTTCGGTGGATGGACGGGTGAGGTTGGCCGCACCGGCGCCAAGCTGAGCGCGTCATCGGGGACGCAGTGGTGAAGCTGTAACACCCTGAGGAAATTCCTAAATAAAAATACACCGATCAAAAATCATTTCTGTTTTATTTTTAAATTTTTGCATCATGCCGACAGTTTCTTTGTTTTATGTCAGTACCAAACTTTTACTGAAATTTTCCAATTTTTCTACTCCTCTGATCTTCTGGTTTTTGTCCCAAGATTTTCACTCTAACCAAAATTAGTTTTACTCCAAAAAGTCCACGTAAGCTCCCTCTACTGTGGCCTTCTTGTTGCTGGGCTTTTTCTGGAAAAAGTCCATGTTACCTCCCCAAGCCCTTTCATTCCTATTAGGTTGGAAAAGATAAAAATCTAATTTTCCCCCATACTATTTTCGGCGACGACGTCGCCGCACGCCGTGCCGCTACGACATCACCGGCTGTCGCCTTCCACTCCCGTCTCACCGGCGAGCTTGCCGTCCATTCCATGCGCATCCTGCCCAACCTCGCACCGCCGCGAGCCATGCAGCAAGCCAGTTGTGCATGCGCATGCATGCAGGCAAGCCAGCCACGAGCAGGCACCATGCAACTAGCTAGCTATGCGTATGCCTGTATGCAAGCAGCTAGCCGAGCCCAAGCTAGCATGCATGCAACAGCCTATGCACGTACACCGGGCGACGCTCCTATCGAACGACGGTGGCCCCCGCCATGTTACCGTCGCCGTCTTCCGTTTCGGTAGGTGGCGACGGCAGGCAGCACAGGAGCCAGCCTTTGTCTCCCGAACGGCGATAGTCGATGCAGCATACGCGCCAACCCGCGCGGCCGCTGCAACTACCCCGTCCCTGTCTTCATGGCCATTCAAGACGAGCTCGTGCGGTGAAGCCTATATAAGGGCAACCATAGCCGAATACGCAACCCGTCCCTTTCCATCCTCTCTTCTCCTCCTCCTTGCTTTGTTTCTGTTCAGTCACACCCTTCCGCGCACACGCCGCCATCTCTCCGCTTGCTCCGCCGCGGCCGGCTCCGGCTGGGCCTCAGTTGAGCAAGAGGACGGATAGGCCGCCGCGCCGTCATTTGAACCCGAGAACGACTGACTTATCGAACGGCTAATCCCTAACATCTAACCCGCTGACTTCTAACTCACTAACCCGCTGACTTCTAACTCGCTAACCCCTGACACCTAACTTGCACTAATCCGCTAACATTTATTCCTTAACGCTGTGTGTTCGTTTGTTGCCGAGCGAACACGTGGTGGGCGAGGACGATCCGCGGGTCGACCGTCCCCAGGCAGTACCTCGACGACCGTAGTTCGTGCGAGGACCGTCGGCCGGTACGCCGCTACCCGGCTGCCGCAAGGTGAGCTCCCCTCCTGCTCTTCCTCTTGCTTTCGTTTCCTTACCGCATTTCTCGTCTACCGTCGTTACCGCGGCACGGTGGCGTCGTGAGACGTAACACCGTAACCATTCCTTGCGCGACCGCCCTTCGCAGCGATCGCCGCATCACAGCCGGCCGTGCATGCGCCATATAGCTAGCGGGCCGAACGTGTGCATGCATGCATGCAAGCAGCTAGCTAACTGCAGGTATGCGCATGCATGTATGCATGCAGCCACCCGAGCCGTCCTTGTCGCCGTCCGCCGGCCGCGACGGCTATAAAAGCCACTGCCCCGTCGTCGTCCTCCTCAGCCTCCAAGCTTT
>BDMV01000012.1:12452922-12466856 GCA_008326285.1 Oryza officinalis | reverse complement strand
GCGGCGGCTCTCGGGTGGCCTTGGGCCACGGCCTCGAGCCGGCCCGAGAGGAGGAGGGATGCGGAGGCAGGCGGCTTGGGCCGCCTTGGGCCGAAGGAGGGGGGAGGAAGGGACGGGGCCCGTGGGCCGCGCGGGAGGGAGAGAGGGGCGACAGCGTGGGCCGCGGAAGAGGGGGAGGGTTTTGGGCCGAAAGCGGCCCAAAACAAAAGAGCCCCTTTTAATTTGTTTTTCCTTTAATTTATTCAGTTAAATGAACTTTGTGACTTTAAAATTATTTCTTTAGCTCCAAAAATTCACGAAAAATTTTGGAGAGTATTTTAAGGCACAGAGAATATTATAAAAATATTTCCAGCCATGATTTTTAAAGGAAATTTTGATTTCCTTGCTAATTTCATTTGTTTAAATTGCTTTTGATTTTTATTTAATTACTGGAAAATGTATTATTAGGTAATTTTTAATCCCGATCAAAAATCGGGGTGTGACAAATCTACCCCCCTTACAGGAATCTCGTCCCGAGATTCGGGGTTGGCTAGAAAGAAAACAGGGTGTGGGTGGTGTTGAACTGGCTTGCAGACTTCCGCGGCTTCTTTCTGACTTTGACCTGGCTGATTGATTAACCCATCTTGAGCGACTGACCCTGTTGACATCCAGCTCGATGTTCCGTTTCTTGGCCAAAACTGCACTGGTTGGTTCTGTCTGCTCTGACCCTGATCTGGGTTGCAGTTATTCATAAAGCTTACTTCGGACTGCGTAGTTGACGTTTACAATTTTTGATGAGCTGAGAATTGACTTCGTTGACTTGAAACTGGTGGGGTTGTTCCTGAAACTTTGAAACTGACGTTGATGTTACCAAGGGTTTCTGTTTTTCGGATCGCGCAAGTTCACTTTCAATCCTTGAGTAGAGACGATCTATCCAACGAGTTTCTCTGCCACCTATTTTGTTGGTGATGTATTCCTTTTCTTTTGGCTCGACGTCTACATTCTCTTACTTTAAGCAGAGGTAGCGGAACAATTCCCTCTCCTCTTCCTAGAAACATTGGGATAGTTTTTGAAAGCTGCAACGGTTGTCTTGAACTGAAGGTAACCATTCTTGATCCTTATTCACCACTAGGGTGCAGTTGCATCTACTGTTCTCTTGGGGACCTCTAAGATTGAGAGGATGGATATTTTTCTCTGACGCCAACTTGTCAACTTGTCACTACCAAATATTTCATCATTCTTCTCATTTTATTGAGGTGCCACTTATACTGTCCTTCGAAAAGGCCTCATCATGTCGAGTGTTACTACGGTCTGACCAACTTGACCGACTTGTCATTTCCTGGATTGATTATTTTCTTTTCCCGGCTAGCGATTACGTCTTGAGGGTCTGACCAAATTGTAGTGAGCTGGTAAAAGAAACTCTAGGTTTCTTAGTGACGTTGTTAGATGCACATCTTCACCTGTCATAATTCATCTTGATAATCCAAACGCGGATTGAATTACTCAATATTCCCCTCTTATTACCTGACTGCCACAAGACTTCTAGGTACCTTATGACATTGACAGGTACACAAGTGAATCCACCTTTTGGATAAACGAGATGAGCCATACGAAAAGGGAAAAACTGCCTGACATATACTTTATTCAACAATCCTTCTTTTATTACATAACTGCGATGAAGTTTCTACGTACATGGAAAAACACTTGAAGAACAAACACTTGTAAACCGTGGCATGACTTGGGTGGTGCTGTCTTCACTCCTGTGATTCAGGCCGGTTTGTCTTGATCTGTCCTCGCTTACTAGCTGGTGTTTCAACGGTAACACTGCTTTTCTTGCAGACATTCCTTGGGAAGATGACAACCTTCTTGGTAGCTGTGGTTGGTAGGACCTCCTTGCGTGAGATGTCGCCAATCTGCAATTGGTTGCTGGCCATCGGGATCGGAGCAACACGGGGTGCATTGCTTGGTTTGTTATCCGCCACGTGAACTGGTGCTGGGGACTCTTGCTGAGGTTGCTGTGGACGGATTGTTCCATCTTCTTGCGGTTGGAGCAGGTTGTCATTGTCCTGGCATTGCTTGCCTTGCTGTGACTGGCTCTGTAGCTTTGGGACGATTGCCGATGAAACTGAAGACTTCCCATTGGTAGCCTTAACAATGATTCGCCGTGGTGGGGGTCGCACATCCAGGTGACGGTTGGTTTCACTTTTCTTTTTATCACTCCTTCGTTGGATTTGACCCTGCTGTGCCGAGGCCGAGGCAATTGGGGAAGTTAGGGTATCGCAGACAGGGCCGGTACCTTGAAGGTATTGACGTTTTGGCATTGGACAACCATCGAATAAATGACTTGCATCTCCACAGTTGAAACAACGATGGACTAATTTCTTTGGTCTCGGGAATGGACACTTATTAAGGTAATGTCCTAGCTGAAGACAGTTGTAACAGTTTACTCTGGGTTGATCACACTGCTTATCCTCTTGGGTCTGCACACTCGCAACTGGGACAGGGGTGAGTGGAGACTCTTGAACCTTGTTGGTAGCACTCCTGCTACTGCTAATAGTGTCAACCGGAATTGGAGCTGATTGGAGATCAGGAGCGGTGATGTTGCTCGCGACTGTCATAGATTGACGAACAGGTTGGAGGGGCGTCCTTTGATCTTCCTTGATCTTAGCTGGGACCACATCCAGTTGGCAGTTCTTAGGCACATGATCTGTTCCCTCACACAAGAAACATGTGATCTTCCTTGTAGGGCATTCATCTGGCGAGTGGGTGTCTTCACCACAGGGGCAAGTGTAAGAACACGCGTTAGTAGTATGTCCAATTTCTCCGCATCTAGTACATGCTTTGAACTCCATTTCTTTTTCACCTTTAAGGATCTCACCATCATCTTCATCGTCATCATCAGAGGACACTTCTTCGAATCCATCCGTACCAGGCTTAGGCGGACCATACAGCCTAAGGTGTTGAGTTAGCTGACGGGCACCATGAAAGGTATTTCCTCTTAGACGTCTAGGTATCTTTGCCGCATCTTCTGGAGTAAATTCTGAACCAGTGATGGTCAGGTTCCTACCATCGTCCATCTTCCATACTAATGTCTTCCTCTTCTTAGAGTTTGATGGTGGCGCACCATAGTTCCTGTAGGCAGGTTGACTTGGACGTTTCTATTCTCTTGGGCATTGTGCTTTATCGTCAATTGGTGTCCTGGTATACACGTTCCAGGGACAATTTGTCGCATGATGACCTTGTTCCTCACAATCCTCACAGATAACATTAGCTTCTCTCCGGTATGAGAGTGATGGAGGTGCATTCGTCTGGTGGGATCTTAGCAGTATATCGGTAGGAGGCGTAGGTGCTTGTATTGGAAAATACTTACTTTGGCTCTGATTCAGACTCTGGGCTTGTATCGGAGCTTGCATCTGTTGTTGCGGATACTGTCGTTGCATCTGCTGCATCATCATAGCCAGTATTTGCGTCTGGTTAGCCACCACTTGTGCTAGGGTTGGGTCCCCGAATGGTGGAGGCGAAATGTCCATGGGATTGCTTGGGATTACTCCATGAAACTCTTGCGATCTTGATCCATTGCCATTGTCTCTGACGTTGACCATCTGTTGCAGGTAGAGGAGGGAAGTGAGAATGGTTGAACTAAAGGCAAGACCTTAACCCACTCAGCTACTGATCTGATGTGAGTACACTTTTACTGTTCAAGTTGATTAGGCAGACAACCTAGTATGGTCACATCCCCACCAATGATGTAAACCATACACCTGCACACAGCAAACAACAAACGATCTAACGACTACCGCTACTACTCTTCTGGGAAGGATTGAGTTTAGGTAAGCTCCAAGAAAACTTCGCTCGAACCTCGAGAGACGCCGACCTGGGACAGCTTGTCTTGATCCTTGCTTGGAGCTCGACTCTCGGCTTGTTCTTCGAGAAGCTCTCAATTGGTGCTCCGTCTGAACCGCTAAAGAGTAGAGAAATTTGATAAACCATTCTGCAAAGAACTCCTGAGGGAGAGAAGAGACATTTTCGCAGATAAGGTTTTCGCAAAACTTGTCCTTAGGGATTTGACCATTTGGCTCAACCTACAGTCAAGATGGCTCTGATACCAACTTGTCACGCCCGGAAATTTTCCCAAATTTCCAGACCATTTTCTGTATTAAGTCCCTGTCCAGGCATCAACCAGGGTACACAAAACGACAAATCAATAAACAGATCCAAACGTAAATAAAGCGATAAATACTTACAACAGAGGCACTTAGTCCTCACACCAAAAAGAAAACAGCAGCGGAAAGAGACGATCCTAGCGGGGCTTCAGCTCCACTCCACAGGCAAACTCAACTGGGGTCTGAGCCTTGGTCCTCTAACTTCATCTTCAACTCAGAAGTATTAAACTTCTGAAAAGGGGGAAAAATAGCAAGATTGAGTACAACCACCGTACTCAACAAGCCACACCAATGATGCAGACATGCACAGGGGAGACAAAGGGAGGCTTGAGGCTATTTGCAGAAAAGCGGTTGAAAACCTTTACATTTTAAAACAGTAAAACAGTTGTTTAGTTAAGACAATATTAAATCTCCACTGAACAACGCTACAACCACGTTGAACAGGCCCAACCATTCCACCTGAACTACACCAGTTCATTAAGTCAAATTAATTAAACATGTGGGACTAATCACAGTGAATCTGGTCGATCGCCCATAACCGCGGGCACGGCTATTCGAATAGTTTTACTCTGATCAGAGGTGCGCAACTGTACCCACAAGACACGATTCCACACATGTTACCATGCCCCGAAGTATCACCACGATACTGCAAAGGGGAAAATCGTGACAAGACCTTTCGCATAACTCCTCCTAACCAAGCGCACCACACCGCAGGTTTCGCCCCCACCCCTCAAAAGGCAGTGGGCAGCCCCTCCTCGTGCCTTGGTGAATCCGGCAGCCGAGCAACCGGTATATCCCCGGCCGACTCAACTCCATCACGCCCACCCTTTCCGGGGAACGTCGGCTAGGAAAGAGCTATGCTACGAGTCCAGCAGTTGCCCATTCTTGCTTGTGGTAAGCACTGTTATTCTTCCAGGGTTTCCCATGAACCGGTCCTTAATTGCCATGGGTGCGACCAGCAAAACCATGCACCCACAGCCCACCATTAAGTCATATTTTAGTTGGATAATTACGACCAATAAAACCTGGTCGGGTGTCCCGAGCGAACTGCTCGTTAGAAGCTAATTGTAAACAGTGTAATTATCCCATTAAATGAGCTAGTGGTAATTAAGCATGGCTAAGCATATATGATTCTAGCAAAGTCAACGTAAGTGGCTCACGCTAGACAGATTATCACACAAGGTTAACAAAGGACGGTTAACAAGTAAACATGGCACAAGCGAACGGATAGGTATACCCTATTCCCATGTAATTAGCAAAACATGCACTTTATTTGCAAACGTAAAACATTTCACAAAATAGGTACAACATGCTCAAGGGGAATTGTGTGACTTGCCTTGCTTCTTCAAACAATCTTCCGAACTCTTTTCCTTGCGAGCGCAAACTCCCGAAACGACGGAATCTACACGCTGGCACGCAAAACGAGGAAAACTCTAATAAAAACCAAGTAAACAGTACATAAAAAGTAAACAAACATGTAGAGCTTAATTTTAGATGAATTTTGCAAGTTGAATGGCTCAATTTGGAGTTCGTATGAATTAGATATGAATTTTAGAAGTTTTGAGCCATTTAAAAGAATTTCTGGAAATTACAATGATTTATTGCACAATTATTAATTAATTTTGCAAAGGAAAGGGCTACGCTGACATCATCAAAGGGAATCGGCGCCGGAACGGCAGGTCCCACGTGTCAACGGGTAAAGGGCGGACAGTCCACGGTGGAAAAACACCACATGGCGGCCACGGCGGGCGAAAGGGAGAAGGTAGCGCCGACGTGGACGCCAACGTGGCGAAGCCGCGGGCGGCCACGTGGTCTGGGTGTGGACCGGAGTAAACAAAGGGGGCCCACGTGTTGGCGACACAAGTGTAGGCGAACAGGAGAGAAAAAGGAGGTGGAATTGACTTTGCAGGGGAAAGGGGAAAATTAGGCCGAGAGGGAGGTAAACTGGACTTGAGGAGATGAGCTGGATTTTCCCGGGAAAAAGTTAAAAGGGCCGAGGGACGTAAAGTAGACTTTTCACGAGAAGGTGGGCCAATCGGGCCGAGCGGGGTGATGGGCCGGCCTGAGAAAAAGGGAGGGGGACGCAAAATAGACTTTGCGGGGAGATGGGCCAATCGGCCCGACGGCTGTTGGGCCGGGAGAGAGAGGTGGGCCGAACGGAGCGACCTCTACGGCCCGGGCAGACGGCTAGGGTTCGGCCGAAACCCTAGCCGACCCGGTAAGGGCACGGCGGCGGCGTGCTGTCACCGGCGGCAGCGGCGTGCGCACGGGCGCACGGCCGGGCGACGGCGCGGGCGGCTCGGCGGCGGAGCGGCGGCGGCACGGGCGGCGGCGGCGCGGGCGGCGCGCACAGCGGCGGCGAGGGAGAAAGGAGGGGCGGCGGCGGTGCTCACCGGCGGTGACGAAGGAGGCGGCGGAGCTCACCGGCGCGGAAGAAGGAGACAGCGGCGGCGGCGCTAGGGTTAGGTTTGGGGGCGGCGGCGGCGGGGAAAACGAGGAGGGGCCTCGGGGGGGGAATATAAAGGCGGCGCGGCGGGAATCCCGCCGGGAAAAGCGGCGGAGCGGGCGCGGCGGCGGCCGGGCGAGTCGGAGACGACTCGGCCGCGGGCCCCACCGTCAGCGGGCGCGTGGCGCGGGGAGGCGGCAGCGGCTCTCGGGCGGCCTTGGGCCACGGCCTCGGGCCGGCCCGAGAGGAGGAGGGATGCGGAGGCGGGCGGCTTGGGCCGCCTTGGGCCGAAGGAGAGGGGAGGAAGGGACGGGGCCCGTGGGCCGCGCGGGAGGGAGAGAGGGGGGCGACAGCGTGGGCCGCGGAAGAGGGGGAGGGTTTTGGGCCGAAAACGGCCCAAAACAAAAGAGCCCCTTTTAATTTGTTTTTCCTAGAAACCAATCGGCTGATGATAACATGCATTAGATCGGCAATGACTTGATAAAGTGAAACGAAAGTTAGACATACTCGATCGGCTGTAGATATCAATGATACATAATCTAAATCTCAAAATATATTTAAACCAAGTGATTGGGATAGATCGGACAGGGCGCCGAGACAGTATAAATCACTTATGTCTAAAAACACCTCAAGAGAGAGATTATATATATTCATAGCATAGCCGATGAAGTGAATCTAACATAGATCCAATGCCATAAAATCCACAAGATTAGATTAAACAGTGAAACCTTTATTGTCATCGGCTAAATTCAACTTATATGCAATCCTTATAAGCCGATGCAACGTCCAGATAACTCATCGGCTGAAACCCCGATGAAACCCTTATCAGCAATCAAAAAGCAGGCTAGAGATTCATGGTTCTAAGCACGACTTAGTAGGTCAAACTCAACTGATGCAGCACTAAGTATGTAAAGAAACACGGTATCTAGATGATCAAGCCCTTGACTGATTTTCAGGGTGGTAGATGCCTAAGCTAATCTAATCTAGCAAGACGATTTAGTCGATACCGGCAGAAACCCTAAAACGAGAAGCAGCCGATAAAACTAAATCGAGATGCTAATACTAGATTAACAGAAGACATATGATAAATAGCCAGACAAATATATTATCCAAACCAGAGCAATCCAAGAGGTCGAATGTACTGATGCAGCCTTGAACGACACCGACGTAGATGATACAATTGCCTGAACCGACGGAACATTGGACTTACCCCTTCGCCGGAGATCGACAGCCGATGCAGCCCCGCGTCAGGTGCCAAATTCCGCCGGTTGATCGAGAGTTGATAGATTACAATAACCCGGGTGTACATATTTATACCCATGGGGAGATACTAGTCCTTGTAGGACAAGAAAGAAACTTTCCTAAAGATAAAAGAAAAACATAAAGTCCTTAAGGGACACTAAACACACTTTCCAAAGATAAAAGGAAACTAACAAATATTCTAATTAATAGATACAATTGCCTTCTTCGGACTCAATCCGCACGTGGCAATCCTCATGAAGCACACCAACCGAACCCGACAATGATCCTGCCATCTCCTTATCGGAATCGGCTACATCGGCTATCCTTGTCCGATTCTGTTTCAGCCGATGCACACCGTAGCCGATTTGGCTTGCAGCCGATTCATACTCCGTTTTCTGTAATCGCTTATCTCCTCCAATCGGCTTCGGCTTTAACTCTGAATCCAATGCATGATTTACCAAATTTCGTCGTTAACAGAGGGAAAAAGGGGGCGGCGGCGGTGCTCACCGGCGGTGACGAAGGAGGCGGCGGAGCTCACCGGCGCGGAAGAAGGAGACAGCGGCGGCGGCGCTAGGGTTAGGGTTTGGGGCGACGGCGGCGGGGAAAACGAGGAGGGGCCTCGGGGGGGGGGGAGAATATAAAGGCGGCGCGGTGGGAATCCCGCCGGGAAAAGCGGTGGAGCGGGCGCGGCGGCGGCCGGGCGAGTCGGAGACGACTCGATCGTGGGCCCCACCCGTCAGCGGGCGCGTGGCGCGGGGAGGCGGCAGCGGCTCTCGGGCGGCCTTGGGCCATGGCCTCGGGCCGGCCCGAGAGGAGGAGGGATGCGGAGGCGGGCGGCTTGGGCCGCCTTGGGCCGAAGGAGAGGGGAGGAAGGGACGGGGCCCGTGGGCCGCGCGGGAGGGAGAGAGGGGCGACAGCGTGGGCCGCGGAAGAGGGGGAGGGTTTTGGGCCGAAAGCGGCCCAAAACAAAAGAGCCCCTTTTAATTTGTTTTTCCTTTAATTTAATCAGTTAAATGAACTTTGTGACTTTAAAATTATTTCTTTAGCTCCAAAAATTCATGAAAAATTTTGGAGAGTATTTTAAGGCACAGAGAATATTACAAAAATATTTCCGACCATGATTTTTAAAGGAAATTTTGATTTCCTTGCTAATTTCACTTGTTTAAATTGCTTTTGATTTTTATTTAATTTCTGGAAAATGTATTATTAGGTAATTTTTAATCCCGATCAAAAATCAGGGTGTGACACCCACCTTCCTCCCCCTCCCAGGCCGGCCCAAGGCTGCCCGTACCGCCCGCCGCCCCTCCTCTCTCTCGGGCTGGCCCAAGGCCGTGGCTCGAGCGGCCGTGAAGTCTTTCACCCCGCCTCCCTCTCCCTCCCGAGCCGCCGACAGGTGGGGCCGCCGCCCGGGCCGTCTCCCTTGCAGCCGGCCACCGCCGCCCATGCCGCCCGCATCCCCCGCGCCGCACGCGCCTCCGCAACCGCCGCCACCCACCTCCCCGCGTTGCCCACGCTGCTCGCTCCCGTTCCCCCTACTCCGCGCCCTTTTCCTCGCGCTGTAGAGGCTAGGATTCGCAACCGAATCCCGGCCCTCTCTCCTCTCTCCCGCCGAACTCCCGCGAGAAATCCGGAGCCGCCGGCCAAACCCTAGCCCCGACCCCCCTAAAAATTTGCCTCCCCGCGCTCCCCCTCTCTTTTTTCCCTAGCGCCGCCGCCTCCCGTGCACCCTAGCGCCGCCGCCGCCGCCATCTCCTTCCTCTCCGGTGAGCGCCACCTCCGCCCTCTCTCCCTCTCCTCTTGGCGCCGCTAGCGTACCGTCCCGCTCGGCCGCCGCTCGCGCGCGCCCGGCCTGCGCCCACGCCCGCTGCCTCCCGCGCCGCCCGCCATGCGCACCGTCGCCCCATGGCCGCGCCATGGACGCGGTTGGCCGCTGCATCGACGCCACGCGTGCGCCGCGTGGCCGCAGCATCGGCGCCACATCAGCGCCACGTGGTTCGCCGCCCGCTCGCCGACCGGTGGACCGAGTCCACCGCGGACTAGGACCCCGTGCCATCGACAGGTGAGGCCCACCTGTCAGCGTCACCGTCCTCCCGCTGACGTCAGCCCTAGCGTCAGTGACGTCAGCCCTAGGGATTATTGCACCGTTTACTGTGTTTATAGTAAAAACACAATTAATCTTCTAAAATTCATAACTAATTCATCTGGACTCCGTTTGAGTCCGTTCAAGTTGCAGAAAATTCATAAAAATGTCTAGAATCCATTAATAATGGTTTTGTTCTCTATTTCAGTAGACTTATAGCCTGTTTGCTTGTGTGCTTTGTTTTTCGTTTAGATTCCGGTAATTTCAACTCTCCGGTTTACTTCGAGGTTGTTGCCGAGGTCGATCCAGCGCAGGAGCAAGGCAAGTCATGCTTATTCACTTGAACATATTGTACCTAAATTGCAAATGTCTTTTTTTCTCTAAATATTGCATTGTTTTATAATGTCATTTACGGACTTATTTACCTATTGTACTCAGCCTTATACTCCAATTACCATATTCCTTTGATAGCTTGGGAAGTAATTTGAGTAGTCGCTAGGATAGAACATGCTTAGCCCTGCTTAGTAACATTAGCACATTAAAGGGATAATAATGCCTCATTATTACTTAATGTTGGTTATTTAATGTCAGCTCACGATGGTTAATCGTGGATGATTAAATAATTCGTTCAACTAAAACTTGAATAATGGTGGGTTGTGAGCACATGGTTTTGATGGTCGTGGTCGCGGGAAACCCTGGAAGAATTATTGTACTTTCCACAAGCCAGCATGGGTAATGGCTAGACTTGTAGTATGGTTTTTTCCTAGCCGACGCATCCAGGCAAGGGTAGGCGTGATGGAGTTGGGTCGGCGGGGGTTTACTCGTTGATCAGCTGCCAGATTCACCTAGGCACGAGAGGGGGCTGCCCGCCTTGGTTTAAAGGTGAGGGCGAAACCTGTGGTGTGGTGCGCTTGGTTAGGAAGGGTTGTGCGAAGGGTCCTATCGCAGTTCCTTTCCGGTGTACCATGGTGGTACGTCGGCGCACGATAACGTGTTGTGGGGCTGTGTCTTGTGGGTACAGTTGTACACCTCTGATCAGAGTAGAACTATTCGAATAGCCGTGCCCGTGGTTATGGACGATCAACCAGATTCACCGTGATTAGTTATACTTCTAATAACCTGACTTATTGGAGCTGGTGTAGTTCAGGTGGTGGTTTGGGCCTATCCTAGACGGGGATTTTAATACACATCCTACTTGGAATTCAGGTTAGCGAATTTCTTGGCGTGTCAACCGGCCAGGGTACACAAATGACAAAGTTGACATACAGATCCACGTCTTACAAACACCATAGAAATCTCTTACATAAATGCAGCGGAAAAAGAAAAACAAGCTATTCTGGTTAACTAGACGCTCGCAGCATGGCAACTCCATTCCACGGGCATCCTTGACGGCAACCACAAGCCAACTCCTCTGAGTAGCCTCCATCTGACACGTACTCCAACTCTGATGTGGGGGAAAAATGAAGCAAGACTGACTACTACCCACTGTACTCAGCAAGTCATACCGGAAAGGGAGTAATGATGCAAGTAATAGCAAAGGAGGCTGAAGGGGTTTATTTGCATGAAATACGCATTTAAAGACAATAGTTGAATGCAGTAAAACAGTTGAGTGAATTAATCAAAATTGAACCATCACTACCCAACGCTACACCACGTTGCGATAGGCCCAAACCATCACCTGAACTACATCAGTTCCATTAAGTCAGGTTATTAGAAGTGTAACTAATCACGGTGAATCTGGTTGATCGCCCATAACCGCAGGCACGGCTATTCAAATAGTTCTACTCTAATCATAGGTGTACAACTATACCCACAAGACACAGCCCCACGACACGTTACCGTACGCCAGCATACCACCACGGTACACCGGAAAGGAACTGCGACAGGACCCTTTGCACGACCCTTTCTAATCAAGCGCACCACACCACAAGTTTCGCCCCCACCTTTAATCCAAGGCAGGCAACCCCCTCTCGTGCCTAGGTGAATCTGGCAGCTGATCAACGAGTAAACCCCCGTCGACCCAACTCCATCACGCCCACCCTTGCCTGGATGCGTCGGCTAGGAAAAGCCATACTACAAGCCCAGCCATTACCGATGTTGGCTTGTGGTAAGTACGATTATTCTTCCAGGGTTTCCCGCGAACCGGTCCTTAATTGTCATGAGCACGACCATTAAAACCATGTGCTCATAACCCACCGTTATTCAGGTTTTAGTTGAACCAATTATTTAATCATTCACGATTAACCATCGTGAGCAACATTAAATAACCATCATTAAGTAATAGTGAGGCATTAGATATCCCAATAGTATGCTAATGTTTCTAAGCAGGGCTAAGCATGTTCTAACCTAGCGACTACTCAAATCATTTCCCAAGCTACCAAAGGAACGAGATATTTGGAACATAAGGCAGAGTACAATAAGTAAATAAGCCCATAAATGACATTATAAAACAATGCAATATTTAGAGAAAAATAAGACACTCGCAATTTAGGTATAATATGTTCAAGTGAACAAGCATGACTTACCTTGCTCCTGTGCTGGATTAGCCTCTGCAACAACCTCGAAGTAAACCGGAGAGTCGGAATTACCGGAATCTAAACAAAAAACAAAGCACGCAAGCAAACAGGCTATAAGTCTACTGAAACAGAGAACCAAACCATTTTTAATGGATTCTAAACATTTTTATGAATTTTCTGCAACTTGAACGGACTCAAACGGAGCCCGGATGAATTACTTATGAATTTTAGAAGATTAACTGTGTTTTTACTATAAACATGTTGGCGCAGAATTTCGACCCGTCCAGCAACCAAACGGGTTCCGCGTTACCACGGCGGCCTGGGAGATCTGCTTAGCTCTAGTGCAGGTCCAAATGGCTTGCCTAGTCGTAAGTAGAGCATGCCAGTTGATTTGATCTGCAATCAACAAGAAACAAGTAAACCATGTGAGAACCGATGGCCAATCGGCCGATAGGCCGATGTCGCATCGTGAGAGCCTGACCGATAGGGCAAACCTATATCGGCTTACTTAAGGTAATAATAAGACAGAACTAATAAAGTAGATCTAATCTCATCGGCCCAGGTTATCATGTTTATAGCAAATTACTGGGATCGGCCGATGAGGATAGCATGAAGATAAACGCACTAGCTAATACCCTAGTGCAAACTTATACAAGCCAATCAGCCAATATAAATATACCAACCACAGAGAGATCCTGAGAATATCCTGTAATCAATGTATTTATATTTACCAATCCGCATGCATAAGTGGCAAACACATGCAAGAACATAAAATAATCACATGCATTAGGTAAGACCGGCTAAGACCCCGGTACTATCCTTAATTACAATCGAAAACAGGCTTTGTGTTAGATCTCAAAACAGGACTAAGGTTGATAGCAACTCAAAGTGTGAATCGAGACCTAACGCAAAGAGAACCAAGCCGTCGATTGCTTTTGGGGATGACAGATGCATTGAATAATCTAACCAAGCATGCAAATTAAACCACCGTCGGCAGTAAACCCTAAAGCGAGAAAACCGCTGGCAAGGCTTAATCGGGATACCTGTCAAAACTATCCAAGACATGATAATCGACGATCACATCATCGAGGCTTGACGTGTCTAAAACGACACGCTAGCCCCGACGATGCAGATCGTCGAGGACAAGTTCTTACCTCTGCTCCGAGGAAGCAAGAACTCGTCGAAGAAGACCTCTTGCGAGGGTTGGCGATGCGCCGAAAGTAGATTGAACTGGTTTTTGTTTGATTGATTCGAGAGAGAGAGATTACATGTACAAACTATCGGGATATTTATACCCGAGGTTACAACAGAACCCTTGTAGGGCACGATCTTATCTACAACTAACAAACAAGTCCTTGCGGCAGACTTAAGCCACAGATTAGATCTAAACTACTTAATTTACAAGATACAATTGCCTAAAACCGAGCTTTATCTCTATTTGGCAACTTCCTTGAAGCTTATTTCGAGCCCAGACCAAGCCCACGTTGACACTGTCAACTCACAACCCG
>BDMV01000012.1:12416260-12446316 GCA_008326285.1 Oryza officinalis | reverse complement strand
GTACTCACCCTTGCTCTATATAATTAAACCCCCCCCAGTTCTCGAAGACGAAGAGGTGGACCCTGCTGATGAAGAGTTCTTCCAGGAGCAAGCAGACTTCGAGTAGTAGAAGGGTTTCGGCCTTTCCCCAAGGCTTTGCTTGTGGCTTAGGGCTAGTCTCCGCTTTCCGCTTCCGCCTTTTTGTAATGCTGTTGCGAACTCGGGTTCTGTCCGCAGTTCCAACCTTGGATGTAATCCTACTCTTAAATAAAGAGACCGCTGCTGTTGTGGTATTCTGTCTTCCTGTTGTACCAGCGCTATTTCCTGGGACTGGTACAGGCATACAGGTCAATCCGGACCGCCTTATCCTGGCCTCCGCTCGGGGCTGGTTTGGGGCGTGACAGGCTCTGCAGCCGATTCTCCTAGGAGCTGTCGGCGGGAGTTGGCAGGGTGTCACAACCCGAAGTTTGCTTTTCAGGTTAAAATTCGTGAAATAAATCACTTAAAATAAAATTTTCTTTTAACCTAGAGCAAAATTCTAATTTTAATTTTAGGGGAATTCTTTTTTCTTTTTCTTTTTTCACTTAAAGTAAATAATTCACAAAATTCGGTTGCGAATCTCGGGCTCTAAGACACGGGAGAGAGAGAGCGCGGAGTGGGGGGAAAGGGTGCGGGCGGCGCTGGCATCTCGGGGAGGTGGGTGGCGGCGGTTGGGGAGGCGCGTGCGGCGCGGGAGATGCGGGCGGCGTGGGCGGCGGCGGGCAGCTGTGGGGGAAATGGCTCGGGTGTCACTTGTCAGCGACCCGGGAGGGAGAGGGAGGCGAGGTGGACTTCGCGGCAGCTCAGGCCGCGACCTTGGGCCGACCCAGGAGAGAGAGGAGGGGGCGGCTAGGCGGTGCGGGCGGCCTTGGGCCAGCCCGAGAGGGGGAGTAAGATGGGCCGACGGCCCGAAAAAGGTAAAAAAGGAAAAGAAAAAGGAGAAAGAATTTCCAAGGGATTTAATTATTGCGATGAAGGTTTTTAATTGATTAAAATTATTTCTAGGGCTGTGAAAATTCCACTAAAAATTCTGTTAATGTATTTTAACATGGGAAACTCAAGAAAAATCCCACCATGCCAAATATATTTTTAAATTAGAATTTTGCTCTAGGTTAAAAAGGAAAATTTATTTTAAGCGATTTATTCCATGAATTTTAACCTGGAAAGCAAACTTCGGGGTGTGACACTGGGTGTAGTCCGTAATGTCCACAAAATTGAAGGCAACTCTTGAACCCATCTACCAGCATAAGGGCACAATCTATCAAAGACTCGGGCATTAATACCCTGAAGAACCATACCATTAGCACGTTCAACCTATCCATTGCTTCTAGGATGAGCTACTGACGCATAACAAATCTTAGATTCCAAAATCTTCACAAAAGTCTTTGAAAACTCCTCCTATGAACTGAGTCCCATTGTCGGTAATAATCCTGTTCGGGACACCAAACCGATGTATAATATTAAGGATAAAATCACGTGCTTTATCTGTAGTAATTGTAGCAATCGGACTAGCTTCAATCCATTTAGAGAACTTGTCAATTGCAACGAACAAATGTGTAAAACCTCCTGGAGCCTTTTTGAAAGGACCAACCATATCCAGACCCCAAACTGCAAAAGGCCACGAAAGCGAAATTGTTTGCAGCTCTTGAGCTGGAACATGACTCTGTCGAGCAAAAAATTGATAACCTTCACAAGTCCGAACCACTTTATCCGCATCAGTAACTACTGTAAGCCAGAAAAAACCTTGCCGATAAGCTTTGCCCACCAAAGTACGCGTTACGGCATGACTACCACAAATTCCCGAGTGAATGTCTTGCAACAATTGTCGGCCTTCCTCAGTTGTAACACATCTTAACAAAACTCCAGATGGGCTTCTTCTTACAACTCAGAAGCAACCATGACATAATTCTGACTATGACGTCGAACTCGTTCTGCCTTACCTCAATCTTCTGGTAGCACCTGCTATGTCAAAAACTTAATTAAAGGTGTCCTCCAATCGGCATCAAGCATAGAAACCTGGTTTGCAACCTCCTCTTCGGTGGCTCCCTTTTTAGCAATAGTCGGCTCGTGAAGATGCTCTACAAAAACATCTGTCGGGGCGACCTCTCATCTAGATCCAAACTGATCTAGTTAATCTGCAACTTCGTTGTTATGCCTTGAGACATGTGATAACTCCAAACCATTGAACTTGTCTTCTAGCTTGCGAACCTCTTGACGATAAGCAGCCATATTATCATTTAAGCAGGACCAATTCTTCATCACCTGGTTCACAACCAACTGGGAATCTCCTCACACAATCATACGCCATATACCGAGAGATACAACAAGTCGCAGTCCGTGAAGTAATGCTTCGTACTCAGCTACATTGTGTGAGGCTGCAAAATATATCTGAAGAACATACTGCAGTCTTTCACTAGTCGGGGAGATTAGGACAACTCCAGCTCCCGTACCAGCAACTCGCTTAGACCCATCAAGATACATAGTTCAATATTACAGCTCCTCCCTAGGCATGTCTCCTTGGCGCTCGATCCGCTCGGCGACAACATCAGCCAGGATCTGGGACTTGATGGATGTCCTAGCTTTGAAAGTGATATCTAACAGCATCAATTCCAAAGCTCACTTCACGATACGCCCAGTAGCCTCCCGATTATGAAGGACATCACCGAGTGGAAAGGATGTGACCACAGTAACTGAGTGACTTTTAAAATAATGAGCTAATTTCCTGATGGTAATTAAGACTCCATATAATAATTTCTGTACCTGGGGATAGTGTGTTTTGGACCAAGCTAACACCTCGCTAATGAAATAAATTGGCCTTTGTACTTTCTGGACTTGTCCTTCCATCTCTCGTTCTACGACCAGGACCGTGCTAACCACCTGAAAAGTTGTCGATACATAGAGTAACAATGGCTCTTGAGGATATGGTGCAGCTAACACAGGTGGCATTGTGAGGGAATTCTTGAAATCTTCAATGGCTTTCTGGGCTTCCGTGGTTCACTGAAACTCATTTGTCTTCTTGAGCAACTTGAAGAAAGGGATGCCTCGTTCCTCGAGTTTAGAAACAAACCGGCTTAAAGCTGTCATGCATCCAATAAGTTTTTGGACATTCTTCTGGGTACTCGGCAGCTTCATGTTCCGAATGGCGTTGATCTTCTCTTGGTTGGCTTTGATACCATGATGAGACACCATAAAACCAAGTAGCTTCCCTGACAGTACTCCGAAAGTACACTTCTCTGGATTCAACATCATTCTGAAAGCTCAAATATTTGAAAAAGTTTCTTCTAAGTCGGCAATCAAATCCTGTCTTTGCTTGGTTTTAATGACAATGTCATCAACGTAAGCTTCCACGTTCCTCCCGAGTTGAGTCTGAAGACATCTCTGGATCATGCGTTGATATGTAGCTCCAGTGTTTTTAAGACCAAACGGCATCGTGATGTAACAATAGGCTCCAAACGGAGTGATAAACAACGTCTTCAAGCAGTCGGACTCCTTCAAACTGATTTGATGATATCCCGAGAAACAGTCTAGGAAGCTCAGAAGCTCGCAACCAGAGGTTGAGTCGACGACTTGATCAATACGGGGCAAACCGAAGGGATCCTTGGGACAAGACTTGTTGAGGTCGGTGTAATCGACGCACATGCGCCATTGTCTTGTCTTCTTCCGAACTAGAACTGGGTTAGCCAACCAGTCAGGGTGGTAGACTTCCTTGATGAATCCAGCCGGCAAGAGCTTGGCGAGTTCCTCCTTAATAGCGTCTTTTTGATCTTGCGCGAAACGACGAAGTCGTTGTTTGATAGGTTTCGCGTCCTCCTTAACATTTAATGAGTGCTCAATCACCTCTCTCGGAATACTAGGCATATCGGATGGTTTCCATGCAAATATATCTTTATTATTTTGTAGAAAGGTGATGAGCATGCTTTCCTATTTACAATCTAGCTCGACGCCTATTACAGCAGTCTTGGAGGGGTCAGAAGGATCAAGTGGAATCTTTTTTGTCTTAGCATCGCCTTCTCCTGACTTGGCCAACTTCTTTGTTGGGATTTCACCCTCTTCTGATGTTGATGTGGCTAGTCGAACTTCCTGTTGGCCAAGCAACCTCTCGTGAGATTGGGCCATGTCGCAGCTCTCTTTGTCGCAGGTGAAGGCTTGCTTGACATCACTGCGTAGGGAGATGACTCCATGAGGTCCGGGCATCTTCATCATCAAATAAGTATAGTGTGGGACTGCCATGAATTTGGCAAGTGCGGGTCTTCCAAGGATGGCGTGATAAGTTGCTTCAAAGTCAGCGACTTCAAAGCTGACGTTCTCTGTATGAAATTTCTCCCGAGTACCGAAGGTGACTGGGAGAGTGATCTGCCCGAGTGGTGTACATGACAACCCTGGGATGACTCCATGAAAAGGGGCTATACTTGGTTTTAATTCGTATCTAGGGATTTGCATCTCGTCCAGTGTCTTAGCGAAGAGGATATTGAGAGCACTGCCACCATCAATGAGAACACGCTTGAGCTTGACATTACGTACAACCGGGTTTAGTACCAAGGGATACCGTCCTGGGTGAACCACTCGGTCGGGATGATCCGAGCGGTTAAACATAATAGCCACCTCCGACTGCAGGTAACGTGGAACTTTAGGCTGAACTGCATTAATTTCTCTGTCAGTCAATTTCTGCTTTCGTTTCGACTCATATGCGAGTGGCCCTCTGAAAATATGGTTTAACTCTGTCCTGTGGTCTTGGAAAGGTTCCGAGCCACCATTTCCGTCGTCCTTCTTGGTTCCTGAAGTCCCGGCTTCATCAATCAGTTTCTAAAGTTGGGTCGCATATTGCTCAGTGAACTATTTGTAGATGAAGCAGTCTTTGGCCGCGTGTTTATTATTTGGGTGATGCGTGCATTGAGCGTTCATGATCTTGTCGTAGGCACTGACGTGTGGTCGTTGTTGCTGGTAGTTAGATGTTGCGGTGACCAGATCCTCGGGCTTACGCTTGCGATCTTTTTGGCCACCGTTGTCGTTGTCCTTCTTAGGGCACCAGCTGCTTCCTGATTGCTTGTCTTGTCGTGATGCTTTAATGGCGTCGTTCGACTTGGCGTAGGAATTGGTTGTCTCGAACATCTTCTTAACTATCCTTGGAGGTTTACGCCCGAATTTGCCGATTAACAACTCATTGCGGATGCCCTTCTGAAAGGCGGCTATGATAACATCGTCGGTGATGTCAGGGATCTTGTTTCGCCTTTCCCAAAAACGCCGAATGTAGTCTTTCAAGGATTCATCAGGCTTCTGGATTACATTGTAGAGGTCGAAGTGGGTTCTAAGCCTTTCAAAGGTGCCCTGGAAGTTGGCAATGAAGTGATCCCGAAGCTCGCTCCAAGAGTTGATTGAACCCCTTGGTAAACTTGCGAGCCAATTTCTGGCTGAGTCGGCGAGAGCGACGGGCAGGTAGTTTGCCATGGCCTTGCTGTCTCCTCCTGCTGCGCGAATTGCGAGGGTGTAGACGGTCAACCATTACTTGGGGTCGGTTTTGCCGTCATATTTCTCAATCCCAGTGGGTTTAAAAGCACTCGGCCAATTCACTCGACACAGGTCCCGAGTGAATGTGGGTACTCCTTCATTACAGTTGTCGGGGGAATTCCTTCGATCTTCATAGTGAGGCTTATTACGCTCGCGATAACACCGATCGAGTACCTCCCTCAGATCACTCAGTGCGGGTCTCCGAGAGCCACTCTGGTAATTGGGACTACTATCGTGGCAGATCCGATCGTGGACTGGTGGTCGGTCGTGACACCTCTCGCAAGAGTCGGCCGACTGGTCTCGATGCTTCCAGGCTCCATGGCGACGGACGTCGTTGGACTTGCCATGGGTCTTGCTGTGCTCAGTCCTTCGGTAATCCTTGGGTCGCAGTGGTGGTAGACGACTACCGTCGGGTGTTTCAGCAATGGACTCGGTAACTGCCCGAGCAGTGCCAGTGACAGCGCCAAGTGGAGCTGCAACAGCGACCATGATCTTGATTTTGTCTAGGATTGGAGTCACGTTGGGGGGATCTACATCCATGACGGTGTCGATGAGGGTGAGTGCGGCGACCCGTTCTGCTGGGGCGTTAGGAAGACGTTGGTGTTGTCGACTCGGGTCTGAAGTATGGCGTCGTGGGTGGAGCGCCCGGCTGCCCTCAGGTCTTGCTTTGTCTTGTTGTTATCTTCTTTACGTTTGAGTTCCTCCTCCTTATGCTTGCGCTCCTCTTCGAACTTGGCTCATTCCTCTTCCGCAACCCTACGGGCGACGGTTGAGTCGGTTTCTCCTGCGTCGGCCATGAAGACGCCGAAGAGTAGCGGGGTGTAGTTGTTGTCGAAGTCAGAGCTATCGATGTTCTCCGTGGAGATGTCGTAAAAATCATCAAAGTCTGAAGAGCTGATGTAGTCGGCGATCTCGGTGGATGAGCAGGATCCGAGAGGTTGGATCATGACGCCAATCTCCCTGGAGTTTGGACCCAGTGTTTTCTTAAGGATGCCACAACGTGGCACAAATGGGAAAAGCTCTTCCGAGTGGTTTGAAGCCGACTCGGAAGAGAGGAAGTTGAGGTAGGTCTCAGCAGCGTTCGGTAACCCAAACGGTGCCGAGTGGTTTTCTCCTCCTGACTGGTTCGAATCCGAGTCAAGGAGAGAAATCTTACCGAAGCGGTACGCCCGTCCTGAAGGGAAGGCAAAGTCGTCGATGCCTGATGTAAGATCCCATCGTTCTTGTTAGCGAAAGAAGAAAAAAACTTGACGCTCCCCTACCTGGCGCGCCAACTGTCGAAACCTGATTTCAGCAATGAGAAAAGGGGGTAGTGCACAAGTGCCAAACACGATGGGTTAGTAGACAAAGGAATTTATACAGGTTCATGTCTTCTATAAAGAAGTAATACCCAACTCTTGTTTTGGGGATTGTATCCGCCGAGTTATGTATTGATCTCGTGATCAAGTTGTGTATGAAGAAAAGCTTAGCTAATCGCTATTGCTTTATGCCCCTTTATATAGGTTCAGAAGACAGGCTCACAAGTCGGTAAACTGTTACATAATCATCACCTATAACATATCCCTTGTAATCAGTCGGATAAACCAGCCGTGTGGGTATATGGTATCTATAATCTCCACAAATTTATTTCTAAATTTATAATAGTTAATACATAATTAATCACACACTAATCATCTGTTTCGATGTTCGTGCCATCCATTAGCTCAGCAGTTTGGATGTTTAAACGCGCCCTAAGGCTCATAATGTCATATTATTGTATTATTTTTTTATCAAGATATTACGTCATCCCATATACTTTTTGTCTTATAAGGGCATCCATGATGGTGCCAAATCATCTCATACCATATTATTCACTTAAGACAGTAGATTATTGGATGTTTCTTGGATCGAGACAAATGTAAATAGTATGGTGCATTTGTCACCCGTTTACACTTTTGATCTAAAATGGACAGATGAGATGATAGTGTTATAGGGAATCATTATGGGTGTGTTTGGTTGTCGGCATGGCACCTGGCTCGCATGCGTAGATGCAGGGGATCGTTATTTGGTTGCCTACACATCGCTCCCAGCTTGGCCGAGTGGATGCAAAAAAGACCCCTGAGCCAGACTAAGAAGGAACGCTCGATTTGAGTTTCGCTGCTCGGCCAGGGCCTCGTGATGCAGCACGCTGCACCCATGCTTGCAAGGGCAGGTGATGGGGTGATCACCCATCCCCTCGCCCACTCTTCATTTCTCCCTAGCGAGCAACAAGGCGACGAACACAACGACGATGACCTTGACGGAGGGAATGGCGCACGGCGGATTGATCTTGCTACTGCATTCCCCCTTCTCTTCCCACTGTCCCCACCTTCAATTTCTGGCCACCACCCACATCCTCGTTGATGGTATTTTTTAAGAAACACAACACAAAACACAGACATGACATATAGGGTGTCCACTGGTTTTCTTTTTACCTCCCCTGTACAGTCTCTTATAATTACTATCTTTTTAATTTAATTACAATAAAAACCTCTCCTACTATCTTCCACAAAAAAAAAGGCGTCCACGGTGGTACGGGCCAACCTTAATGCAGGCAAACCGACATACCCTAGTAGTAAAATTTGGTCACCGTTGGCTACAGTACCCACCTTTGTCACTATTCATTTCATGCATTGAATCACTATATCAGACTTACTTTACTGTCTTGCTGGCATTGTAATGCAGAGGATTTGGATATATTATGTGTCTAGTTATTTATGAAAAGTTTCATGGGTCCATTTATATTTTTTAAAAAAAATTTGCTAGATTGTAAAAAATTATTTGACCTTTTTTTTTATCACTGATGACATGATTGTACCTCCCTCCGTCTTATAATATAGCAATCTTATATCATGAAGAACAAAGACTATACCTATAAAAATCAAAAAAGAGATTTTCTCCTCTCTCTCGTGGCTTGGAACTCGACTCATTCTCTATTCTTCAATAGCCAAAGGAATTTGTTGGATATGAAGAACCTATACCAGAAAAATATAAAACCTTTTGAATTAAGAGTGAAGCAACATATTTAAGGTACACCTTTATGCTTCTACTTATAGTTTTAATGATTTAAAACAAGCCCGAGTGATAAAAACAATGAAAGAACTCTAAACTAATTCTAAATTAAGTTCTAAAATTCAAAATTATCTACCAAAACGAGTAGTTAAGAACTTTCTGTTCAAAAGAAAAAAAAAAGAACACATGAAAATATGAGATGGATGCCATTTGGCAACCGAAACAACAAGAAACAATTAAGGCTGCACCGCCACTCTAAATTCGAAAGCACATAACGGAGATGAATGCCAATGGTGCATGAGAAATCATCAATGCTTAAGAACAAAACGGCTAGTGATTCAATATTCCACCAAATGTACGCCTTATATTCATCCATCTTCCATAAGTTCAAAAAAAAAAGATCAAAACATTGTGCAGATGGGAACAACCCACGATTCACCACCGGCCGGCCCAGGTTTGCCGGTTCTTCGGTTTCATCTTTCGAAACCACAAAGCTAAAGACTAGCAAGTTTAACAAGCCTAATTTTACTAAATTTTTTTCACATGAAGTGTTCAGATCACTAGCAAGCATCTGCTATTTGGTTTTTCTAGGATGATTACTTAGCCAGTTAGTATCAAAATTTTGAAGCATGAGGTACAAACTATACATCAACTCATCTCGCAGAAGTGCTCTTCACGATGACTGAGAGAAGCAGAAAATACGCCTGTTGACTTGGTTATCTACTTCTTAGAGTTCCTTCGGTATAGTTGACCCTTCAGCGCTGTCGTCCTGAGGTGGAAAGAGTAGTTCCTTGATGCCGCTAACAAGATCTTTGGTTTCCTGGTTGTGCTTGATGGGGTTCCTTTCATAGGTCTGCAGGGTATTCACAATTCCAGCACATCAACACAAACTTTGGCAACAATTTCAAATATCGTTAGGAACACAAAGACAGGCGTACAGCTATTTTGGCGCGAGACATGTAGATATTGAGAATATATAATTGCTGAGTACCTCCGAAGACCACAAGTTATCGCCTTTTCTACGGGGAACGATGTGAACATGAGTCTGCAATAATACATCTCTCTCAGAAAACTTGATATGCACAGACAGACATTCTACATTGAGAAGCTTAAATAGATAAATTATCTAGGGTGGGCAATTAGCAAAAAAAAGTATGATGTTTTACTCACGTGAAAAATAACCTGCCCTGCTACCTTTCCGTTGTTGACGAGCACATTGAATGCATCTGTACATGTTACAAAGATTTTATTAGTCAAACCAAAGTAATATGTTGGCATATATAAGGGAATCAAACACAGTCCAACACAAGGGAACTACGTCTCATCAGACATATATAAATATATCCTCAACATCAAGGAGAACAAGGGTTTAACCCAAAAAATAGAACAAATGGCATCAGTTCTAGCATTTTGTTTCTAATATATATGATATTCAGTTTTAGATTGCTTGAAAGTTCAACTTGAGAAGAAAGAAACATAGAATATGAGTTATCTAATTTAGTTATGTACAAAATGCCACAAACAAACTACATTCATCATTGCACTGCTAATATGGTAGTAGTATATATCCTAACAAATATTTAGCATGTTATTATCTCTGTAGGTGAACAATGGGAAACTTGAAAAGGTTCCACACAGACAATACTTACAAGACAAAATGGGGCAGAAAGATAAAGATAGAGCTTAGAAGATTCTCTACATAATTTTATTAAACTACTTTACACAAGCAAAGCCTCTTTTGGCATTCTTTAGTGCCGTCAGAGGACAGTGCAAAACACAAGCAGAATTGTCCTAACAATTGCAAAGTTGTAGGCTTGTAGTGCACATACCACATTGAGTAGCCTTCACGATTGCACTGGAAAGAGTTGGGAGTTTACAACATATAGCTGCTATTACCTGTATTTTTTTTAAAAAATCAAGCCAGAGAAATTTCCCAGTTGTGTCAAGTAGAGGTAAAGCAAAACAAGCAGCGTGCAATTTCTAATGACTCCTATCGTGCAATATAGTGCTTTTATAGGGGTTACAAGTAATTACTGAGAAGAGAATATGCCCCAATACAAAATAATAATATAACTTTAGGGTTTTTTCTAATATCATCAATTAAAAAAAGGGTCAAAGTTGTATTTTGAAGACTGTTTCGATATCCAAAAAGACATGTTCTCATGGCCAGAGGGGGTATATGGTAATCTGCAAAATCTGTCCTATAAACTTTGTTGAAATGTAAATGTCTGCATAACTATCAAGATCATTGTCATCATAACCAAAACTTACAGATGGCGGTGTTGCCTGTAGTGATGGAAAGTGACGTTTTGGAATGATCAGTGAATGCCTACAATCGTAAACAGAAAGGACTGATCATGAGTTAAGCGCAAAAGCATCTTGGCATGTGAAAAGGAACCAATTCGTTAAATCTCAGATAGAAATACTACAAGCATTACGGGCTAAGAGCAACGATAATAAGGGTAAATTCAACGCAGAAATTATTTAATCAGTCAGTTGGCCCAAGCTGCCCAGAGTTGCCGCATTATTCAAAAATATTTTGGAACTAATTCACCATATTTGATGCAATCTATAATCAATTTGTAAGTTTCTATTAGCTTTTGTTCTGTTCTGTCAAAAAAAGGCATTAGAACAGAAATCTGCAACCAGTATAAGAATCACAACAATGCCACTTTTCTTCACAAAACTGATATCAGCTCTTCCATTTCGTAGTTTAAGTATTAAAGACTAAAGAGTATTCAAGAGTTCAAGGCAAGAAAGGACCGAGAGACAACTAGTAGAGCAGCCAAAGAGGATGGCTTGAGGAGGGAAACAAGAATAACTTCCATTAAGCAAAGGCTATGACAACAGAGGTCTGAAACTACAGCTGTCAGTGAGGCACAAACATTTTTACCATTCTGACTCTGATATTCTATCTCTAAGCATAATTATTAGGTTAACATGAAAAACATCGCTGGTTCTTCCATGATTGGATTCCCAATCCTTTATGTTCATCAAATTTACCCCTACATATTCAGTTTGGCTTCAATTTGGACTGGGGAGTCGATTGACCCAGCAATATGGCCGATCACCTCATCCCCACAATTATCATACAGCAAGCCACATCAACAGAAAACAGGCCAAAAAAAAAGCTATGTTGTACACCACTATCAAATAGGTAAATTGAAGTTTCAGTGAGCAGAATCATGATCTTGTTCTTTTAAGTTTTAAGCAAAGTAGCTATGATTGCAAATACAAAAAGAGTATTTGACCAACACTGATGCAACTTTAAACTTTATTATTTCCCACTTATAAACGGTCTTAATACTAGGGACCATGATATGACCCATGGACCATCATACAAGACCTAACAGGCAACAAACATTTGGTGGCATCAGGCACATGCTCAAATTCGGTTGATGAAAAATGACATTCACATTTCCAACAATTTTGGGGAAAAACACGCAAACAATTCATTTCTCACAAAGGGATCTTTACATCAAGATTAAGATAGCATGCAGACAACAGAGCATTAGTTCCTTTACAAGTTTACAAACTGCAAAAGCAGAAAAAATAGTTGAAGTAGTAAATATTTAAAGTTGCCAAAGTTTCTGTTAGACCAACAGATCAAATAATCATGCCCAGACATTCAGCAGTCGTATTTTACATTGATCATTAATGATGTCAAACAAATGCAACATCTTAAATGTCTCATACTTATTTAACACATGAAGAATGTAAAACACCCAAATACAGCATAGAATATGCACATCCAAGCAGAACCAGGAATTAATCATGTTGACCTGACGCAATATGTTAAATCTGTCATGAACTATTAAAAGCATCAAGGGCATGCAATTTACTGAACTACTAAAAGCCAAAACCACCATACCGGTCCAGTAGCAATATTACAACGTTGGGAGATGTACAATTCAATTTCATCAACTGAAAATGAGCACAAGACGTAACTAACTATGCAACAATCACACAATAGATGCACGGTATAACGTGTTGCCATGTGTGCCTTGCATACTTCAACAACATGGAAAATATGGAGTAATTTTTTTTTTTGGTTCAACCCACATTAGTGAAAAAAAAGTGCCAACTATATAGCGCATATGAAGAATACATGCAACACATAATCCAACATAATGGAAAAGGTAGCGACGTAATATGCACAAATCACAAATGCACGATCAGTTTATTCATCCAAACGGAATCTAGCACTTTTTCATGCCTACTCATCGGCGACACAGTCAAAGGTGTTAAAACTCAACCAAATTTCAATAACGATTTAACAAGAGAGACAATGAATCATGGATTTCAAAAGTTGCAGAGACGAAATCGAGAGCGAGGGCAGGCAACTAGCTAGCGCCTTACCCAGTGCTCAGTGGTTTGATATCCAGGATGCACAAGCACACATCGTCCTCGTAGAGCTGCAACCACACAAAAACACCAAACGATAGGTGACGCAAAAAAAAATTGATGTGGAGAGATGGTGAGCGCCTTCACCGCACGAAATGGCGGAGAAACGCGAAGAAGCAGAGAAACACGAGACCAGAGCAGGGAAGAGACTACGCGGCCGGTGACTGAGCAGCTGCGCGTGAGTAGTAGCACTACTACCTTGTAGGCCGGCTTGTTGCCCTTCACGATCTCGCAGAACACGCAGCGCTCGCCTCCCGAGGTCTCCCCGCTCCCGTCGCCGGCGCAGGGAGACACGGCGAGGCCGCCCGTTCCCGCCTCCGCCTCCGCCGCCCGCAGGTCGTGGTGGTGGTGGCCCCGCCGCGCGGCCGGCGGCGCGTATGGGCGGAGGTGGGAGAGGAGCACCCCGATGCGCCGCTCCTGCACCGGCGCCCCCGAGCTCGACGGCGGCGACATGGGAGGTGGCGGCGGCGGCGCGCGCCCGTGTGCTTTGGAGTTCGTGCCCGGCGCGAGGAGAGAGAGAAAGCGTGGTTGCTTCCTCGTGTGTGTGGTCTCTGCGTTTTATCCGGAAGCGTGGGGCCGTGTGGGCCACGAGGTCCCCACGGACACGTCACTGACAGGTGGGTCCAGGAAGTATTTGATCGGCTTCCTGGGCCGCCTGGGCGCCTGGTGACCTGGTCGGGCCCACCAGGATTTGTCTGGTGTTGCGGGGGGCAGAGACTTCGCCGGGTGCTAGTGTTACTGCCACTGACATATGGGATCAGTTTGTGGATGGGGTCCACTGCCAGTGAGGTTGTCTGCTTTTTGAGTGGGGACCATACTCTGTTGCGGAAGACGCCAGCGTGACGTGGAATACGGGATAGCTCACTGACAGGTGAGAGAGCTCAGTTGAATTTCGGGAATTCGTTGGCTTCCCTTGCGCGTGGGACTTATTAAAAAATGATACAAAATGATATTATAGTAGAGTTATGGTAGAAAATTATTTCAAACTACTATTTTCTAATAGATAGAGTTGTTTTCCTTCTTTATTTTCTGATTTTTTTTATTTTTTATGAATTTTCTTTGTTTTCCTTTGAAAATCTTTGAGATTCTCCGTGAATCTCTATAATAGTCCTTGATATAGGATGAAATTGTTTGTTTATGATACTTGATGACACCTTTCTATAATATTTACTCCATAAGTATCTTGAAGTATCTTGGAGGTACCGGTATCTTCAAGTTTTTTTTAAAGGTGGTATCTTCAAGATCAGCGTAGTTTCACTAAAAATGCTTTAGTTTTTTATAAAAAGAAAAAAAATAAAATTATTTACTTTACCATTTAATAGCATTTCTTTTTTATTATACTTGTCATATTTTAAGCTAAAATTTTTTAAGCCATGAATAACAATATTATCAAAGTTTCAAACTATTTTTAAAATTTTTCATAACTATTTGTTTGAAATTTAAAACCTCAATGTTTAAATCGGTCTTTATTTTTCCAATGTATATAAATAGTGACAAAAATATTCTAAAAGATATTGAGAGACAGGAGATAAGTTATAATGTATCTATCAATCTTACTAAATTTTAATTAAAAAATTACAACTTAACTTATATATATAGAGAAAAAGAATTGATAGTAGGCTGAACCATTTATAATAGTTTGGAGCATAAAGAGGGTTCCGGCGAAATACTCCTAGTTCGGGGAGTAAATGGACTGTTTTTTTTCCAAAGGAAAAGCATAAACTATCCTTGGGCTGGGCTAGCCCACTACTCGTCAGCCCATGTTAACACGCGTTCTCCGGTAGTCCGGTGGCCAAGTTCCTCTTCCTCTCCGGCTTCTCCGCCCGCCGTTTCGTCTCGTCTCTCATCTCAAAATTTCGCGCCTCGTCGCCGCGCCGCGCCGCGTGGCGGGCATGTCTTGATGGAATCGCGTCGACGCACAGACACCGGGGGCCATGGCGCCGACGCCTCCCGTTCGACTCCCCACTCCGGCGGCGGCGGCTTCAGTTCTGCCCCGGCCGGCGTGGAACACCAATCGGAACCTGGTGGTGACCCACCCGCTGCTCTCCCTGCTCGAGTCGTGCGCCTCCTTCCGCCACCTCCTCCAGCTCCATGCGCTCCTCACCGTCACGGGCCTCGCTGCGCACCGCTTCCCGGCGTCCCGCCTCATCGCCTTCTGCGCGCTCTCCACGCCGCCACGCCTCGCCCACGCCGCCACGATCCTCGCCCGCGCGTCCCCGGGTCCCAACGCCTACATGCTCGGCACCATGATGCGCGGCTTCCTCCGCGCCCGCCTCCCCGCCCGCGCGCTGGGCCTCTTCCGCCGCGTCGTCCGGGATCGCCTCCCCGCTGACGCGCGCACGTTCGTCTTCGCGGTCAAGGCCGCCGCCGCCGAGTCGGAGCAAGGAGGCGCCCCCTCAGGCGGCAAGGCCATCCACTGCGCGGCCCTCAAGTGCGGGTTCGTTGGCGAGAGCGTCCTCGTGGGGAACGCGCTGGTACACTTCTATGCAAACCACAGGTCGCTGGATGATGCAGGCAAGGTGTTCGATGAAATGCCTGAGAGGGACGTGGTCTCTTGGACGACGCTGGTGGACGGGTATGCACGGGCAGGGTTGGCTGACGAGGCATGGAGGCTGTTCTGCAGGATGGTTGTGGATGGGGGCATGCGGCCGAACGCGGTGACGCTGGTGGCTGCTGTCTCTGCGATTGGTCAGATGGGGTTGCTAACGCTTGGGATCATGCTGCACAAGTATGTCGCAGAGGGTGGTGTTGCTCGGAGTGTCAATTTGGAGAATGCGCTGGTGGATATGTTTGGGAAGTGTGGGTGCGTGCGATCTGCAAGGGAGGTTTTTGATGGCATGGCGGTTAAGGATGTCTACTCCTGGACGAGCATGGTTAATGCTTATGCAAAGTGTGGTGATTTGGAAAGTGCAGAACAGCTATTTGACGATATGCCCAAAAGGAATGTGGTTTCTTGGAGTTGCATGATCACAGCATACTCACAGTTGAATCAACCTGAAGAAGCACTACGATTATTCAGGGAGATGATTGCAGAAGGTTTGGATCCAATTGATGCTACCGTTGTGAGTGTTCTGTCAGCGTGTGCTCAATTAGGTTGCTTGGATCTTGGCAGGTGGATATATGAGAGCTACATTGTGAGTTATAAGATTGGGCTTACTGTTAATTTAGGTAATGCGCTCATTGATATGTATGCAAAATGTGGGGATGTAGGTGAAGCATCAAGATTATTTGGTGAGATGGCAGAGAGGAACATAGTGAGTTGGAACACGATGATCATGGCCCATGCCGTGCACGGTCAGTCTGAAGAAGCTATTCGTCTCTTTGAGCAGTTAAAAGGAGAAAATATTGTGCCTGATCAGATCACTTTCCTGGGATTACTTTCTTCATGCAGTCACAGTGGGTTAGTTTCAGAAGGACGACGATATTTTAAAGAAATGAAAATGTTTTATAGGATTGAACCCAGGGTAGAACATTATGCATGCATGATCGATCTTTTGGGTAAAGTTGGGCTTCTGGAAGAGGCATTTGAAATTGCGAGGGGTATGCCGATGGAAGCTGATGAGGCTGGTTGGGGTGCTCTTCTAAATGCATGCAGAATGCATGGGAATGTAGAGATTGGTGCATGTGTTGCAGATAAGCTTGTAGAACTGGATCCTTCAGACAGCGGAATCTATGTACTTATGAGCCAAATATATGCAAGTAAAAATAAATGGGATCAGGTGAAAATGTTGAGGATGACGATGAGAGATAGAGGGGTAAAGAAGAATCCTGGCTGTAGCTCTATCGAGGTCGAAGGAAAATTCCACGACTTTTTGGTGGCAGATGTTTCACATGCATGTTCAGAAGAAATCTATGCAGCATTGAAGAATATTTACTTCCATTTAAAACAGGAAGGTTATGTTCCCCCAACTTGACTGTGCTGAAAACTCCTTGTTCCTCATCATTCATGAACCTCTTAATAGCCTTCACTGTAGAAGGAAAAGGAAAATCTAGCAGAAGACAAGATTTTACTAATCTAAAGCTCAGCTTCCTGCTGACAGATTTTCATTGATGCCCTACCTTTTGTTCATGAATCATGGCTTGGAGCTGGAAGTGAGATAAAAGTGTACTGTCTTCATAGAGATGTATCTCAAATGGGCAGAAAAAAGGTTGTGCTAAGTCTGATGAAGAATTGCACTGACTGTCATGCGACGAGGCTATTCTGGATTTTTGGTAAGATATGCCATGGGAAGGAACTTCAGCGCTGTTAGGGAACTTGATTGAACCCAGGTTTCTTTCTTGTCCTTTTTTATCAACAAACTGTAAGTCCTCATTGACGTTCTTGCTATCTCTGCTTTTATAATGTAAACACTGTTTGTTATGCAGACAGTTTTAGATGGCAGCTACGGAGCTTTTACTGGGTGAACCAGATCCTCTGCAATGCCGTTAATGCACATCCAGGAAAGCCTTTCTTGAGGTGATCAGTTCCAGGTATATTGCATGAGATTTTTCTACTAGAATGGTTATGAGGATGGAAACCATATAACTAATGCTACTGTATGCTGTTCCCCCATTTTTTTGTGATAATAAATGCATCTATTTGGCATGGAAAAGAACCATACGAAATTAAGAATCAACAAATTCTGATCCCCTGTAGCATTGATATGCTTAGGGTTAATAATTGGCTTAACGATTACAAAGCACACTGATGGAACAATATCATTCTGATTCTGTGCCTGCTTTACTGTTCTGCTTGAAGGTGTGCACTGATCATTTAGATACTTTGTCAATGCCACACCTGTAGAGTGTAGACTTGTACTTTACTGACTGTTTGATATTGACAAGACCATTCATGAATCGACTTCTCACTTTCTCTTGGACCATTAGTGCAGTAACAATCGTCTAGTACCTCCTGCAGTATTAGTTGGTTATGGTTGAGCAAGTTCGTTCCAGTCATAAATGTGAACTAATAAGCTGTTCCCTTCTCTGCGGTGACCTAGATTGTGTACCCCTGAAGGCCTATCCAGATTCATGGATGTACAACTGAAGCCACCTAACTTTCTTGCCAACAAGCCGCTTAATATGGTATAAACGCCAAAACCCCAATTGAATGCTGCCTTTGCGGCGTATTTACACCCATCTCCGGCACATTTTGGCACCACAGATCACTTCACAGAGACATGTCAACCATTCATGGGTTGCAACTCCATGTCACTGTGCACAATTTAACTCGGCACATGTTCACTGCTCACCACCACCACCATCTAGCTCATAAATCATCTTCTATTCTGCCACATAGATGAAACACCTAGCTTAAAATGTTCTGTGACAAAGAAACAGAGCTTTTCTACCAAAGGTGTGAGAGCAGATGAGCCACGCCCTGATTGCTGGGAACCAGGCGATGAGAAAGGTAGGCCGTGTGGTGTACTGGCCTGGCCTGCATGGACATGTCCACATGAAGATTGGACGCCTTGCCTTGCCTGGGGGAGTGCACTGGCGTTAGTTCTAAGGACTGATGTATCTATAGCTTTGCGATCTGCACTTGCACACTGCAACAACTCCCTGCCTCCCCACCTAGCTAGGACCCTTGAACTTTTGCTAGCTTTATGCAGTGTCACTGTAGTTCAGGTTGTTATCCTCTCGAGCCAGTGCTTAAATCCCCGTGTGTTTTGGGGATGGGAGGCAAGGGAAAGGTGATCGGATAGAATGTGCTACAAAGGGAGAAGTAGGTGTGGCATTCATGGCCCTCTTCACTCGGCCCAAATCTACCCTCTAACAGTTTGCATTCTTGAGCCATGGCAGATCGACAGTCATGGCCTGCGTGCCTCCCGCTGCGGCGCCGAGGAGCTCGGCACCACCCTTCCTTAATGGAGAAGACGAGAGCAAGGACGATACATTCACTGCCCAGCTGATTGCCTCAGTTTCATTGAAGCCAGCAGAGCAGCGCAGAGCTGTACTGCTGCGGCGGTGCAGTGTACTCGGATCCTAAGCCATGGCGATGCTGCACCCGTCGTCCTCTTCTCCGAGCTGCAACAGTAAGTATACTCGCACATATAGTGGAAGCATTCATCTCTAGTAACTAGCTAGCACATCTATCACCATTACTATTAACTAATTGATTGATTAATAATACATTTATATTGCCGCCTCCTCACCCTCACCATTCTATGTCAAAGGCCCTGGATTAACATAGTGATCAATAGTCCTTCCCTCAAACAGTACTAATTGCCCACGTGTTACTAGGGTTTTTCTTTCTACAGCCACCTGCCCTTTGAGCACGGGGGCATGCATGCATGCAAGCAAGCACCAGCTAAAGCTAGACTGCCCTAGTGGAGAAGGCTCAAGGTCTCCAGCGGCTTGATGGCGTCGAGCTTGCGGTGCGGCATGGCCGGCGGCGGTGGCGCCAACGGCTGCACGAACTTGCAGTTGGGACAGGATGGGGAGGACTTGCAGAGCATGACGAGGAGGTGGCAGTTGGCGCAAGGCACGGCCACCATGTTGCCTCCAGGTCCAGAGCTGACGACGGTGCCGCCCTTCTTTGTCTCCTCTGCAACAACAGCAACTGGGGTAGCAGCAGCTCCGGTGCTTCCGTCGATAATGGTGGGGACGACGACGGTAGGCTGTGTAGTCGAGATGTTGAGCTCCAGGTTCACGCTCTGCTCCTTGGGCCTGATCCAGCTTTTCTTCAAGGTCTTCCTGTTTAGGTAATACATCCTTCCAGACTGACAGAATCATATATACACATGGCATTAGAAAGATAAACAACGGGACTATTACATCAAATGATAAGGCAATCATGGCAGCATCATATCATACAACAAGTTTTGCATCTTTTGGACTAGGTTGTACTGTAATTCTGCAAAGGTCCCTCGTGAGCGTCACAATAGTTGAGCAATTAGATATCACAAGTGGCATCATGCACGTTGAATTAAGCTGCATGCGTCGCCCACCAATATCCATGTGGGTGCTGCTGGTCTATCTAGTTGCTCTTTGCTACTTCTGCCAGCTCAATATTACGTCAGTTTCACGTACGCACGTGCCATGGCGGTGGCAGGTGGACACTTCTAAGAATAGGAGTTGCACGCCATAAATTATATGGGCACGTTTGGTTCTATTGCCCAGCTATCCTAGCTCGGCAAGGGCAAACCAATTCTTTGCTTGATTGTTTGGTTTGTCAACCGTTGGTTTACTTTCACTGTGCAGTTACCACTGAAGTGAATTTTGCCATCGAAGGAGAGCCAATTTGGCTCGTTCTTGCTGGCAAGGTTTTCCTAGCTCCGTGAGGCTAGCTTGCCTCTGGAAGCTAGATTTTTTTTTTTGCAGTTCCAAACACGTAGCCTAAACAGGCAAGGCTAGAGTGAACCTAACTGAGGATCCAAACATGCCCTATATGGTTTTAAACTATTGTTCAGAGCCAGGAGCTAGCTAGCATCAAGCCATAAACACACGACAGGATAAGCTAATTACAATTGTTTTAGTTATAATCACACGACAGGATAAGCTAATTACAATTGTTTTAGTTGATGAATTTATGAAGTATCTTTTCAATGTATCATACGTACTCCTTAACTAGTTAGTAGGCAATATTATTAAATATATGCATTCAAGTGTTTTTCATAACTGTATGTTTAGAAGTTGCTGTGATGGAGAGGGACTCACTTGCAGGTCAAGGCACTGCTCCCAGTCGAGGGGCAGGGGGTCATTGAGCTGGAGCTCCAGGTTGGCGTGCGACACGGGCTCCTCCCAGGTGAAGTGCTTCCTCTTCTTCCTGGAGCTGCCGTCTGACTCCGATGATGAGCTCTTGGTGCTCTTGGTGGCGGAGGAGACGAAGCTTGGTGCTGGCCACGTCGGCCCGAGTGACAGCTCGGGCTGCAGCTCCATCCTCTTCACACTCAGGTACTTCTCCACTCTAAGGAATTCAGTGGTCATCTTGGCTGATGATGCTAGCTCCTGCTCTTATATACACACACAAGTAGTTCTAGGGTGTGAGCTCTTGAGAGCTGTAGTACTAAGAGGATAGAGGAGGAGACTAGGAGAGAATTCAGTGGAGGGAGGGGGGACTGCTTCTCTTCTACACTGGGCTTTTGATTGATGGGGTCATGCAGGGGAGGGCGTGGACACTAAAGAAGGGTTCTTAAATGGCCTTCATCCAACCCCATTAAGGTGAGGGCAGGCCGGGCATTGAAGATGACAAGTAGAGTGACCTTAAATGACTCAAATCTCTCCACCTCCTCCCCATTTAAGGCGGCCTTGCGCTGCTCTACATGCCCGGACTGTACACGTCATAATGCCACACCCAGCCCAGGAGAGCCACCACAAAATCTACAAGGCCCTGCCCCTTGCTTGCCTTGTAAGTTGTTGTGTAGGGTGGTAGTAGGATTCGAGCAAGATCAGCAGCTACTGCTCAGCTCAGGCAGCATCAGCAGCAGCAGACGCCTGTAACTGAGTTGATGTTGGTGGTTCTGTTCAGAAGTTAACACTACAGCACTGGACTTGGAGTTAAGGAAGGCGGACCCCCCCCCCCCTCTGAAGATAAAGCAGTTCAAAGAATACTTAGGATTCTCCGCTTAGTATCAGTTCAAGATTTGCTCGCTCCAGGGCTTTGCCTATTCGATTAGCATGCATTTGCATGGTGTGGTAAAAGCTGCTGTGCCATGCTACTCATACCACTGGATGCAATCTCTGTGAACAAGGAATTAACAGTGCACAGAATTTAGTGCAACTTCCAGCCCAATTGAAAAATAAAAAACCGGTGCACATTAGTTGAACCACAAAGGCCATCTGTTGCTCCAATAGTGCTCTACTGGATTTCAACAGCACAGGAGTGAGGATAGCTAGCGTGTGACCTTGGACATGATGGCTCAATTCATGGTGATGGACACTAGAGTGAAACCTACAAGGCAGAGTCCTCCATGTCTTAAAATCTCTCTTGTACCATCTGACCATCATACTTCTATACCTACACCATTAACTACGTTGTAATCATGAACTGCTTCTTGTGGGTGAGCATTCATGGCTTTTGCACCCTAACTCTAATTCTCATAAAGAAGAAGCAGGGGGAGTGAGGGGCGCTGATGCATAATAAAAACTGAAGTCTCACCACCCAAGCCCCATGCAGTAAATAGGCCAAGGCATTAGGAAGGAATAAATAAGGCTTGTTGGGCCTTCTACTCCTCACCAGTGCCAACCATGACAATAAATAGAGGCGCCTCTCTCTTTGGTTGTTGGAGGCATGAATCCATTTAAGTTTTGGTGTTCTATCTTTCGCTATTAATTCGACCGGACGTCCTGTTGATTTGATGTCGTCTATTCTTCTTTGACAGGCTGATGATGAGTTAATGGAGCACCATCAAGTGTTTTGACAGTTTTCTGGATCAGGATCTTTTGCAAAATTGTGTGTAAATTGGTTGTGACCAGCAAAAACATATGCTTCTCCATGGTATGCTTGTCATGCACTCATCTTCTGGCAATTAAACTTGATTGCACTTCTCAATAAATATATAAGTTCACCAAGATAGTGTTTATATCTGCTAATCTTTTGTTCACCTTTCTTGTTGCAAGCTGTTCTGGAGTTTATTAGTGCTAGTTCGTATTAAATAGACTGCGTAAAGCAAAATTATTTTTTCAGGAAGTCATTGCATACCTTTAAGAACTGTTGGTTGCTCGTTGTGAAGATTAGATGGATGAATTAGTACAACAGCCAGACCTCTGTGCCTACCTACACTTATAATTTGAAGACCATACCGATATAGGTATCTGTTAGGTTCGGAGTTTGATGATTCTTTTGATAACTTTTATGTGGATAAGAATTAAGACATTATACAACAATATCATTGTCGATAGATAACAACATAAGTGCAGCAGCATTCTAAATCGATCTTCCATACCTCCGCCGGTATACAATATTTAGTCTACTGTCATGGGATACGTGGTTTCACAATCCTCTTAGAGAATTAAAAGTGTAGTTATTGAAATATGTTCACTCCGTGCCCCTACTATGTTACCAAAAAAAATGATTTGAAGTTGTAACATGCCATTTAGTAGGGGAATATATGGTTCAGCATCATTATCTTTTTGTTCTATGTGTATGATTTGCTCAGACTATGTTGCGTAACTCATGGACATAAATAAGCAGAAATTAATGGTGATGATATGCGTAATAAATAATTTCAGTTTGACCCTAACAAAATACTAGCATGATACTATGCAGAAAAAATAATTTTAGGTTGACCTTCAAAATAATTGTGATAAGGATATCTACTTCACGTCTTGCATTGAATGCACCTCCATATTTTTATTTCAGAGAATAAATTGAGGATGAACCCGTAAGGTGTGTGCTCTTAGAGCAAGTTTAATAGTAAAGCTAACTATGAACTTATATCTCATGTTGTACTGTAGTTAACATGTATAGTAGATAAACTGTAAGGTTATCTTTATTTTTATTTTTCTTTTTCTATGTCTCACCTATACATTTAATGTATTTATTTTGAAGTATGTGAATAGCTAGCTTTTGCATGATAGTCATTTTTTTTCATTTTTCAAATTCTTTCTTCTTCACATAAACTTAAAATTGGCTTATAGCCTACTATTAAACTTGCTTAGTCAAGGATGCATGGTGGTTATTCTTGACTTGCCAGTCGGTTTTCATCAGTTATTGTCATATTAATCATGCACCTGAAGTAGCCATTAGATACGAGCTCTGCAGAACGTAATAAACCACCGCAGGTATGCCCGGGGGATCAATTTAATGGTTGCTTTATTAGCTTTCTTTTCACTTCCAGATATGTGGATAAATAGTTTCTACGCTTTGCTTATGACAAATAAGAGGACATACTGTTTACTGCTTACTGAATGGCATACATGAGATCTTTATAGGGTTTCTGTTGTTTGCAATGATGAGGTCAAGTAAATCAAGAGGGATCCTTGACCGGCAGCAAGAAGGAAGCTGGGGAGTCGCGGGTTCACGGGAGATTCTACTAAATTCAATTGATCTGGTTCTATAAACAGGATGAGACGAAACCCACGTGTCAGTGACAACAAATAGACCCACTTGTCAGTGGCACCACCATATCATTGATGGGCTTCAACAGCGACGGGTGAGGTTTTCCACGTCATTTTCATCAAGGCAGCTATCTATCTAATTATCTACTATCTAGCTGCATCGAAATCAGCTTCCCATGTCGTTATCGCCCTGCAAATCTATTTTCCAATGCGTGTTTTTGCTTGCAGGCCAGACGACGACTATGATAAAAGATGGTCGCATGTGTGCGTGAATTAATGTGGTCCATGCCGGCCGGCCCCGGCGTGTGTGATGCTGCGGTGCGGTGTGTTGCACAAATTGAAGGAGCTCGCCTATGTTGTTGGGTGGCGATTGGCCTTGGCCCCCCCATTCCGGGGCAGTGAATGGATGGACGGACAGGCAGTACTTTGGCCCCTATTTATGTGATGTGAGCGACTTCTACTTTGATAGGACGTTCGCATGTGGTTTTCCTGCCATGGAACCTTCTCAGCCTGCCATGGATTTCATCGTCCACTGCATGGTGCCTTCGTCGCACTTCTCTTGCTAACACAATCTTGATCATCTTCAAGTGCAAACTGCAATCAGATCGACCAATATCTGTTTTTGCTCAAATTATGTACCACTCAAAACTGTTCAGAATGCAGAGGTTTGTCTGTCTGTCTGTCTCTTGTGACAAGAATATGAATCAGCAGTGGAGTTGAGCTCATATTGGAAGTGGCCAAATACTATGCATGAATTCGGCAACTGGTAAATTTTCTCGTTTGAAACTTAAACAGCAAGTGCTGCTGCTTATGCTGTGGAACTGCACAATTTTTCTTGGCCATCCGTTTTGTCTTGATCAGTAAATACTGTTGATTTACTGTGCAATTGCACAACTGTTGGCCAACCATTTTCAAGCTTGTTAACCAGTAAATACTGCTGCTTATACTGTGCAATTTGCACAATCATATCCATGGCGTTTCGTCGGGACAAATAGAGCAGAGCTCCTCCCCATACTGATTGGACGTTTCAGACATGATGAACTCATCTTGTTCTCAGTTCTCACATTTTACCAGGAGTACCTTAATTACAACATGGACTTCAAGACGATTAATTAATATAATATGCGCCATACTATTACACATGCATGCCCAATCATCGCAATGCATGCTACTGCTTCCGATTTGGTTCCAAGATTCGTCATGCCTCCTGTCGGTGAAGTACAGGAGGAACTTATTATCTTCCACTGCTCATGCGCATCATTTGCGTAGACCAACATATCAATAGGGTTACGTTTGCACAAATGCAGCCTCCAGTCGATTGTAATCCAACAAAAAAAATAATTTTAATTTTTGCTTTTTAAGAATAATTTTAGATACATTGTTTTCTTGCCTTAGCAATGGAAGTGATGAAGATAAACCTGTAAACTTAATTCTAAATTTACTTTCTACATTTCAAAATTAGGATTATAAACTGCCAAGGTCCTGTTTGACTAAGATGATAGCTGATGGCTGAACTTGAGTTTATGATAGTTCTTTGAGGAAAGTTGAGGACTTGTTTTAAAAATATTTTCTAAGGAACATTGATGGAGAATAACATGCTAGTTTGGTTTGAAATCAAATTTTGTCCTTCTAAAATATTAGTAGTGCTACCTAAAAAAACAATATTGGTAGTGTCGAACACTTGGCAAATTTTTCGTACTACTAAATTTGGTAGAGTAGAACTCTCTACTGCAAAATTTGACATCAAACGAATTATTTATATAATACTATTATAATGCCAAAATTTTAGTAGGGTAAAAGTTAGCTTTAATTCAAGAGATATTTAACTATTTGCTACTCTTACAAGTGACAATTAAAAATTTGTCACTAGGCTTACATGTCATAGATACATAAGGACCGACGTGTCATATACTGCGAGCGGCAAATATCAATTGCCATTTTTTAAAAGTGAAAAAAGTTAAATGCCCCTTAATCCAAACAAGCCCAGCATCCATAATCGGAGAGCAGAAAAAGGACTGAATATAATAAATATAATAAGTAGTGCAGCAGTACCATTACAGATGAACCATTAACATATATGCAAACCAGCAAAATACCCATGCTTATTTAAATATATATTATTCACTTGATTAAAAAATTAGGAACTAATTTGTAAAATATGTAAAAGTTGGTTGGAGTGGACTGGTGACATTTTATAGTAGTATATGATAGGAAAAAAACACACTGTAAGTATATACTCCCTCCATCCAAAAGAATTAAACATATTACTTTGACAAAAACAAGGAGAAATTAACTCATCTTGTCTGTAACCAAGATCAAGGAGTGTATGTATACATACAATCAATAAATATTAAAATGACTTCTCGAGTTCCGATTAAACATTTAATTTATTTTTCATTTAAGTCTTAAATACATGAAAACTATAAATATGACTAACTTATTTAAAAACAACCAAATATGAAATAAGTCTAACATCTTTGAATGAAAGGAGTACAACAGTACGTAGTATTATTTGTAGAGATTAATCAGTGGGATATAGGAAGGAGAAAACGCTCCACAGTGGCATCAAATGGGAGTCATAAATGTGGCCTATCCGGGGTCGGGTAATTAACGTACTTACGTTGGTCGGCTGCATGGTAGTTAAGTCGGTAAATTAACCTTAATTAAGTTTAGTCAGCTCTTCGGTCGCTGTTAATACCACTACTAGTTTTGTTGTAACAGAAGAATGGAACACTTCATTTGTACTACAAGGGACGGTTCAAAAGTCAGTAATTGCTGGGCCTATGGGCCCTAGTTGTACTTCTATTTTGCACTTGACAAAGACACATCGGTTGGGAAACTCTGTTGATAGCCGTTAGATCTCCTTTCCCTCTCATGCCACGGACAAACAACACAAACAAACTATAAAACATAAGGATAATCTCAATGGTAGTTTTATAGGAGTTCCAATCTCAATAAATGAGATAATCTTACCCTTCTTAAGCCGGCAATTTTGCCAACTTCCCATTGGTCCACTTGGCATTTTAGTGTTAGAGATAAATATGATAATTATCAATAGTAAAAAAAAGGAAAAAAAACTTGACAGAGCTTGGCCACGCAAACATGCACACCGTGTGCACCCAAAGCTGGCAACATGTCAAAATATTAATGGTTGCAAGATATAAAAAATGCTATGGCTAAGAACGTGTCAGAAAAAATCCAGAAAACAGAAAGTAAAAATGAAGAACTATCGAGACTCGCTTTACCTTACCGTGGATTCGAGAGTCATCAGTGAAAAAAAACATAAAAATTCACCAACACATAGCAAGAGGAAGAAGAGAAAAAATATATATAGAAAATCTAAAAAACCCAACCAACAGAACCAGGGCACTCCTCACCGTGTCGAAGAGGGACACTAGAAGGTGGAGGCTATGGATGGACGGTTCAACAATGGCGAATCAAACGAGAGCAGATCCAACAATCATATGAGCTAGATAAGGTCGTCACCATGTGTCCTTTTGGTGCTCGGTTCGGGCAAAGGAAGCCAGGGCTAAGCCTGTTGAGAGAAGCATGTAGAGTTGAGCTCTTCCTTCACCCTAAGCATATCCCATACCCGATGACTGCCGAGTTCAAGGAGAACCTCCTAGCGCAATCAGCCTCCCCTACTTTCTCCACATAGATCACACCCCGTTAACTATGATCAATCATAGCATCCTAGCATCCCAATACACTGAGTGAGTGAGAGAAAGAGAGAGGGAGAGGGGAGGGTTTGATTTGGCGAGTTCATAATTGACCTCGATTGTGAGCCCCCGGTTTTGTATACCGGGAACCCCATGTGTATTACAATACCATTCCCTGGATCAGTAGATGGTACACACATGGCACAGTTGTATATCTCAAGCTGACATCGTCTTACCGGTCTTACAATATATTAATAATACAAGGGTAGCCCAAATGGAACCCGAATAGACCAAGCATGGTCGACAGCAACACAAAATACCAAAACAACTAAATGAAGTAGCGGAAGCGAAGCAGCGGCGGTCCATCTTATCCCACACGCATCGACTGGTGAACCTAGGTCCCTATTCCACCGTCCTCGGTAACTCCTTGCCAGCATAGCACGCGTACAGGTCGACACCAACACCTTTCTAAAAGATGTAAATAAGCAAGAGTGAGTACCAACCGTACTCAGCAAGCCACCACTACAGAATGCATATAATGTTCATAGGGGTTCAAGGATGGCTTGGTTTATTTGCGTAAAGCTAGTTTTCACAATTTATTTCACAAACCTATGCCATAACAGTTTTAACCGAAAACCACGTTAAGTTGAAGTTGTCATTAACCTGCGAGGGTTCATCCACCTTCCCCAAGCCTCGCCTGGTCCGGTTTACCCTCGCATCCAATTTCCACAGTTTTAACCACTACGACCTTTTTGCACATCAGGCAAGGTCACGCCTTCTGTAGCCATCATATTTTAGCAATATTACAAATTGACGAGGCTAGTCAAGAGTAATACAAGTCCCGGCGCTCATTAACCGCGAGCACGGCTATTCGAATAGTTTAGTTTACTCACACTGCAGTGGCACGATTAAATTCGACGAGAAGGTTCCATCGGTTCACGATTAAATTCGATGAGAGAAATGGCCGTCGAATTTTGATATGTATCTGCACAAAAATATTTGTTGGCGGTAGGACTCCAGAACGAAATATTGCTAGGATCTCCGGATAGAAGGAAAATTATTTGGAAAGATATTTTGGAGGGAAGAGAAGTGTGAGTCTACAGGGAAATAATTAATTGGGATTTTTGGCACAGATTCTAGACACACACAAATAAACAATTAACAAGCAAACTAAAATTATGCCTGGACTAGACTTTGTCTGAGGAGGTCATATCCTGAAAATAGCCTATTAGGAATTTATATTTCGCAATTAAGGTTTCTAGTAAATATTTTACCAATAGACATTATTTTGCAAATAATTTCCAAAAGCTTATCACTCTATATAAAGGTGCATAGAAAATAATCCAAGCTATTTCTTTAGTGGAACAATATTTGTTTTAATAAATTATCCCTTAATGGGTTTTATCCAAAATGGTGATACATTTAGATATATAGCTTTATTTATAAAGTAAATATGCTCAAGGGTCTTTTTGTTTTTCGAAAATAATTGGCATATGCAAATCATAGCCCCTTGAATAAATAATATTTGAAATCAAATATCGACGTATCCTCAGACGTTCGTCTATTAGCCCACGTGTAAACGAAAAACGACAGATCGAATTGAGTTAGTTCAGGCATGAATGTATTTTGAAAAAGATTTTTGGTTATTCTGAATTCTTAATTCCGTATTCCAAAGTCGAAATATTCAGGATGTTACACTTTGATGGTACCGAGCAACCTAGAGCGTGGCCTGCCGCCGACGCTCTTCTAGATAATCCACGTCGTCTCACAGCATCTGTTCCTACTTGGGTCCGTCGTTGTAGAATTGTACCTGAGGTGAGCTCGAATGGGAGGATTTCTTCAGCCTCATATACGAGGAAGAACGACGTCTTCCCCGTTGCTCTACTCGAGGTGGTCCGATTGGCCTACAAGATTGTTTTTTAGGAGGTGGCCCACAGGACTGTTGGGAGCTCATTGATCCACCCCGTGCCGTGTTTCCTGAGTATGTTGTACGATCTTGTCTTGAGGCCCTTCAAGATTTCGGTGTTTGCTCGCTCTACCTGCCCATTGCTTTTTGGGTGGGCAGGAAAGGCAAAGCAAAGTTTGATGCCGACGTCCTCGCAGTAGTCCCCGAATAGGTCACTCGTGAATTGTGCCGTTGTCGATAGGGGTGAAAATGGATCGGATAATATCCGCTCCGAATCCATCCGAAACGAGGATATGGTATGGGTTTATAGAAATCCGGCGAATATGGATGTGGATGCAGATAGTGTGGTGCAGATGCGGATGTGGATGTGGTATCTCTAAAATCCGGCAGATGAGGATTATCCGACATTTCTATCGGATTATCCAATAGGCCGTTTGCCGGATAATCTAAAATTGTCAACACATATAAGAACTTTATATGATGAATACAACATAAACCGATCCATAAAATGGCCTAATTCATCAATTAACTTGGGCTCCTTAGTCCGAGCCTCT
>BDMV01000012.1:12306626-12416160 GCA_008326285.1 Oryza officinalis | reverse complement strand
TCGGAAGATTGTTTGAAGAAGCAAGGCAAGTCACACATTCCCCTTGAGCATGTTGTACCTATTTTGTGAAATGTTTTACGTTTGCAAATAAAGTGCATGTTTTGCTAATTACATGGGAATAGGGTTTACCTATCCGTTCGCTTGTGCCATGTTTACTTGTTAACCGTCCTTTGTTAACCTTGGGTGATAATTGCTAGCGTGAGCACTTAGTTGACTTTGCTAGAATATATATGCTTAGCCATGCTTAATTACCACTAGCTCATTTAATGGGATAATTACACTGTTTACAATTAGCTTCTAACGAGCGTTCGCTCGGGACACCCGACCAGTTTTATTGGTCGTAATTATCCAACTAAAATATGACTTAATGGTGGGCTGTGGGTGCATGGTTTTGCTGGTCGCACCCATGGCAATTAAGGACCGGTTCATGGGAAACCCTGGAAGAATAACAGTGCTTACCACAAGCAAGAATGGGCAACTGCTGGACTCGTAGCATAGCTCTTTCCTAGCCGACGTTCCCCGGAAAGGGTGGGCGTGATGGAGTTGAGTCGGCGGGGATATACCGGTTGCTCGGCTGCCGGATTCACCAAGGCACGAGGGGGGCTGCCCACTGCCTTTTGAGGGGTGGGGGCGAAACCTGCGGTGTGGTGCGCTTGGTTAGGAGGAGTTATGCGAAAGGTCTTGTCACGATTTTCCCCTTTGCAGTATCGTGGTGATACTTCGGGGCATGGTAACATGTGTGGAATCTGTCTTGTGGGTACAGTTGCGCACCTCTGATCAGAGTAAAACTATTCGAATAGCCGTGCCCGCGGTTATGGGCGATCGACCAGATTCACGTGATTAGTCCCACATGTTTAATTAATTTGACTTAATGAACTGGTGTAGTTCAGGTGGAATGGTTGGGCCTGTTCAACGTGGTTGTAGCGTTGTTCAGTGGAGATTTAATATTGTCTTAATAAACAACTGTTTTACTGTTTTAAAATTAAAGGTTTTCAACCGCTTTTCTGCAAATAGCCCAAGCCTCCCTTTGTCTCCCCTGTGCATGTTGCATCATTGGTGTGGCTTGTTGAGTACGGTGGTTGTACTCAATCTTGCTATTTTTCCCCCTTTTCAGAAGTTTAATACTTCTGAGTTGAAGATGAAGTTAGAGGACCAAGGCTCAGACCCCAGTTGAGTTTGCCTGTGGAGTGGAGCTGAAGCCCCGCTAGGATCGTCTCTTTCCGCTGCTGTTTTCTTTTTGGTGTGAGGACTAAGTGCCTCTGTTGTAAGTATTTATCGCTTTATTTACGTTTGGATCTGTTTATTGATTTGTCGTTTTGTGTACCCTGGTTGATGCCTGGACAGGGACTTAATACAGAAAATGGTCTGGAAATTTGGGAAAATTTTCGGGCGTGACAGTGGGCCGACGGCCCAAAAAAAAGGGAAAAAAAGAAAAGAAAAAGGAAAAAAGGATTTCCCAAGGATTTAATTATTGCGGTTGATGTTTTTAATTGATCAAAATTTTTTCTAGGGCTCTGAAAATTCCACTAAAAATCCTGTTAGTGTATTTTAACATGGGAAACTCAAGAAAAATCCGACCATGCCATTTCCACTCCACTTGATTAAATATATTTTTAAATTAGAATTTTGCTCTTGGTTTAAAAGAAAATTTTATTTTACGTGATTTATTTCACCAATTTTAACTTGGAAAGCAAACTTCGGGGTGTAACACCGGTCCTGGACAGGGATTTAATACACATCCTGCTTGGAATTCGGGTTAGCGAATTTCTGGGCGTGACACCCAGTCAGGCTACGGGTCAGTCGCCTTTGTTTTTAGTTTATGGGGCTAAAGCCATGTTGCCGAGTGGGATGAAGTTCGAATCTCTTTGAGCTCGTAATTTCAATGACAAGCGTTATGATCAAGACCGTAGTGACGACTTAACCCGACTGGAAGAAGCTCGCGAAGCTACACTCGTTCAGTCGGCAAGATATCTCCAAGGACTTCGGCGTTATCACAATCGCAATGTTCGATCATGGGCATTTATCGTTGGCGACATGGTTTTGAGAAAGATTCATACGATGAAGGATAGACACAAATTATCTCCGTTATGGGAAGGGCCTTTCATAATCGCTGAGGTCACTCAGCCAGGGGCGTATCGTTTAAAGCATGAAGATGGATCAATTGTGGAGAATTCATGGAATATTGAACACCTTCGTCGATATTATACTTAACTTCAATTTTTTGTATTATGTTCTTTTCGACTGCCGACTTCAAGTAAGTTGTCTTCTTGAATTGTCAGTCGAGGCTATTCGTTTAATAAAGTATGAAGTTTGTTTTTTGTTCTGATTTGAGCCAAGTGGATAAGGACTGAAAATTTTTTGATGACTTAATCAAGTTTTAGGCTTGGTGACAGTCGGACGAAAATTTTTAAGAAATTAAACGCAAGATTCAAATCAGCGCATAAACATAAATAAACTAATAATTTACAAGTTTGGTAATAAGAGTTTTTTAATCAAGTATCTACCCCTGGAAGTTTTCTACTACGTCAGCAGCTATTTTCTTGGCAGACTCTTGAGCTTCATTTATCTGTTCTAAAGCTTGTTCATCAGAAGTGCCGTCTGCAAAGCCATCTCCTATAGAATTGATATCTACTCGGGGATAAAAGGATTTTGTCATCGCAAGAGCCTGACTTGCACTCATGGTAGCAGCATCAGTGATGTTATCCAGATATCTTTTAGGAGCTATCCTGAGTTTGTCGAATATCTCAGGAGCATCTTCAGCACTTGTTCTAAGGCCGTTCTGGAAAATCGCATTTAGGATTGGAAGGGTTGCGTTAGCAAAGTCATCTCTAATTCTCTTAGCTGTTTGGACTCTTTTAGCGAAGATTTCGAATTGAGCACGGGATTTTATCTTGTTAGCTGTAGAATTGACAGTATTCCAATTATATCAATGATCAAGACGAGCTGAATCAAGAATATAAGTTTTGTGAGAGTATCTTCAAGTTTAGCTAAAGCTTTGGCTTTATCCGTTTCAAGCTTAGCGTTGTCATTTTTTGCTTTCTTCAATTGAGCCTTAAGAGATTCAAACTCGGTTAAGTTGGCTGGTACATGAAGACACAGTGTTAATGGTGCCAAATGGATCAATCAAGAACAGATCAGTTAATTTTTCTCACCTCCAATTGAACCACGAAGCTCCAAGTTTGTGTCTCGTAGCTTGCTGATTTCTTCCCGCAAGACGGTCTCCCTAGCTATAGTTCCCTCCTTGACTTCTTTGAGCTCTTGTTGAATATTTTCTAAGGAATTTACATGAGGCACAAGTTTTTTCAAGGTATCAAATTTAGCTTGGGAGTGACAGTATATTCTCGCATCACAAGAGACAAGTCAGTTAATTGTATAAGAAGCAGCAATGGAAGTATGAGGGGTTTCTTCTTACGTTCATCAGTCGGGTGGCTTTGTTAAGGCTGGCTACAAGCAGATCTCTTTCTTCGGCTTTTTTTTGCTTGTTTAGTATGATGCCTTATTTTTTGCCTTCGGCATCACGCCACTCGATCTTGACTAGAGACAATGAGTCTTTAGTTGATTTTAGCCAGAGGATCTCTTCATCTTTTCCAGTCACTTGTTCTAAGGAAAATGAGAATGATAGACTTTAAGAAGCATGTTCAAGACGAAGATTTAATGATTGAATGATTTACCTGTTGTCGCCTCTGGATGGTCTTGTCTCTTTGGGTGGCAGCATTTTCAGTTGTTTGATCCTTATTAGTATCTTTAGTGGATGATGATGGATCTGCAACTAGTACTCCTTGGTTGATCGGAGCTTGCTTTTTTCCGTCCGACTGGTTTCCAGTCGGGAGTCCTTGTGCTGTTTGTTCAGAAGAACCCGACTGGTTTCCAGTCGAGGGATCCTGACTGTCGGGGGCTCCTGGTTAGGAGTTGTATCATTCGGGGGTGGGTTTTGGGTCCCTTGTTCTGCGGTTCCTTGGTCTCATGGCATTGTAGCTGGAATTGGTGTTTCAGTCTGGCCGGTGGGATCGATATCTTAAGGTTTTCTGCAAAAGACGATGAATGGGGTTTAGAATGGAATCAAATGGGTTTTTAATAAGGAGATAATATAAGTCATGCAAAGGGTACCTGTTGGATAATATAAGTCATGCAAAGGGTACCTGTTGGATATTTTGATTTTTGGAGCTGATCTAGTGGATGGCCTAGGCGAGCCGATACTGGCTTTGGGGGTTTGGATTTCTTCAGATTCTTCATCCGAATTATCAATGATTAATTTCCTCTGCTTGCTCGCACGTTTGCTGGTTTCTTCAACTACAGCTGTGACTCTCTTGCTTTTCGTTTGAGACTTGATCTTTGGACCATCAGTAGGTTTCTTGACAGTCGGTTGGGCTGGCGAAGTATCATGATGTACTTTATATGGCTGAGAAATAATCAGAGCATTTGCCTGCAAAAAAATATCCTTTTTTAAGAGACATTGGCGAGTGCGGCAAGATAAAAGACGTCGAGTTTGGGGTTTACATACCAGAGGAGGTGGTCGATTAATGTTGTAAGGGAGGACTGGCAGTTTGTTGTTGTAGTCGACTACAATCCCGATGGAGAAGAACTTGTACATGCGAGAACACAGGACTTGGAAATTTAGTGACTCATGATCTTCCCGGTTGGGGTCACTCTGTCCTTCATATTCAAAGGCCAGCTTGGATCTTTCTTTAATAGGAGCCAGTCGGGATTTGATGAAGTGCCGAGTGATCTGTTCTCCTTGGAGTCCCTTATTCTTCATTTCGAGAATTTTTGCCAGAAGTTTATTTGCTTTTATCCAGTTTTGACCCTCAGGCAAGGCATTCCAGTTGGCCCGTTGGATTGGTGGAAGGCCGATAAAGTTGGGCATGCTGGGAGCGGGGTTGGAAATATAGAACCAGTTTGCGTGCCAGCCCTTGTTGGAGGTTTTCAAGGGAAGAGGGAAGTAATCTTTGCGGAGAGTGCCGTGGAGTTGGAATCCCGCGCCGCGGACAACACAGGGATTATCTTTGGTCGGATAAGCTTTGAGAGAGAACATGCGGCGGAAAAGGTTGAAGTGGGGATAGATTCCAAGAAAAGCTTCGCAAACATGGATAAAGATGGCAATGTGTAGTATAGAGTTTGGGTTTAGATGGTAAATTTTGATGCCGTAATAATCAAGAATGCCACGGAAGAACTCAGAAGTCAGCAGAGCGAATCCACAGTAAAAGAAGTGAGTGAAGACGACAATCTCACTAGTGTTTGGAGTTGGGAATTCCTCACCGTATGCCGGACGCTAGTCGATGATTTCTTTTGCTGGGAGAACTCCATTTTTCACCATTTCCTTCAATGTCGATTCCTTCACATCGGAGACTACCCATTGCTCAAAGGGAATTTCTCTCTCCTTTGCCATAAGCGAGATTTGGGGAGGAACGAATGTGGAGTTGGAGGCTAGGATTTTTGGAGGGGATGGAAGAACAGGATGGGTGCAGCAGATTTTAATGAGATCGAGAGTGGCTGGATGGATGGATTTGGGAGATTTCATGTTCTAGGTTTTTACGGTGTTGCCTATGAATAGGAGCACGAAAGGGGAATTTTTCAAAAGTTGAAGCGGCGGGGAAGATGATGGCGCTTTGGTGGTTATTTTATTAGGGTATCAGTAGGTTTTTCCTTTGTTTGGGCCGAAGCCTACGGGAAGCTTACAACCCATATCTCAGGTGTGGCTTGTCATGTGTCTCTAGGGACTTAAGCAAATTTGTCTTGGCAATATGCGTGTGCTTTATTGCCCAATACATTTAAAATCCTTTCATACAGCAGTTATACAACTTTTTAGGAGTTGGTACGATGCAATTTGGAAGGTGACAAATAGTCAAGTTTTTTATAGTTGTCCTGGTAACTTTTCTATAGGTTGCCGGAGCTGTTTGGTTTTTTACGAAGCAATTGGCTTTGTATTATATCAATGATATCTTTTCACCTTGGTTGTGACCAATATGATGGCTTAGTCTGATTATCTTGTGGTTAATTTCTTTAGGTGGTTGGTAAATCTGTTTATGAGTTTTATTAATTTGGATTTTGTATCACAAATGCTATATATTTCTGAGGATAGTGAAATTGTGTGTATCGAGGGGACTTGGGCATGATTGTTTTGGCAGCATGTGCATAGTGTGATGCCAGTACTTGGTGTCATTATGCATCGTGGCTTATTAATAAGGTCATATGCTATATAATTTTTTAGGATGTTTTTGGCTTTGGCTAAGTATTTATTTATATAAGACCACTCGGATGAGTGGGATAATTACAGTTCTTGACTATATGCTTAGTTTGTTCAACTAAACACATAGTCGAGGGCTACACCTAATTAGGTGTATCTAATCGATGCACCTAGGTATATTTTTATGACTTTTTCAGCCCTTCACAACCTTTCTATTGGATTGATTAAAGCACTCGGGAGGCCAAGGCAGAGATGATAGAAGCACTCGACTATGGATTAGTTTGGTTCGAGGTGGAGTTATCTCATCAACTGTGAAGGATTCAGGGGCTACTGTGTAGATTGTGGATACCATATACCCACACGGCTGGCTTATCTGACTGATTATAGGAGATATGTTATAGGTGATGATTATGTAACAGCTTAGGACTTAAGTATTACGTTGCCTTGTGTATTAAGGAACGACTTATAGTCCTAAGTCGGTAGTATTATGGATAATGCTTAGGAGTCCTATACCGTATGTGGTTTAGTCTCCGACTTGTGAGCCCGCCTTCTGAACCTATATAAAGAGGGCAGGACGCCCCTTGAGGGGCATAGGGCAATAGCGATTAGCTAAGTTTTTCTTCATACACAACTTGATCACGAGATCAATACATAACTCGGCGGATACAATCCCCGAAATAAGAGTAGGGTATTACTTCTTTATAGAAGGCCTGAACTTGTATAAATTTCTTTGTCTACTAACCCATCGTGTCGACACTTGTGCGCTACCCCTTTTTCTCATTGCCGAAATCAGGTTTCGACAAAATTTATTTGATTTAAAAAATACTTATGTAAAATTTTTTTTTATGAAATAGCTTGGAAAATGTGCCGCCAAAAGCATAAACGAACCCTGTGTGAGGCCTTAATAATGCTCGAAAGATTTTTTTAGATAACGCATATTTGCCTTGGAAGAGGACTTAAATGCTGGACATAGTTGATATGCTGGACGTAATTGATATGACTGATCTTTTATCGTTGGCTATGGAATGCAAAGCAAGCGCAGATGGTATTTACATTGTAATTCATTTTCTCTCGTCACTGATCTCTGAATCTTTTCTGTTGCTTATGCTCAGTGCAAGATGACCGCGTCAGTAGTCAACCATTAACTTAGGACTTATTTGACATGACTCCAACTCCTAAACATAAGTCTAAGGGTTGAGTATGCAGTGGAGCGACCCGAATCCTATTTCACCTCTCTAGTTCACTTTTTTTAAGATCATTTCAACCCGGTCCATGAAGCTTTGGGGAAAAAGTCCAATTTGACTTTCTCAAATATCGATCGGATCTAACTCGTAACCCTCAACCACAAAACGGGGTATATCGATTCCTCTAACTATTGAAACCGTTCAAAATGACTCCTTCAGTTGTTTCGAGGATGGTTTTCGCTAACGTGGTAGTCCAGTCATCACAGATATTAAAAAATATAGTGGGCCCATATGTCATTCCCCCTATCTCCATCCCTCTCTACCCCCTCCCCTTTACCTTGTTAAAGCTTCATGGTGGACGACGACTTCAAGGCAGAGGAGGAGCTTGAGGGGCTAGGTAGCGGTGAGCTACTCTCAACTCAACAGTGTGCTTGAACTCTGCACCCATCTCCATCGAGGAGCAGGAGGAATTTGAGGGAGGAGGATCTGAGAAGGAGAAGGTGTTTGAGTGTCGTGTCGCTACGCCTCAAGGAGGGTGGCGAACGTGAGAAGAGCTCCGTTTCATTGGACTAGCATGCTGGAATATTTGGACAAGAAGAAATGACCTTATTTTCAACAACATTCCTGTGTCCTATCTTTCTTGGAAGAATGGCTTCAAGGGGGATTTTGCTCTACATATGCATAGAGTAAAGATGTCAGATCAACCACTTTGGCAATCATGGATTGATTGTCTTATGTAATCTCCCTTCTTTTTTCTTTTCTCCTCCCTTAGTTCATACCTCCATGTATTATGTAAATTATCCTATTATTAATATATAGCACAGTAGGAGCCTCTCCTCCTGTTTTGTGTCAAAAAAAAAAGAAGAGCTCTGTTGTCGGCGAGAAAGACGCTCGAGGAGGCGTCGCCACACCGTCTCCATGCTGGCCCCAATCGCTCGTATCTCCTCTGCCTCCGTCGTCTGGGCCGAGGCCATTGTGGAGCCTGCTAGCTCTTTCTCCTACTTTGGCTTCCCCAGCCACTGCTTGTTCCGTTTGATGGTGGCCACGGTGGTAAGTGCATCTCCACCCGCCGCTTCTATCGTCCAATGGTAGCCGGGGCGTTGTCAATGATGGAGGGGATCAGACACATGAACCTCAACCCAAAGCCTGAGCTCGTCGGCGCCGTCGATCCCTTCTCTCAGCACAGATATTTAAGTCGGGTGATGAGGCTGTCGTCAAAGTGAGGCGCTTATGGTGCAGAGAGCTGGCAACATGCTTCTGGCTTCCTCCTCCGCTCGACGACCAACCTCTCACGCCCATGCTACCCACTCCATGGTGTCATTGTCGATTGGGGAGGCATAGAGGAGGCGCATATGTTGTAAGGAGGTGCAGCCTTGTGTCTAGATCTACGGTGGTTCCCTTCCCAATGGATGGGACCATCTACCGCCAGGTCAAGCCCATCCTAGGCAACGAAGGAGTTGGGGACGAGCTTCACCTCGAGCTTGCCCAACGCCTCCTTGAAGTCAAACTCCCTTGCGCTTCCTTAGCCGATGGTGTGGCGAGGAAGAAGAGTCGGAGCCCGCTGACCCTTTGTCCCCGTTCCCAGACTCGGCTGTCCATTGTCAACCGACGACAAGAGGCTCGACAGGCCGAGACTCTCGAAGGCCGGTGCAGCCAAGCCAGAGTCAGCCTCCATGAGCTACAAGAGAGAGAGGGAAGAGGGAGGAGAGAGGGGAGTGGTGGAGGAAGAAGATAGAGGTAGTTACTTATACATGGGTCCCACGTTTAATTTTTAATTTATTTGGTGACTAGAATGCCACGTCAGTAAAAACCGCTCCCATAATCATCGAGGGAGTCGTATTAAACGGTTTTAATAGTTGGAGGGGTATGCTATACCCAGTTTTACGGTTGAGGTATACGAAGTACATCTGACCTAAATTTGAGGGAGTCAAGTTGGACTTTTTCCAGCTTTGGGCTCGACAGCTCACTGCCAGACAGGACCTTAACCTGGGCCGCCCGTTTCAGATCGTGTGGTTCTGCGGCCCAACTGTCCAACCTGCAGTTGAGCTACAACCGCACAAGAAGGTATCGGAATCCAAACCCAAAGATCCCCTCCCCTGTCGCCCTCGCCCACCGTCGCCTCGCTCGCGTCGCCGGCCGCTGGCCGCCGGCGATCCTCCCGCCGGAGCACGCTCGCCTGACCTGGCTGCAGCCCGCCGCTTCGATCCTCCCTCTCTTCCTCTCCAGGCTGATCCCCTCTGCTGAACTGGACTCTGGACTGGACTGGACTGGGGGTGGGTGTAGCGGGAGATCCATCCAAGCTCGGAGTGAGTGATTTCCTTTTGCTGGTAAGAAGCTCCTCTCCTGCGTGATTTTCCAGTGAGAAACAGTGGAAACTACCTGAGGTTCCCTCCAATTATTCTCCAGAAGGTTCTAGAAGCTTGGAGGATGCCGAGGCGGGAGGGTGGTCGCTCCGCCGCCGTAGTCCTCTTCGCTTCCTGCCTTTTAGCTGTTGCGGCGGCATCACATCAGGTATATCTATCTTGTGCTGGATTGGTAGTATTTCCCCCCGTCTTCTTGCTGAATTGGAGATACATACGAGCAGTTCTTGTTGTTCCAGGGGTGCAGATGAGGTGTTTTCGGGTAGAATTAAGCTTTAAATTACTTAGATTTGATAAGTGGAGAAAATAATTCAACATTCGAGCTTGGGCCGGAGTTGTGAGCATTATGTGAGACGTACGGTGTCAATCGATTAATTGGCGTTGGGTCCGCATCAGCTGGTCTATCGACAGATTTGTTCTTGTTTTGCTAAATGGAGATGTTTACTATGTTGATATTATATGCACAAGTTTACCTGACATATTTTCCTTGTATAATTTGCTATGTGATGTCAGTCGTGGTTTCTTGCAAAGATTGATCGCGAGATTAAAATTTTGCCATGGTAATTTATTACACTAAGTATTTTTATGCAAAACAAAAAGGAGAGTTTTGTTGCATGTGACTAGTTTTTCAGTAAAATGTTGATAACTTCTAATGGTGTGCATGTTGAGTAGGGCATTTTTTATGTGAAGTTAAAGTTTTTATGGTAGGTGTACAGCGTACTGCCATCAATTAGTACATATACCATCCTATGTTCAATTCATCACTTCCTTTTAGTTGTTGCATATACTTTCAATGGCTACATTCTATTAGAATGCAGCACACTGTTATTTGTATTAGCTGATAAGCAAACTGCATTTCAGGATACAAATATGTATGCTTCTCATGATAAACATGAAATAAGTAAATCTTTACTTTTTTAATGTGCAAATTACAACTTGCTGTTATATCTGCTAGACTTATCTCTTTGATTTTAAGATGAACACCTAACTTCCTTATTCTAGCTAATTTGAATATTCCTTTTGTGCTATAGGAATTTCATGAAGCTGCTGGATCCAGGTACTTAAGCTCACAAACTCATATGGAGGGAAATATGTTATTTAATGTTTTATTTTATATATGCCAGTCTAAATTCTAAAATAAGACCCTCACCTAGTCCCTCTCAAAATTGTACTGTGCTTTTTCAAGCACGACACTACAAGCAAGATCCTTGCCAAGATTAGGTCTCTTAATTCCTAAAGTAGCTCATTCCTTGGAGCCTTAGTGGAAATTGGAAATGTTCTTGCTTGACTCATGACCCTCTGTCTTTTTAACTTGATTCTAGAACTCTTCTTATGTCACATGAACACACAAATCAAGTGCATTGCTCAAGGGAAAGAAGCCGTGCAGCTTGGAAAGCTATTGATGAGGTAAAGCATGTGTAACATGAAAAATGCCCAGTGCATTGGTGCCTCTATAATAATATGACAGATTAACCTTTCCTTTCTATGCAGTATTTGATGCCCTTTGTGGAAAAAGAGAAATATGAACTCCCAAGCAAATGTAGACTTCATCCTGGTAATGACATGTTTCGGGAACAGGAGCAGCATAAGATTCACTTTGATATAAATGAATGGCGCTGTGGTTTCTGCAAGAAAGCCTTCCGAGCAGAGAAGTTCCTTGATCAGCATTTTCAAAATCGGCACAATAATCTTGTGGATAATGTATGCTTCTTACTGATTTGCATGAGAATATTTCAATCATACATTCCATAAATCACTTATACTAGTTTCATATCTGCTTTCTTTCTTTGATAGTATTGGTGTAGCCTGTGCGGTTCCTGCCACAAGTGCGATTATATTCTTTCCCTTCCTCATTAATTGAGAAAATAACAATTCAAGGCTCTTTGAAGTTCCATTTATAACTATTTACATGAGACGGGTCTTCTGTGGAATTTTCTTGGCAATGCATCTCCTAGTGCAGATCTAACTTGTTTAATCTATTTCTGTTTCTTCATTATGTTTGACCATGCTTAGAAATGCTGATTGTTATGCTATCTCCTTTAGAGTCAAGGAAGATGCTTGGCTGATCTATGTGGAGCACTTCACTGTGATCTGATGTTGGAGTTTAAGAAACCAAAGAGTAAATGCAGTGCATCTGCAGCTGCAAGGAATCGTCATCTTTGTGAGGTTCTTATCCTTTTGTTTTAACCATTCTAAATTCATTTTTTTCCAGGGACATTCTAAATTCATTTATTTGTTTGATTTCATTATATTTATATAGAATACTAGCTTGCATTTTTTTTAATCTTGGACTGTTTCTCTACTACTTTAAAAGCGCAGTCGTCCTCTTTCTGTCCCCTTCCCATGATACGAGGTCCACTCCTTCGTGTGTGCGTAACCTCCAATCCAGTAATTTATCCTCAATCCATCCACCCATCCAATCCCCAATTATATGGGCCTGGCCCGTTGCAAAGCAAGGGCATATTACTAGTGTGTGTAAATATTGCTGTCCCCATTTCCTGTTACGTATCGAGGCTTGCATCAGACAAACTAGACATCATTCATAGTAAGTTATAACTCATTTTGTCTTTAGCTATTCTCATCTTATGTGACACTTTTTTCCTTTCAAACTATTTGTTCTGCGTTGTGATCTTGTTGAGCAGCACTAGATTATGCATGCAGGCATATTGGTGTACTTATTACGTTATTAGATGTAAATTTGGGAAGTTTTGGATAGAGATTTACATGTTTATCTATACCCAAATCAACTAGCAGACTATGGTTGCTGTACCTGCTTTACTTATAATCACTATTTTTATTATCTTGATCCATTATTGCAATAGTATTGAAGGTTTCTGTGTATTCCTTTATCTTTCATAAACCAGTTTGCTACCTTGGTTCTTATGGTTAAACAATAGATGTGATATATATTGAGCATTGCTGGCCTACTGATGGAAATATCTAACTCAGTTTTGCTTCTGCTAATAGAGCCTTGCAGACAGTTGCTTTCCTATTAATCAAGGGCAATCTGCCAGCCGTCTTCATGGTAAGTGAGCAACTGGGCACTACTTGAATCTAATTATCTGTCCTCATAGCTCTCTCATGTAGCTTTCTTGCTTATCCAACTTGTTTTGCAGAATTTTTCATGCGCCAATTCTGTGATGCCCACACATGCAAGAGTGGTTCTAAACCTTTCCCCAAAGGTGGCAGGGTGAGAGAATTTCTAACTTGGGAACCTCTTTGATTGATTCAATTATGGGTTCTCGCAAAACAAAAAGGATTCTGAACTTTTTGTTGCATTACTGCTTTGTATTGACCAACAATGCTACATGTGAAAAACATGAATTTTAAGCAGGATCTGATTCCAGTAAAAACCAGCAAATAACATTTGAAATGAGTTAACAGCTTTTTCATCTCTTTTTCTGGACCGTGGAAGCTTTATAATCTTTTTTTTTTTGTAAAATATGAACTTCGATTGGAGTATATTGTAAAAAGCATTGTGACATATTGCAGTTTAAGGTTATCATACTTTCATATAGCATTTACACTATTAACATGCCAGATGTATGCCCTTGTAGTTCACACTTGAACAGATATTTCGTGATCAATGAAAAATAATCATTATAGCACTTGGACAGAACTCTTTTATTTCTTGCTGTAACTATACTCATTTTACTAGCTAAAGGAATAAAAAGTCTCTGAAATCTTATCTTGGTACTTTTCCTTTTGTGCAGAAACAAACAAACAGATTCTACCTGGCTATCTGTGCCTTAACAATAGTACTTTTGCCACTATTCTATCTCATAGTATTCTTGCACCAGAGGTCTGTGCCACAGAACTATAATTATCTTTTATTTTGAACATTCTCTGGTCTGGTCCTCATATTTTTGTGGTTCAGGGAAATGAAGAAAGGCGGTCAAAATTTAAGACGAATTTCGAAAGTTGGCCAAAAGAAAAAGCCATCTTAGGCACCTAATTGTATGTCCTCTATAGTAAAGCATGATAGAATATGTATTCACATTTTTGCGCATGATAAGAACTAGTATCTACCTGGTGCTATTATATCTTCTCTAATTATTTTGGAGTCCCTCGTGCAGATGCAATCGTCATGAAGCAAACGTGTGCTTTTTTTGTGAGGTCAAGCAAGATAATTTTTCGATACCTTGCCCAAACTGGAGTCTTGACCTCTGTAGTTCACCCCTTGAAAGGGTTTACATGACCGTGTACAGACAATCTCATGAGACTGTATACATTGAAGAATGAAAAGGTGTATCCAATATTCAGTAGGTCTAATTTGAATCCACGTAATTTGTAATATTTGCAAGAGGCTTGGAGGTATTTGTCATTATTTGGTACTACATGAAACCTCACACCTCGCGTGTTGCTGCAAGAGTTTTATATAATATTAATAGAAATAATATGTAAAATAACTACACTTTATATAATTTTCATCTCTGATTGCCTAGAGAAAAAAAGTTATATATAAACCATTTGATGATGTGATTTATAACAATTTAAATCATATATGGATTGATCGTTTAAAATGAAAACTCAGATGATGTGATTAAGTGAGAGAAAGAAAAGAAAGAAGGTAATATAAATTAATCATTTAAAGACAAAACTAGGATGATATGACTTTATAATAAAAGAAAAAAAGAAACATAATTTTGAACTATAGATCAATTATTCAAGGGTTAGAAACAATTAAAGTGACATGGCTTAACGAGAGATTCAAGGGTTAGAAACCATGAAGGTGATGTGACTTAATGGAAAATAGAGAAATAACATTAATTACACTTAATGTGGATGAACTTTATAGATATTAGGTGAAACCCTGCGTGTTCTTGCGGGAGTTTAGCATGATAACAATAAGTAGAAATAATGTGTGGGCAAATTTTGCTACAGAACATCGTGACTTCGCGATTTTAGCTATAGGACATCGCACAAAGTGACTTTTGGGGGAAAACACTCTTAAAAGTTGAATATTTGTTCATGAACAACGCACCCATTAAAATAATAATTTCTGGTTGAAGAGAAAAGAGAAATCATGTGAAATGTCAGAAATATCGCTGGACCCACATGTGAGCTCTCCCATCTCTCTTCTCTCTCTATCCCTTCCACACTACTTGGTCGGCGCCGTATCACATCGCCGCCACGAGCCATGGCCTGCGCTACCGCCGTCGCCGTGGCCTCCGCCGAGGAGGATGATGCTGCGTGGGAGCGCTCTTGAGGTCAAGGTGGCGGAGCATGGTGTCGCAGGACTTAGCGACGGCGATGAGGGAGGCGGGCCCTAAGAGGTGGTTGTCAGGGAGGAAGAGGCGGCGAAGCGTCGGGAGGCGCGGGAGGCCTGCAAGCGAGGAGAGACGTCCCTCGACGATGGAGAGCTCATTGAGAGACGGGTAGCGACCAAGGAGCGAAGGTGAGGGGAGGCGGCGGTGGTGGACTTGATGGTGTCGTCAAGGGTTAGGGTCCAGGGAGCAAAGAAGGGGGCGTTCTTGAGAACGCCATCGCGACGGCGGCAGCGACACCGTCCATGGCTCGCGGCGACGACCAAGTAGTGTGGAAGGAGGGGATAGAGAGAGAAGAGAGATGGGAGAGTTGACATGTGGATCTAGGGGTATTTCTAACATTTCACGCGATTTCTCTCTCCTCTTCATCCAGAAATTATTATTTTAATGGGTGCGGTGTCCACAAGCAAATATTCAACTTTTAAAAGTATCTTCCCCCAAAGTCACTTTGTGCGGTGTTCTACAGCTAAAACTATGAAGTTACAATGTCCTGTAGCAAAATTTGTCATGTGTGTAACATAGCTATACGACATAAGCTTATATAAGTTGATGTGGTTTATGATAATTTAAATAGTATTTAGAATGATGATTCAAATGTAAAACTAAGGTGACATGGCTTTATGAGAGAAGAAAAGGAGAAAGACGATTTGGACCATAGATTAATCATCTAAGGGGTAAAAATAATTGAGGTGATATGGCTTAATGAGACAATAGAGAAATAATATTAACTGAGTGAGTGAGGATAACTATATAGGTATGTAGAATATTATAAAAAACAATAAAGAGATATATTGAAATATTATGTGAATTATGTGATATGATGATTTAACATCCTTGTATTTTAAAGCCTCTAAAATTTAATAAATTATAGAACTATAAATAATATAGCATGATTGTATGATGTTTAAGATGCAATAATTATTAGTGGATGATGATGTGACATCCTTATATGTTGAGTTTTATGATCTAGTGGGTTATGATTTATAGTAAGGACACAGGATTCTCAAGAACTGTGCCTTGGTTTGAGCTTTTCGTCTGATACTCTGAACCGGGTTTACTGGCTTGCTGCAGTGATTTGTTGTATGATGGCTATGAAATTCAAGATAAGTAAAATAGATGGTTAATCACCAACATATGGATAATAGAGAAGCTTTTTGAACTTTCTATACTAAAATTTTAAAAATGAACCTCAATACTTTGTTTTCAAAACTGAACCTTTTTTATAAGCAAAAAGGCAGGTAGGGCATACAGACATATATATTATATTCTCTCTTCCTCATTAATTGTACGGGTAAGTATCTCTCTCCTCGTTGGTATCACCCATTACACTTACAGACATACTCATGGGAGATGAGTAGGGCATGTATAAAATTTACTTTACCTACTACAAACGGGTAGTGCATGCCTGTTTCACAAATTCTTACGTTCCTCATTTCTCCCTCAAATTAAATCAAGAGAGAAGGAGACCAAGAGAGCAAACGAAATCATACAAAATCAAGCACTAGCTCCGCAAGCGAATAGTGGTAATGCTGTCCTTTCCATGAATTAAATTCAAATGAAATTGTAAGTTATCCTTCACTTAGGAAGCAAATTAAAGTGTATACCATTGAAATTCAAGATAGCATACATATTAAAGGGTCCACACCAGCCTATTATGAATTTTTCTCGTAAAAAAATTGGGAATGATTCAAGATCATTTTCTCAAGCATGATATACGAAGTATCTCTGGATAGAGTACAGTGTGTCCCAAGATGCAGCATATTGTTTCAATTGTTTGCTCTTTAAGCAATCAGGAAGGTCTAAAAAATTCGGTTTCAATGTCTGTCGGAGTATGAAACTCCTCTAGTACTCCTCCTTTGGAGATTTGGCTAAGGAACGAGTTTCAAGTCCTGATTCAGATAATGGAAGAGATTAACACAGAGGAGATTATACAGGTTCAGGCCGTACGGATGCGTAATACCCTACTCCTGTGTATGGACTATGAATGGAGAATGAGTTACAATCTTGGAAGCTTGAGCACTAGTGGGAGTGTTTAGCTATCATGAATCCGACCCTCTAAATTTGGTATAGTTGGTCTCGTTGTTGACAGTCCTTAAGTACCGAATTCGACCATCAATTTTTGCATAAAAGAAAATAAAAGAATACAAAATGGAATACCACACTTAAAGGTAGTGCTTATTACTAACCATTTTCACAAGTCTTGATGAATATTTGTATGCAGGTGAATTATGGACGAAAACCATTCGCCATGCGACGAAATACACCTTTGACTAATTGGATGTGAGTACATGGATTGAAGGGTCCACATGTCAATTAAAACTGACTATAATTGAGCCAATCCACAGTATAACATGTAGAGGGCCCACCAGGCAGCCCCCCAACTGAAGGAGTGGTCGGGAGGTGGGACCAAGGGGTCGGCCGAACCAATCTTGGCCTCTCTCATCCTGGCCTTTCACGTGGCACTCTCCCATTGGATGCTAATGACGGTTATGGGAGTTACCGACATATCCAACCGTCATCGCGCATTACAAAAGGAGGAGTTCATCTCACTCTGAAGACACACAACTCAAGTGGAGTACAACTCACTTTCATATTTAGGCTACTCTCTAGTAGAGTTAGAATATAGGAACAGAGTGAGGAGAAGCTCCAAAAGGAGTGCCCCAGATGTTAGAGTTCTCTCCAAGGGAGTTCCGAAGGAGTGCCGTCGGCACTCTCTCCATTGGAGTCCCGGAGGAGTGCCAGAGTGTTGGCACTCTCTCCGATCTTGTACCTCAACAGATGCTTCTTTTATGTAAGTAAGTATTTGTGGTTTTCTTTAGTATTTACTTTTCCTATTTAAGTAAGAGAACTTCTTATCATTGCAGGTTCATCGCTTAGTATTTATACTAAGTGCTCTAGTACTAAGACCCTGGATGAAGAAGGAAGTTCTTGGCCGAGGTTAGTGTCAGTGTCATGGATAGGGCATACCTCCTATACACGGGTTAAAGAAATACGACAATACCATATACCCGATAGTATACGAGAAGGTATCCTTTAATTAAGGAAATTGTTGACGAAAAATCCACGCTCAGCCGATGGTACTAGATCTGTGTTGGCGTGAACCAAGTCGACGAACACACGAAGGCCTGGAAGATCTGCATAGCTCCAGTGCAGGTCCTAAAATTGATGAGATGCGGGCGTGCTAGTCAGTTTGATCCTGCAACTGACAAGATATATAAACAGTAGATCGAAGAGCCGATCGGCTGACAAGCCGATGGAGTAATTCCAGTCGATGCCGATACTAGCCGATGTCGATAGGGTTTTGAACAATCGGCTATATATCCAATGTAGATTCTGACACTTGATGTAAATAACGATATAAAAACAATCGGCAGATGATAATGCAATAAACAATAATATAATCCAATAGAAACCAATCGGCTAATAGTGATATGATAGAATAAGCGTTGATTCGAAGGTTAAAGCATACATCAGCTGAAGGTCCGATGTCATTAAATCCAAACGATTAGATAATCAATGAAACGTTTGTTGTCATCAGCTAAATCCAACTCGTATGTAATCCTTATGAGCCGATACAACATCCAATAACTCATCGGCTGAAACCCCAATGAAACCCTTATTGGCAATCAAAAAGCAGGCTAGAGATTATGGTTCTAAGCATGACTAGGGCTGATGCAGCGCAAAGTATGAAAAAAAACATAATATCTAGACAATCAAGCCTTAGGGTGGCAAATATCGTAGCTAATCTAGATCGACAAAACAATTTAGCCGATACTGGCAAAACCTTAGAAAAGATATGATCGATACAAGTAAATTGAATAATCGACTTAGATTAACTAAGATATATAATCAATAGATAGACAAATATATCAACTGAATCAGAGCGATCCAAGAGGTCGAAGTGATGTAGCCTTGAACAACACCAATATGGTCAATACAATTGCCAAGGCCGGCGGAACGTAGGACTTACCCCTTCGCCGGAGATCGAAAGCCGATGCAGCCCTGCGTCAGGTGCCAAGTTCCGCCGGTTGATAAATAAAACCTCAGGAAAGAGGGTGGCGATGCGCCGAGAGTAGTTGTATTGATCGAGAGATAGATTACATAGACCCCGGGTGTACATATTTATACCCATGAGTAGATACTAGTCCTTATTGGACAAGACACAAACTTTCCTAAAGATAAAATAAAAGATACAAGTCATATTCGGACTCTAAACAATCTTTCCTAAAAGTAAAAGGAAACTAACTGACTCTGCCTGATTAATAGATAATTTGCCATGCTGCATCCTCCTCGAACTTGATCTCTTCTAGATAAGCTTTCTTTAATTGATTAATTTCCTTAACCGAATCCATCAAGAATCTAACTGCTGACAACTTGATATGCTCATTGGCTAATTTCAGGACTCTGAAGCCGATACGTTTCCTAAGCCGATGATGACTTTGAGGCCTATCAAATTTTGGCGTTAACAGAAATACGGCTAATAAAGAAGGAAATTATCTTCCCAGAATAGAAGGTGTTAGAGTCCTAGTCGGGGAAGATAAGGTTTCCTTAGGCCCGTATTTAGTTTTATCTCCTCGAGTTCTACTTGGAGAGGAAGGTAATATCTACTATATAAACAAAGCCCCTACGTTCTAGGAGGGGCATCAAGTTACAAACTATAGCCAAAGCCACGCCCAGAAGCGATCCGGAGGAAGTCAATGCCGTATTCGCCGAATAGATCTCGTCAGGCCGTTCTTGACAGCTTCTAGTCGGTGGATTCATATTGTTCTATTTTCTATTGTACTCTGAGCAATATTCCAATCCATAATACATATAAACTGGAGTAGGGATATTACTCATCTTGAGGGTCCGGATCAGTATAAATTCTCGCCTCTTGTCTGCTTGATCTATTCTTGCGTATAGCTTGGTTCCAACTATCCCCATACTCAATATATACCCTAATCGACGTATAGCCCATCGACAGTGGCACACCAGGTAGAAGACTTGGTGCTAAAATGTTTCGATGAGATGAATTCAAGAGCGGGATTTTTTGACAAGGGCTTCTACGACCAACCTGGCCTAGGAGATCCAACCCAGCCAGCCTTCACCATGGTCCAAGTCGGTTCCATCATCTTCCCAATCTTCGTCGTCGTCCCGATCTCGCCCCCCCTTAGCATGTGCTGAGGACGAGGCCATGACAATGGCATGAGCAAATACATCTCCCCAAACGGCCGCCTCTCCGGTTCATACCAAGAACGAGGCGCCGAAATCCAATCCGTCGACAGTGGCTTAAAGCAGCCCGATCTTTGGCTTCATCCGATAAGCGTGCGCTGACAAGTAAGTCTGCCAACAAGGATAGAGCATGGTGTTCAATTCACAAGACTTATAGTCATCCATTGGCTGGATGTCGTGTCATAATCCAAGCAAAGGCTGAACTAGACGCTTGCGAGGAGCGTGGGATTCAGCGTGTTTCTCCATACAAGGTGTAGTGTCCAATCCATAAGTCCAAGAGTCACCCCTAACTAGCTGTGAGATATTCTTAAAGCTTATGGAACTAATTACTCGAGTTCCATGTTGCCCAATCCATTCTCGTAGAGATCAATCTCGTACGACGTTTGTGGATGACAACCCTTCAGATCGCATGGTAGGTTACATCAGAACTAATCCCGATGAACCATCTGTTCTCCATAGCTTGGACAGCGTGGAATCCTCTAGTTCAAGTTCTCTGCGCGACATGAACATGGTCGACATCAAGATCGAAGACAAGGGTGCAGACGATCGTACTCTATGGGGTTCCATGGAGGAGGGTGAGTTCGTTCGATCTCGAGACGTAACCCCGTCCCAAGCCGAACCTGTCCGCACTCCCGCCAAACACTTCACCACCGTCAATCATCTCCTCTGACAACCTACTTTCTATCCAGTAACTCACCTGGAAGCGGATGCATGGTTAAAGCGAATGGAATCCACTATCACAAACCTCAACTCTGCTTTTATTGTGGCGGCAGGACTGCAACCTCCAAACGTCCCCCCTCAGGTTGACGAGGTTGCCGAGAACGTTGGCGCTGCAAACGGCCCTCAAAACGGTGAAGCTCACATTCCTGATAACGCCTCGCCACAACGGCGAGCCCAATAAGCGACTCCCTGATAAGATGCTCGCGATCTTCATGAATAGCTAAACGGCTGAAGGCGACAACAACAGGATCAGCACGACGACGTACGCCGACAACCCTGTTGATGAGAAAAACACGACGGCCTGGGAGTTCTGCTTAGCTCCAGTGCAGGTCCAAATCTTGCTTTCGGGTTCAAGGCATGCCAGTTGGTTTGATCCTGCAACCAACAAGATATACAAGAAAATAATATTAGTAAACGATAGCCGATCGACTGGTAGGCTGATGACGTATCATTTAAACCTAGCCGATGCATAAGCTGAATCAGCTGTTAGGTCAAAGATGCTATGCATAAACTAGATTTAGATCAAGTATAATCATAAACAACTTTTTCTTAACAGAACCAATCCCCTAGGTCGAACCCAATCGATGCAGCATAAGATTGATATCTTTTAAAGTCAATTGTCATGCGATTATATAACCTAAATAACTAGTCGATGTTGTAGATTAAACCCGAAACAATCATGATCGGTTGTAGAAATAAATAACCTGTAATCACTCATTTAATCCTTCTCTTAGATGCAAGCGGTTATAGATCGGACCCAACCAAGATAGTATTAACTACTTGTAACCAAGATGAGATAAATCAGTAATTACATGAACTTGTTTCATAGCCGATAAAATGTTTTAGAGTATTTTAGATAACATATCGACTAAGACTCCAATACATCCTTATATAAGATTATTAATCTTGATCAAATACGTTAAACAAGTTTCGATCTCGACGGGTCAGATCTAACCGATGGCAGCGTGAGATTTGAAACAAGCTTAAAGTATTTAAAGGATTAACGCACTTATGTAAGATGATAGATATAACATGTAAAGCAAATTGAATGAACCTAAATGCAAGAAAATTATACCATGTAAGATCGGCTGAAACCCCGATTCTACCCTTATTGGCAATCAAAAGGCAGGTTAGTGTTTATGACTCTAAACACGACTTAGTAGATCAAACCTAATTGATGCAACACTAAATATGAAAAGAAGCATAAAGTCTAAACAATCAAGCCTTGACTGATTTTTAGGGTGGTGGATACCTTAGCTAATCTAATCCGATGAAATGATTTAGTCGATAGCAACAAAACATTTGAAAAGGCTTGGCTGATACAAGTAAATCGAGTCATCGAGTTAGACTAACTAAGATATATGATAGCCAGCGATTGTACAAAATAGATTAAAACATCTAAAACGATGTGCTAATCCGCCAACACAAACCGCTATGATAAGTCATACCTCTTATTGGAGATCGAAGCCGATGCAGCCCAACTTGAAACAAGAACTCATCGAAAATTAAAGTAAAAGTGTGGCGATGCGCCGAGAGTGTATTGAACTATTGTTGTTTTTTTCTTACAAGACCCTGGGCACATATTTATACCCGAATATACAAACTTCGTCCATGTCAGACATGAACCAAACTTTCCTAATTACAAAATAAAGAAACAAGTCCATAGACGGACTCTTACCATGAATTCCTTAAAGGAAACAACTAACTCTTATTCCTAATTAATATATACAACTGCATCTTCTGGACTCAATCCTTGTTTGGCAATATCCTCAAATCCCTTCCCGAGTCCGATATGAACTCTCATTGCCTGTATCGGCTGACCAAGTCCGACCATGTATCGGCCAATACGGTTTCCAGCCGATGCGCTGTCCTGTTTTTGGAAACAATCTTATTTCCTCGAATCCGCTTCAAACCCATCTTTATTCTCGTGTATCTTTACCAAATTTTGTCATTAACAAACCCAAAGATCATCAACATAGGGGCAATCGTCGAGACAATAATCGTGATAAAGACAACAACTGTGATCGTGATCAAGCTCGTGATCACCTAGGTATCCCAGTATGTTGAGGTGACAACGAGCGAGCTCCACATCACCACTGTGATGAAGAAGAAGTGTAACGCCCGTTTTGTCGCGGCGTTAGCGGGAAAACTAATCTGCTAAAAACCCTAATTGCGAAAATTTGCTCTTCGGTTGAGACTTGTCGTGTGCCAAGGTCTCGTGTCTCCCTCTCCCACTTCAATCCCGGAGAAAACCGCGAAATCGGATTTCGAATCCAAGCCCTAAAACTCCTTCTCTCTCTCCTTTTCTGGTAAAGTCTACTTTACCTCCCTCTGTCGTGGGCTGCCTCCCCCTTTCTCGGCCTGTCCCCTTCCCTCTTCTTCCCCTCGGGCCGCTGCCGGCCCAGCCCTCTCGGCCTGTTTTCTTTTTCCCCCTCTCTCCTTCTCGGGCCGCCGTCGGCCCAACTCCTTCGGCCTCGCCCGGCCCAGCTCCCTCCCGCGCCAGGCCGCTCGGCCCGTGCACGCCGCGCACGTGCCCCGCACGCGTCGGGCCGAGAGAGCCAGCGCTCTCTCTCCCCGCGCGCGCGCCCTTGCCCGAATCGGCAAGGGGGCAAGGCTCCTTTCTTCCCCCCTCTTTTTCTTTTTCCCCGGCGCCCGACCGCCGCCGACGTCACCCGGCCGCTTGGCCGCTTGCGCCGGTCCCCTCGCCGCGCTCCACCGCCTCTCGGCCGCACCGCCTATCCCCCGCCCCCCCCAAACCGACCTAAACCCCTACAAATCCCCCCCCCGCTCGGCCGCATCTTTTTCCCTCTCCGCCGGGCCGCCATTGCCGATTCCACCCGAGCCGCTCCTCTCCGCCTCGCTGCCGCCGCCGTCCTTGCCGTCCGCCGCCGCCGCAGCCGAGGGCGCCCGAAGGAGCTCCGGGCGCCATCTCCGCCGCCCCCTTCCCCGGCCCGGAGCCGTGCCGCGCCCGCGCCGTCATCCCCGCTCCCGGCTTGCCGCCCGCCGCGGTAACCCCCCTCTTCTCCCCCTCTCCCCTTTTCCCTCGCGGTTAGGCCGCTAGGTAGCCGTGGTTCTCCCTCCGGCCACCGCCGTGGCCGTCGCTCGCCTTTCCCCCGCCCCGGCGCCATTACCCTTTCTTTTTCTCCCCGTCGGCGTCGGCTGTCGCCTCAAACCGCCGCCGTCGCGTCCCGCTCCGATCCGAGCCGTGGACTCGTCCTCTCTCTCTCATCTCTCTCCATCGGCGCCTACCGACGCCGTCCCGCCCTCCGACTCGCCGCCCTCACCGGAGCACGCCGCCGCCGCCGCCGCTCGGACCGAGCCCCACGTCGTCGGTCGTCGTCTTAATCCGCCGTCCATCGACTTCGGCCGATTTTCCCCTTCCCGTCGGCTAAATCCGCCGCTCGTCGGCTCCCGCCAGCCTGCATCGGCCGCTCCTTTCCCCCCCCGTCGGCTCCCGCCGTCGGCTTCGGCCGCCAAGCCTGCATCGGCCGCTCCTTCCCCCGTCGGCTCTCGCCGTCGGCTTCGGCCGCCAGCCTGCATCGGCCCATCGGCCACCCCTTTTCTCTTCGGCCCATCGGCCACCCCTTTTCTCTTCGGCCCATCGGCCATTTCTCTCCCGCGTGCCGATCGGCCGTGGACCAACTCCTTTGGGCCATCGGCCGGCCCATCGGCTCCCCTTGGCCCAACAGCCTCCCCGCTCGGCCTAGGCCGATTCCCTTCGGGCCGCCGGCCCAATTGTTTTGGGCCGCGCCCATTCAAATATTTTGGGCTGTCCTTAGCCGCCCAAAATAAAGTCTACTTTCAGTCCCTCCTTCATTTCTTTTTCCAGGGAATTATTAATTGATTATTAATTCCTTTTCTTTATTCCAGAAAATCCTTTAATCTTCGGAAATTCATATCTTTTCAACCGTTCGTCCGTTTAACTCCGTTCCACTTCCAAAATTCCTCAAAAATCGAGATCTACCTAATGGCACGCTTAGTGGTCTTTAATAGGGCTTCTTTTATCGTTTTGTTGAGTCGTCTCGTTTCGCGTGTAGTCTCGGAGCCCGAAGACCCGCAGTGCGCGGATTTCGAGGAAGAAGCTCAAGATCTCGAGCAAGGCAAGTCACCTTTGATCAATTGAACCCATAATTTAAATTAAGTATTTTGATTCCGCAAACTATGCATCAATTAGGTCACACACTTGACACCAGGCCTCGGTCTGCAATTTAACCGGCAGGCCCTACCCAACTGCTGCATTCACCTTCCTTGATATTTGATTACCCTAACACCCTTGTCACCCCGCAGGTGATGCCTCGGTATCCGTACCTTGCGTACGAATATCGAGACTCCCCTCAAACTTTAAAATTGATCACCTGGGTAAAACTTGAGTTTACAAAATGCTTGGAAAACCCGACACTTGGGTCGGTGTTTTGAAAACTAAAGTGAGTTTCTAAAACTCGCGGTTCGGGAGACGTACTGGAGGTACGGTCTGCCCGCTCTCGCTCTAAGGACCGATTCCTTGGGAATTACATCCAAGCATATGTCAAGTACGACCACATGGGTGATATGGGACGCCCCTGGCTGAGTAATTAGCTAGGCCAGGGAAATCTTGATGCCAAGGGACAAGTGGATTCGCCGGGGTGGTGTCGGGGAGGACCCCTGGGCTTCCTGGCACAGTATGGTCTGGGACCTAACCTGGTGTTGGTCCGTGGGACCCCTCCCGTTGGCATAAGATGACCCTGAGTCGGCTTTCGAAATGCCTTGTCGTGAAAGCCTTAAGGTCGCCAGACGTGACCGAGGGTCGCGGGCTGGGTGATTCGGGGTTAGTAACGTCGTGTGGGTAAAGTGTACCCCCTCTGCAGAGGTTAACAACTGTTCGAACAGCCGTGCCCACGGTCATGGGCGGATGTGAGGTGATTCCTTAGCGTAGTTTTATTGAACACCTGGTGATCTGCTGTTGGTGTGTGGTTTTCCGTTCCGTGCTTGGTTTAAGGCTGTTGAAGCAGCCGGGTCGGTGACGATTGGCAGGGAGCCTTTCGTACCGGTGTGTTGGCTTGTGGCTGTTGAAGCAGCCGGAGTTGGTGACGATTGGCAGGGAGCCTTTCGTACCGGTGTGTTGGCTTGTGGCTGTTGAAGCAGCCGGAGTTGGTGACGATTGGCAGGGAGCCTCTCGTACCGGCGTGTGTAAGTTGTGGCTGTTGGAGCAGCCGGGGTCGGTGAACGATTGGCAGGGAGCCTCTCGTGCCGACGAGAATCAATCGATACATTTTCACTGCTCCGGCCGGTTGAGACGCACTTTCTCACCCGTGCCGTCGAGAAGCACTCACTTAGATGTTTCTAAAGTCTTAAACTAAAATCAATTGTGAAAAATAACTGGCTTTCCCTTGAAGTCTGCACTAAACACTTAATTCCCCTGACTTGCTGAGTACTCCCGTACTCACCCTTGCTCTATATACTTAAACCCCCCCCCAGTTCTCGAAGACGAAGAGGTGGACCCTGCTGACGAAGAGTTCTTCCAGGAGCAAGCCGACTTCGAGCAGTAGTAGGGTTTCGGCCTTCCCCAAGGCTTTGCTTGTGGCTTAGGGCCAGTCGCCGCTTTCCGCTTCCGCCTTTTTGTATTGCTGTTGCGAACTCGGGTTCTGTCCGCAGTTCCAACTCTGGTTGTAATCCTACTCTTAAATAAAGAGACCGCTGTTGTTGTGATATTCAGTCTTCCTGTTGTACCAGCGCTATTTCCTGGGACTGGTACAGGCATACAGGTCAATCTGGACCGCTCTATCCTGGTCTCCGCTCGGGGCCAGTTTGGGGCGTGACAAGAAGACTCCTGATCTCCTCCCCCAAGATGTGGCCGAAGTCGCGATCGTCGACTTCGTGACCGCACACCCGACTACGATGATCCCTCGTCATCCTCTTCGTCATCATCTATGGGTGGTTTGAGTTGCCGTCGAGGTCGCCAACCACCCTTCCTACCTGGAGGCAGATGTAGAGCCTTTAAGTCTTTGCTTCGAGAAGTAAATTGGTGCCCAAAATTTCGTCCCACACCAATAGAGAAGTACGATGGGAGCACGGATCCAAAGGAGTACTTACACGTACACTCTACTGTTCTATAAGCCGCTGGAGCAGACGACAACGCACTTGCAAATTATTTGCCAGCAGCATTGTAGGGATCTGCTTGGTCATGGCTTATTCCCCTTTCCCGAAATTCAATATCTTCCTGGGTGGACCTTTGGAAGCAATTCGTCGCGAATTTTCAAGGCACCTACAAGAGACATGCAGTAGAAGATGATCTACACGCCCTCAGGCAGAAGTCCAGTGAACCTCTCTGAGATTTTATTCGACGTTTCAATGAATGTCGGAACAGAATCCCCGAGATCACTGACACATCAATAATACGAGCCTTCAAATTCGGCGTCCGAGATCGCTATACAATTCAAGAACTAGCGACAAGGCGGGTGTCGTCCGCCATGAAGCTGTTTGAGATCATTGACAGGTGTGCCCACGTAGACGAAGCCATCCGAAGGAACGACGGGAATGGGAAAACGGCGAAAGAGAAACAACCAGCTAAAAAAGACAACTCAGAACACAGTTAGAAATTCAGTCGTAAGAAAGGAGGAAAGAGAAAGACACAATCGGAGGTTCTTGTCGCAGAACAAGATAAAAACGCTCCCCAACAACCTCCTCCTTAAGATGACGGCCCAGTGTGACAATAGTGTTCGATGCACAAGACTAACGCTCACATGTTCGAGGAGTGCAATGTATTCCAAAAGGCCATGGCTAAGAAAATAGCCCAAGATAAGAGAAGGAGAGTTCGCATGGTAGAGAAAGGCAATCACGACCCTCCATTCGACGACGAACCAGATTTCCCCGACTTCAACGAACACGTGGCCCACATCTTCGGTGGCTCAACCTCTTATTCTTCGAAAAGAGAATACAAGAAGGTAGAACGCGAGGTGTGCTACACAACCCGAGGGACGGTGTCTAAAATGAAGTGGTCAAATCAAAGGATCAAGTTCTCCAACGCCAACTTCGATGACAGCCCCTGGGAGATATGCGATAGTAGTCAAACTTGAAGGATAGCACGTACGCTACGATAGCAGAAAACAAAACTTTTCTACCGCGCACACTAGGACATCATGCGAAGATAGGATCATGGATCATTACCACTAGACGTGCAGCGCAGCGGAAGTAGAGTTGGAGAAGCCGGTCCAACCACGCGCGTCGAGATAGTAGTGGAAGTAGTCGATCGCCACGAACAGATCGTCTCCTCCACGCGATTAGCCGCACCAGGAGCAGATCCGATCTGCCGGTTGTTGACGCCAATCTACACCGCAACGAGCAGCGCCTCCACCGGTATCCACACGTACGGGGCTGGAGCACCGATCGCAAGTGTGCTAGCACTCGGGAGCGGCTAGGGTTTGGCTCTGGAGGTGACGGCTAGGGTTATGCTCGAGATGAACAGATGAGTTTTTTTCTCCTTCAGCCCCTAACCTCCATATATATAGACCTCTCTGCTTGGGTCTCGTGGGCCAAAGCCCAATAGGAGTCTACTCGGATCCCTATCCGATCTGAGCCCACATCCAAATCACATTCGAATGAGTGTTCCAACCCGTTAAGCGTGCGACCCTGTAGGTTCACATATACTTGGTCGCGACCTGGAAACGCCTTTCCGGTCAACCTGTTAATAGCGGCCCCTAGCAAGGCATATTAACCTCCAAAGTATATGTAAAGATCATATCGGCCGAACCTGTAATGTTCTCATGTACGAATCCCTTTGCCTCACGATATAGATTGAGCTCAAGGCGAGGCCTGTGCCATCCTCTTAATAGCTCAATCGCTCTCTCGATTCCGTGATGGATTATAAACTTGTGATTGACTCCTCAATCACCTAGCATGGCCATGCATTTCCATAATCCATTACATCAAGGGGCCCAGAGATATCTCTCCCATAAGGAGGGGCAAATTTTATCTTGATCATCCACATCCCATTACATATTTCATAGCAAACCCGAAGACTACTTTTATAACCACCCAGTTACGGAGTAGTATTTAGTAATCCCAAAATAAGCTACTACGTATGTTGGGAACTGTGATGATCTCAAGTCTAAGGATTCTACATAAACAGTACTTGAGACCAACTGATGACACATAGAATCTCTGCAGTGTCTCATGGCGGGTCTATCCAACATATGTTCACCAACATATGTCCATATTATTGATTGGTATCTCCATACCATGATCCATGAGACATGATCATCAATCAATACATATGCTGATCTTTAAATCATATTTGTTCCTCATATGATATACGATCAGGGATCATTTAGAAATAGCATCATTGTAACATTAAGAATCTCATGAATAAGTCACATACTCATTGATCAAGAATAATAATGTCTATTTCAAGGAACAAAGCACTGAATCATAAACATAGTCTGTGATATATACAACATCCCAATGTTGCCTCTAGGGCATATCACTAACAAAACTTACAATCTAGAATGTTAAAGTCGCCCAAGTTCTTATTGACGGCGTCAACTCCATCAATCTCCTTTTCGCCAGCACGCTCGATGCAATGGGGATCCCAAGAAGCGAGCTCATCCCTTCAGAGCTGCCCTTCCACGGTATTACCCCAGAATCATCGTCAAGGCCTCTAGGAAAGATCACGTTACCGATAACCTTTGGCAGAGCTGACAACATTCGAACAGAGTAGATCACATTTGATGTAGTGGAGTTCGACACCGCCTACAACGCCATTCTCAGAAGGACAACACTCGCCAAGTTCATGGTGGCTTCGCATTACGCCTATCAGCTGATCAAGATACCAAGACCTAAAGGGATAATCACGATACCGGGGAATGCAAAGATGGCCATACAGTGTGATAAGAGTAGCCTCGATTTGATCGAGCAAACTCTCACCACGCCCACCGCAACTGAACCTCCTCGAAAAGTGACCAAACCCAATATGGTGCCCAAACCATATGGCGCTATAAAGATAATCCCGCTGTCCAGTAGCACCCCCGACAAGACGGTCAAGATCGGGGTCGAGCTTGACAGCAAATAGGAACTCGAGCTCATCTACTTCCTCTGCTACAATGCAGAGGTGTTCACTCGACAACCATTCGACATGCCCGGGGTCGCCAAGGAGGTGATTGAGCACAAACTAATGGCTCGGCTTGACGCAAAACCCAACAGCAGAAATTGCATCGTTTCGCTCCAGACCGAAAAGAGGCTATATGAGAAGAACTCAATAAACTTCTCAAAGCATGTTTCATTAGAGAAGTCCTTCATCCAAAGTGGCTCGCAAATCCAGTCATGGTGCACAAAGCGAATGACAAGTGGAGGATGTGCGTAGACTTGACTGATCTCAACAAGGTGTGCCCGAAACACTACTTTCCTCTTCCACGCATCGACCAACTGATAGATTCTACCGCTGGATGTGAGTCGTTGAGTTTTCTCGATGCATATTCTAGGTACCATCAAATTAGTATGGCCAAGGAAGACAAGGAGAAGACAGCCTTCATCCCGTCCTTCTGTGTATGCTACGTCAAGATGCCCTTTGGCCTGATCAGCACCAGGTCCACATACCAGTGTGAGATTCAGGGGGCTTTTCAATCTCAACTCAGCAACAACGTCGAGGCCTACATTGACGACGTCATAGTAAAAACAAAGACATGGGATTGCCTCATTGATGACCTACAGGAAACATTCAACAATCTTCGATGACACCGGCTCAAGCTGAACCCAGAGAAGTGCACGTTCGGAGTACCATCGGTTAAACTGCTCGGCTTCCTCGTCTCCGGGAGAGGTATTGAAGCAAACCCAGACAAAATCAAGGCCATCGAGAACATGAAGTCACCGACAAGGCTCAAAGAATTCCAGAACCTTACAGGATGTATGGCAACCCTTAGTCGATTTGTGGCCAGGATGGGAGAGCGAGGACTACTCTTCTTCAGCCTTCTGAAGAAACAAGACAAGTTCGAGTGGACATCAGAGGCCGAGGAGGCATTTGGTGCACTCAAGCGATACCACGCCAATCCACTTGTCCTCGTCGTCCCACAACCACAGGAGGAACTCTTCGTCTATATCGTCGCAACACCGTACTCCATAAGCACCATCATCATTGTCGAACGCGAGAAAGTACAGTGTCCAGTCTACTACATCAGTGAAGTGCTGCATGACGCCAAGACCAGACACCCCTAGATCCAGAAGTTGTTGTACGCCGTAGTCATGACATCCCGAAAGCTACGCCACTATTTCCAGGCCCACAAGGTCACGGTAGTCTCTTCATACCCCTTGGTGAAGTTGTTCGCAACAAAGAAGTTGTAGGATGCATTGCCAAATAAGTCATTGACCTCAGCCAATTCAATGTCCACTTTATCCCACGAACAACCATCAAGTCCCAGGTACTCGTAGACTTCGTCGCTGACTGGACCACCCCTGAGGACAGAAAAGTCGACCGAACGTACAACGGGCGATGGATAATGGCCTTCGAAGGGGCATTCAATAGCCAGGGAGCAGGAGCTAGATTTATTCTAACTTCACTGATCGGAGATCAATTTCAACATGTTGTACAACTAAACTTCTGGCAACCAACAATATCGCCGAGTACGAAGGACTTCTCGCCGGTCTAAGAGCCACCGTATCACTTGGGGTCAACCGACTAGTTGTGAAAGAGGAGTCAGAAATAGTCGGCAACCAAGTGCATAAGGATTACAAGTACTCTAACCCCGAGTTGTCCAAGTATCTTGCCTTAGTCAGAAAGCTAGAACGTAGGTTTGATGGATTGGAGGTACGCCACGTCTACCTGTTGACGAAAAATCTGCGTCTGGCCGATGGTGCCAAATCTGCGTTGACGCGAACCAAGTCAACGAACACACGAAGGCCTAGGAGATCTGCTTAGCTCCAGTGCAGGTTCTAAAATTGATGAGATGCGGGCGTGCCAGTCAATTTGATCCTGCAACTGACAAGATATATAAACAACAAATCAAAGAGCCAATCGGCTAATAAGCTGATGGAGTAATTTCAGCCGATGCCGATACTAGCCTATGTCGATAGGGTTTTGAACAATTGGCTATATATCCAATGTAGATTCTAACATTTGATATAAATACCGATATATAGACAATCGGCTAATGATAATGCAATAAAACCATAAATATAATTCAATAGAATCCAATCGGCTAATAGTGATATGATTGAATAAACGCTGATCCAAAGGTTAAAGCATACATCGGCTGAAGGTCCGATGTCATTAAATCCAAACGATTAGATAATCAATGAATCCTTTGTTGTCATCGGCTAAATCCAACTTGTATGTTATCCTTGTGAGCCGATGCAACGTCCAGATAACTCATCGGTTGAAACCCCGATGAAACTCTTATTGGCAATCAAAAAGTAGGCTAGAGATTATGATTCTAAGCATGACTAGGGCTGATGCAGCGCAAAGTATGAAAAGAAACATAATATCTAGACAATCAAGCCTTCGACTGATTTTCAGGGTGGTAGATATCTTAGTTAATCTAGATCAACAACACAATTTAGTCGATACTGGCAAAACCCTAGAAAAGATCTGACTGATACAAGTAAATTGAATAATCGACTTAGATTAACTAAGATATATGATAAATAGGTAGGCAAATATATCAACCGAACTAGAGTGATCCAAGAGGTCGAAGCGATGCAGCCTTGAACAACACCAATGTAGCCGATACAATTGCCAGGGCCGACGGAACATAGGATTTTCCCCTTCGCCGGAGATCGAAAGCCGATGCAGCTCCGCATCAAGTGCCAAGTTCCGCCGGTTCATAAATAAAAAACCTCAAGAAAGAGGGTGGTGATGCGCCGAGAGTAGTTGTATTGATCGAGAGATAAATTACAAGGACCCTGGGTGTGCATATTTATACTCATGGGTAGATGCTAGTCCTTGTTGGAGAAGACACAAACTTTCCTAAAGATAAAATAAAAGATACAAGTCCTATTCGGACTCTAAGCAATCTTTCCTAAAAGTAAAAGAAAACTAACTGACTTTGCCTAATTAATAGATAACTTGCCATGTTGTATTCTCCTCGAACTCGGTCTCTTCTGGATAAGCTTCTTTTAATTGATTAATTTTCTTAACCAAATCCATCAAGAATCCAGTTGCTAGCGACTGATAATTCTCATCGGCCGATTTCAGGACTCTGAAGCCGATACTGACTCTAGGGTAATGATGACAAGGTGGCTACAAGTTCTTGTTTGTGGCTTTCGATAAATTCACTAAGTGGATAGAAGCAGAGCCAACAAGAGAAATCAGAGACGAGCACACAATCAAGTTTATTAATGGGATATTTTGTTGATACGAGCTTCCAAACCAGATATTGACAGACAACGGCTCCCAATGCATGAGCGCCGTCTTCCAGGACTACTGCTAGGAATACGGGGTCAAAATTTGCTTCGCATCAGTGTCCCATCCTTAGGGCAACGGGCAAGTCGAGTGGGCAAATGGGATCGTGCTCCAGGGGATCAAAATACGTGTATACGATAGGCTTATGGCTTACGTTTCACAATGGGTTGAGGAGCTTCCTTCTGTTCTATGGGCCGTCCGTACCACTCCGACTACATCAACCAAAGAGACCACATTTTTCCTTATGTACGGATCTAAAGCTATGCTCTCTACCGAGCTACGCTATCAATCAACACGAGTTCGGGAGTACTTAGATGAGGACCAGGACAACAGGTGACCAGACGACGTTAACTTGCCAGAGGAACACCGAGAACGACTTGCCATCTGAGCAACCAAATACCAGCAAGTCTTACTTCGCTACCACGAGAAGCGCATTCGAGCCTGTACACTTGACATCGACGATTACGTCCTTCGATGAGTACAAAACCAGGCAGGGCGCAATAAACTCTCACCTAAGTGGGAAGGACCATACACGGTGGTATAAGTGTTACGGCCAAGTGCATACAAAATCACCAACGACGAAGGCCACGAGTTATCCAATTCTTGGAATATTGATCAGTTACGAAAATTCTATGTATAAGACTAATGTCTAGTCTGTAAGTTAATTTATATCAGTTCATACATATATACATCTTTTGCCTTACATATCACAGTATTTTATCCAATGAACCCCTTCTCTTTCATAACGTCGCAAATTGAAGTCGTTTCTTATCAACCTATTACGTTAAGTCTAACTAGTTACTGTGTCTTAATACCTTGGCTAGAGACGCCTAGCACAATTGGGCTAGTCGGACGCTAAGGGTCAAATGGCCATGTCAGAATTGGCTATGTCAGAGTACCCACTGTAACGTATTAACTAGCCATGTACTCAGGAATTTTTCCCAACTTGATGGCTGACAGCTAGGAATGCGCTGCTTCAACATGGTCCAGTATGAAAATTTAAGCTACTTTTTGGAAATATTATCCTTTCCATAAAACTAGTTGAAGGCTAGAAAGGGTACCTAACTTAATAATGCCAACATTGGCCCATACAAGAAGTACTCTTTTACTACTGCAAATACAACTTGCTTTAACGTTTTTACAAAAAGTTGATCAAATTTTAGTGTCTACTAACATCTTGTCTAAAGAATTTTACAGATTACTGATACTTCCACATCTACTAGGAGGGCCATTGCCAGTTCATCAAGGAGAAGCCATCCTCGGGCGCAGCGGGGCAAGTGATTGTGCCAGTTGGTCGATCTCGGAGGCCGTCTTCTGAGAAAGAGTAAACCCTTCCAGAAGGAAGTTCGGTTTCATCGGAGGACGAGATTTGCGGATACATGCAAGCACGTGACCACCAGCATATCGGCTAGCTCGACGACATTCCTTCTTCAGGCTGTCATCAATCCGCTCAGCTGTTCTAGCAAGGGCATTGCACGCACTCCACATCCACCCTAGATATCCAAAGTCTAACTTCTCAGGAGGAGGACAGGTCACACGCAACTCTTCACATAGCCGCTGTAGTGCGGTGCAACAGTTCTTGAGGTGCGCCAAGATCCATATGTCCCTCCCCCTCAGAAGATCCGTACTCTACTCCTTTCTGATGTTGTCGGCAGCCCTCGCCAGCTCTTCCTTCTTGAACATTGTCTTCTAGTATTTGGCCCACCGTTCCATCTCTATGAGAGAGCTTTCAAGGTCTAGAAAGGATGACATCATTAGCAATCTTTGGCCTGAGTACAAAGACGGTATGCTACAATGTTATGACTATCTTACTTTGCCATTGCTCACTCAATAACGCCACCTGGTTCCCTTGAGATACCAAGGCGTTGTCGGAGGCAACGGTGACCAGGGCACGACCGGCGTCACTTGGTGTTGACGAGGACTGACACGTACTAGGTTCGACAACCAAGTCCCATGAGCGTCCGCCTTGCTGGACGTTCTCATTTTCAACTTCAAGAAATCTACAATACAAAAATGTAGAGCGAACAAAAGCCCTGAGTAGGATACAACAAAAGGGAAGTGATCTTGGACACCAAGCCCAATACTTATCCTTACTTATTACAATAAAGGGTAAATAGAACAGTATTCTTCCAAAAAGGGGATCATGCAGTTCCCGAGATCCTCCACCTCTGACATGGCGTCGTCGCGGTGTCCATCGGCTCCCCCCTTGGTCATCATCTCCTCCAGGTTGATCTTGAGGTGAGTGAGCTTGAGGCACACGTGGACATGGCATGCACCGGACTTGAGCCCGATTCGCACCCCATCTGCCATCTGGTTTGTGTGGTCATTTGCAGTGGTCTCCAGCACGGTGATGAGCAAGCCCAGAGACCCCATGACAGTCGTGTTGTTGGGGAAGGTGGGGTGGTCGATATTTTTCCCCAAGCTTTTGGCCACCACGTTGAGTGGCCCATAGTTCTCATGTAGAGCTTGACGGAGAGAGGCCAGATTGCCTCTCGACTCCGCGAGCTCATACTCGAGACCTTGGCACTGTTGTTCGTTTCCCGCCACCACCTCCCGCAACTTGGCGTTATCTCCTCGCTCTTCCTTCAGTTGGGCTTCTAGCGCTGCAATGCGGTCGTCAGTGGTGGACGTGACTTTTCCAAGCCGTCTAATCTCCGCGACGATGTCCCAGGCGCTCGCCTCAATCAACCGACATGCTTGCAACAGCTTGTCAGCGGACGAGGATGACCCCGGGATGACAAGGGCACTAGTTAGTAGAGGAGGTGTTGGGAGAATGGTAACCACAGCGGTTGAGGGGGACGACTTGGAGTTCACTTCTTCTCGGGCCCTGGTGCTCTATCCCAAGATCGAGTGGGAGGGGCTGCATTCAAAGGAATTTTATTGCTACAAAGAGTGTGTGATGAACAAGCAAACATCGGTAAACCGAGGTTATACTTACCCCATTCTCTACTTCTTCAGTAGCGACACCTTCTTTATGGAGGCGGGCTTCGCGTTGGACGTTGTCTGCAGAAGAGAAAAAATAAGATCGAGAAGGCTTACCACGATTGTCAGATAAACCTGTGGTCGAGGCCTCACCTTGGTGCCACTGATCTAGACTAGCCTCCAGCTCCGGTGGACTTGGCCAGTGAAGGCCAATGCCTCTTCTTGGTTCCACTGATACCAGGCAAGAGGGTGGCGGCCACTTGTTCAGACATTGCCTACTCCTTCAAAGAAGCAGATGTTTGGTGGTTGACGAGCGGGACGATCACGTCCATTAAAGGCAATGCTAAAAAAGAATCTAGATTACTACTCCTATGGGCATAGAAATGAATGACAAGGAGTAGTGGTCGATGAAGCTTACATTAACAATGGTGTCCCGCTTTGTCGGCGGGAGGTCACATATTGGCGTGGGGATCTCAGTGGCAAACGACGACTGGTCGACTACTACTTTTCCGACACACTTCACCACGGTGTCTTCGGAGAGAACTGCAATAGAAACAAAAGTGACAAGGTTATCAACTGGAGACAATTTTCGTTCTTTACATTAATAAAGAAACTATAAATTTCATACCCCGGTGCGATAGCCGCGTCACGTCCTGTTCCCCCGAGTACAAGTACGCGGGATGAGAACGGGCCTGGAGAGGTTGTATCTAACGATGGACAAAGTCTTGAACGATCTCGTATCCGGTCAGACCGAGTTCTCGGAGATTAAGAATTTTCTCAACAAAGCTTGCTAAGGCTGTGGTCATTGAAGGTTTGGAGGTCCATGACTCTAGGCGTGTTGGTTTCTAATCGGGGGTGGCAAGGTTAGGGAAGTTGTCCTCGACATAAAGAAAAAACCAACTTTTTCTCCGGTCTTTCCTCGAAGACATGCAGTTAATAGGCATATACTCATCCTTCATCCCATCCCGAAGATGGAGACCACAACACCCTGAGATTTTTTAGGCTTCCCCATCCATCTAACCTCATAAAAGTATATAAACAGATCTAGAAAAGGTTGTACCCCAAGGTACGTCTCGCATAGATGGGTAAAGATGCTTAGGAAGACAATGGAGTTGGGGTTGAGATGAAGAAGATGAATCCCATAGAAGTCAAGAAGTAAAGACAAAATTTTGGAATAAGGAACCAGAAATCCACATTGGACAAAAGATGCAAGAGTTATTATTTGCCCAAGGTTGCTGATGGGATCAGTACCTCCTTCTGAGTGTGCCACCACTTTTGTGCTTGGCAAAGCGTCGTCCTGTTGCAGCTCCCTCATCTCGCTCAGGCCAACGTTGGATTCTGAGAGATCCATGGAAATTAGCGAAGGGGATTGAGAAAAGTTGTGGTTTAGGGTTTTTGCGAAAGCTGAGGCAGAGGAGATTGGGAGTGCGAGTTGGAAAGTTAGGGCTCTATTTGGGTGAATGGAACTCAAATGGATCTCAAAAATGGAATTTATAGGCCACGTCCGACGGTTCGAATTTTGAGGAAGATGGAGAGATCACCGCCGAGATTTTTGCTTATTTATTTATAACCGTTAAAGTTTTTGACTTCAATCCAAATTCACATTCAAGTTGAGTTCTCGAGTCATGAGAATGGAGGGGCTTTGTCACGTACTCTGCTGTGTTTGACAACAGTTGTTCTCAGATTCTCTGCTCGGAGTTACGGGTCAAATCATTTGCGTTGAAGTCAAGGGCTACTGCCAGTGTCATGGATAGGGCACCTCCTATACACGGGTTAATGAAATACGGCAATACCATATACTCAATAGTATACAAGAAAGTATCCTTTAATTAAGAAAATATGGCTAATAAAGAAGAAAATTATCTTCCCGGAATAGAAAGGTGTCAAGGTCCTAGTCGGGGAAGATAAGCTTTCCTTAGGACCATATTTGGTTTTATCTCCTCGAGTTCTACTTGGAGAGGAAGGTAATCTCTTCTATATAAACAAGGCCCCCACATTCTGGGAGGGGCATTGAGCTACAAGCTATAGTCAAAGCCATGCCCAGAAGCAATCCGGAGGAAGTTAGTGCCGTATTCATCGAATAGATCTCATTGGGCTGTTCTCGACAGCTTCTAATTGACGGAATCATCAAATTGTTCTATTCCCCATTGTACTCTGAGCAATATTCCAATCCTGTTAATGGTGTAGACCGCGAGTACGGTATTTACAGAGTATGGGGATCGTTGGTACAAGGATCTACATGAAACGAGTTCAAGCACACAAAAGACAATGATTATACTGGTTCAGGCCCCTCGAGAGGTAATAGCTCTACTCTAATTTATATGGGATTATGATGAAAACCATAGAGATTACAATAGAGAACAACAGAAACGTAAAGTACCGACAAGATCCCTATCGAGAACGACTCGACGAGATCTAGGCGGCGATTATCTTCAAATCCTCCGGATTGCTTCTACTATGGTGGTGGCTTGCGCTATGATTCAATATCCTGTACCCCCAGGGGCTTTGTATTTATACCGCAAACTACCTTGGCCTCCAAATAGAACTCGGAGAGTACTCTTATCCTACGAGATCACAAAGATTATATCCTCCCCAAATAGGACTCTAACTCCTTCTATTCGAGATAAAACTTCCCTGCTTGTTAGCTGAATTCCATAATGTTAAGGTAACCTTCCCGTATACTAAGGGTATTCTGTATCCATATACTTCATGACCCCAAGGATAGGAGGTATGCCTTATCCATAACCCTGACAAATCTATAATACATATAAATTGGAATAGGGTTATTACTCATCTTGAGGGCCCAAACTAGTATAAATCTTTGTCCTTTGTCTGCTTGATCTATTCTTACGTATACCCTGATTCCAACAATCCCCATACTCTACAAATACCGTAGTCGGCGTATAGCCCATCGACAGTTAGAGTAGTAATCGATAACGTAAATGTGGTGTCTAGGTTAGAGGTTACCTTCGTTTGTTGTGTGTTCCACGGAAAGTGAGATAGGCGGCAGGTGGTGATAGCCCTATCCATCCTTCGTATTCCTCCACACTCGGGTACATGATAGAGCTACAGGTCGGACTCAGCTTGGCAGGCCAGGGAAGAGTCAGTCCCCGAAGCAACTGATAGATTTGTACCTTAACTTAATTAAGATAGTTGATCCATAGGAGTCCTCTTTATCCTAAGCCTCCCATTTAGTTATTGTCCTTGGATAAATCCTGATCTTAGATTATATACACAAACATTCCCTTCGATTCGATACCCCTAGAATACTCTGAGATGAAGTGCTACATCGGTATCTATGTACTTGCGGATCTATCTGTGACCGTAACAAATACCAACAAGCATTTCTGACACCGTTGCTGGGGAACGGTTGATGTATCATCTTTGAACTTGGTTCATCCTCGTATCTTTTCTTTTCATTTATTCCTTTCTCTTCTCTTCTACAATGGAGCATCAATCTATTCAAAATCTTTCTACTTCAAAGGGCAAGTTTTGTGAACCACCTATTTCTTCAAAACCAATTCTTTCATCTGGCTATGAACTTCGTCCTGGCTTTATAGCCATGGTTCGGGAGCAACCCTTCTCGCATCGTTAGGAAGTTGCACGCCGAATGGGGGAACTCAAAAGCAAGGTTTTTGTTTTCTTCCCGTTAACCCATGTTGTCTCCCCACGGATGGAAATTCTCAGCTTTTAGCAGAGCGAGAAGGAGTCTGCCTTGTATCTCGATCTTTCCATCGAAGGCTCGTTCGCACAGCAAAAGGTAGGCACTGTATCCTAGAGAACACATCCCTTCGTCCGTTGTGAAATCCTCCAGGAAGTCGAGCATACCAGTGCAGAGTCCTCAACCATTGAATCAGAGCCTATACCTTCCACATCCCAAGATTCAACCTTTGAGCCCTCACCCAAACCTTGGGAATCGGAGGAAGAAGAAATTCAGCCTTCGGAAATCCCTTCCCTAGTTCGAGAATGATCTTTTTGAAGATTATGGAACACCTCGAACTATTCCTGTCAAAAGAGACCACCTATCTCATGTAGTCCTTCTGAGGCTTTCGAGGAAAATTTTCTCAAAAAGACGATGAGAGAATTGACTACCATCATGAGCGATGAGCGGTTAAGGGAGGTGGAGGTTTCTCCTAAAGTAATTCGGATTAGCTCCCCGTCCTTAACTGTTTAATGTCTTGTGAAAGAGGTCATCGTGAATGTTCTCTATAATCCCATTGCCAGTGCTAACATCATGTTCGCAACCTTTGCATTAATTTATTTAAGGGACGAACCGTTAACACCCACAGACAAAACCTTCCGGAGATCCTCAGATTCTATCATAGAAGGTTATGGGATTCTACATGAGTGCCATTAAGGCACAAGAATGTCGAAGCCCTCCTAGACTTCCATGTGTTCGAAGTCCCTGACTTCGATCTTCTGATCGACTATCCCATAGAAAAACTTCTTCTAGATGTGCCTAAGAAGGGAGGCATGACGATTGTTGAAAACTCCAAAAATGAGTTGATAACCCAACTGATAAACCCTGAGCTCCACTTGATAAGCTCAAGGCTTTGATTGGCCCGATCTTTCGGTGAGTTGATGATAACTATGATTTGGGAGAAACATTGATGACCCGACTACAACTGTACGAGACGTTGTTGTGTTGCGCCTTAGCGATCGATACACCTCTCCGTGGGTTGTTGATCTTGCCAGTGCAGATCAACCTTATTCCTGCAAGCAAATCGAAGAACAAGCAAGAACAAGATAAGAGCAATCTGAATTGCAAATAGGAATTGAATACAAATGATAAGTTGGAGTTCCGTAATGAGCAAACCGGTGATCTAACCGATCACGGGATTACACGCAAAGTAGCGAAGCTAAACTTTAATCTAAACAAAACCTGAGAAACCCTAAAGGGGCACCTAGCTATTTAAAGAGGTGGGAGGACGACCAACGGGGTTCCTAGGTCATGCTCCACCAGGTTGGGGCACACCCCACATGGGCCCCACCTGGGTCGGGGTCACAGATGAAGTTACAAGCCTATAGGCCCATTATAGGTGATGCAGCACCTTGTTTCTTCAACTGCAGATGACTGAGATGAAATTTGGAGATTTAGCTGGATCCATTAGAAAGAGGACTCCAAGAGCTTTCCATCAAGTATCATGGGCCTAAAACGGAGCGTATGCATATTTGGCAGCCATTTGAAATCAGCACTGTAGTAGGTGGCCGAATTGGATTCCAGAACATGGACAACTTAATCTTGACATCTTCCTGTTGACATATGATGTGAGCAACAGTTGTATCCATAGTAGCCATGGTCACATCATCCTCCCCTTCTTCACAGAAAACCATCCTCGGTTTTTCCATATGGTGTTCTTCGCGTAGTCTATTTAAAACAACCTGTTTCTTTCAATCAAAACTAGAGAAATTCGAAGTAATATGATTAGCAATAACATATCCCTCTAGCTTGAAATTTTTATCCACCGATACAGAAGGTTCTAAATCTGAGCATATGTAAACTCTATACACCAAATATATTCCTCTATTATTATATTACCCAAATATATGGAATATAGTACTAATTGGACATAGCAAATCAATAACAAATAATTTCTCCTTCAAATTATCAAGCTCATAGAAGTCATCAAATAGAACATAGCCCAAAGTACTTAAAGAACATAGCAATTCACGTTCCTAAACTTCATTAGCAATTTGAACAACATGCTTAAAATCAGCGCAGAAAGAATTAACAACAGGAATAGCATGTTCATTCATTAGTTGCGACATGGATATAAGTGAAACATTATCACACAACTCTTCTTGATGACAAGAAACAGCAAACAAATCAAATTGTGACAAAGGAATATCAGCAATTGGTTCCACTAATGGTGCTCTATTATAGCATGAAAAGTGGACATGTATAGCTCAGCTTGAGAATACTTACCTTCATTTACTTCATCACCATTTAATTTACCTTGTGAACTTTCTTCAGACATCGAAGGTGCTTCATGGTTCTCTTCTTTCTTCTCAAGAACATCATTCTCCTCCTCTTGTTTAATATTCTGAACTCCCTGCAAAACGTTAGTAGCAGGAGACACAAAAGATTGTTCCTCCAATGTTTACACATCATCATTGCACAATGATATAGGAGACTCAGAAACAGGAGATAAATCACATTGTTCATGCTTTCTCGCATTTGATATGATTTGACTCTCAATGCTACGAGCAAGCATGAAAAGATCTCCAATATGATTATATGTCATATTAGCAAGCATAACTTGAATATCAGAATTGAGCCCATTGAAAAATCTATGCATTGTGTTTTTATTACATTCTTTTAGATCACTGTAGATGATACAAACTTTAAATTCATAGATATACTCTCTAACAGTTCTATCACCTTATTTTAGATTTTCTAGTTTCTCAAGAAGAATACATTTGTAATAAGAACTCACAAAACGTTTTCTCATCATGGTTTTGCACTCATCCCAAGTTTCAGGTTTATTACTAATATGATTCCACCAAAAGAATGCAGAAGAGGTAAACTTATTACTAGCAGCCTTAATCATTTGAGCATCAGAAAAATCATATTTATCAAATTCGTTGTCTACTGCTAACTCTCAATCAACATAAGTAACAAAATCGTACTTACCATCGTAGAATGGTAACTTAGATTCAACTCGTGCAAAATTATAGTCAGGTATCTCATATGCATCACGTGGAGAAGTCGTCATATCTCGTTGAAGGTGAAGAAGTCAATGCTGAGCATGACCATCTTGTATCCCCTTGCGTAACTATGCCATAGTTAGTACCAAACAAGAAACATACACAAGAATATGCACGCTCCTATCTACTAGGTAGTGGAGGCTTAAATATCACACACACTCAAACTTTTAACCAAGCTCTTACAAAATCTTACCAAAGCAAGCGGAATGGTGACCACACCGACTCAACCTAGACTCAATGGAGGTTGGACGTATCGATGCCTTAGCAAACACTTGCTGTACGGCTGTAATCAAATCTGTGGGGCTTTGGGTAGGCTTAAATATATAACAAAGGAATAGCAAATGCTCAAATCAGAGAATACAAAGTTGAATAATTGTTCAAAGTCAAGTACCGTGCTGGTCCTAGGCTAGAACGTACTGGAGACATGAGCCTAGACATAAACGATACCACAAGATAACACTAGGAACAACCCAAGCACAACTTTCATATACAAAAACAAACTCAAAGATAACAGCTTATTTTCTCTTTTCTTTCTCTTTTTCTTTCTTCTTTTTTTTCTTTCATTTTTTTGTGTGGCTTTTGTTTTCCTTTTTTAGCACCTTTCTGCCTTTTTTGATTTTTTTAGCAAAAATGACTCAAGGACCTGAATGCAAGATTGCAAGGACTCAAATGTAAATATGAAAATTACAGGGACTCAAATATAAAAGTGCACACCCAAAAATTAAAATTATACAAAAATGGAATGCTATCGGCCCAAAGGTTCCTTTTTGCAAACAGATCTTCAATCCAACACTCGAAAATTTTTTACCGAAGTGTATGGAATGTCACGATATAGATTGAACCGAGAGAAGAGGGAAGGAGTTGGACTCGAACTAGACACAAAGAAAAGTGCGTTCACCAGAGCAGTGGGACTCGTGGAAAGTTTGGGAAAAGGAAATCGATTCCTTTTCTTTCCTTGCAGAAACAAACTTGTGGAAACCGAATCTAGGACTAATCTAATCTATATATCCCATCTCTTCTTCCTCACGTCCAACACAAACTCACGGCAATGTCACATGAAAACCCTAGATGCAATTCCAAAATTGACTGATGGAAATTTCTAAAAACTACAAAAGTTGAACCCTGGCGGCGAGACGATTCCGTTTTTGAAGGTCCCCACAACAACGAAGACACGGCAACGACGGCGACGATAGCGGTGGTACTAGACATGACAAGAACTCGAAACTCTAAACGGACTAGACGCTAAGACTAGCAACACGACGTGACGATGCAACGCAAAACTCAATAATGCAAAAACTGAAAAGAACAATGTAGCGGCACAAAGATGGCTAGGTAATGGATGCAAATTTTTTTGTATAGCTATTTTCTGGTTATAGGTAGATAAAAACTCACCGAGCAACGAAAGCTCTGATACTACTTGATAAACCCTGAGTTCCACTCGATACGCTCAGGGATCTGGTTGTCGAGATCTTTCAGTGAGTTGAAGATAACTACGATTTGGAAAAAACATTGACAACCCGACTACAACCGTACGAGACGTTGTTGTGTTGCGTCTTAGCGATCAATACACCTCTCCGTGGGTTGTTGATCTTGTCGGTGCAGATCAACATTATTCCTGCAAGCAAATCAAAGAAATAAGCAAGAACAAGATAAAAGCAATCTGAATTGCAAATGGGAATTGAATACAAATGATAAGTTGAAGTTCCGTAACGAGCAAACCGGCGATCTAACCGATCACGGGATTACACGGCAAAGTAGCGAAGCTAAACTTTAATCTAAACAAAACCCGAGAAACCCTGATGAGGTACCTAGCTATTTAAAGGGGTGAAAGGACGACCAAGGGGGTTCCTAGGTTGTGCTCCACCAGGTTGGGGCGCACCCCACATGGGCCCCACCTGGGCCGAGGTCCTAAATGAAGTTACAAGCCCATAGGCTCATTATAGGTGACACAACACCTTGTTTCTTCAACTACAGATGACTGAGATGGAATTTGGAGATGTAGTTGGATCCATTGGGAAGAGGACTCCAAGAGCTTTCCATCAAGTACTCATGGGCCCAAAACAGAGCTCGTATGCATATTTGGCAGCCATTTGAAATCAACACTGTAGTAGGTGGCCGAATTGAATTCCAGAACTTGGACAACTTGATCTTGACATCTTCCTGTTGACATATGATGTGAGCAACGGTTGTATTCATAGTAGCCATGGTCACATCACCAACGAACCATCGCGGGATAGAGAATGTGCATTGACTACAGGAAACTCAACAAGGCAACAAAAAAGGGATCTTTTCCCGTTGCCCTTCATTGAGGAGAGTTAGAGCAGCTTGTAAATCATTCCTTTTTTTTCTTGATGGGTATTCCGGTTATCATCAAATTCCCATTTACCCCCGATGCTCATAGCAAGACCATGTTCGCATATCCTTATGGAACATATGCTTACCGCAGAATGTCATTCGGGTTATACAATGCACCCGCGTCATTTCAAAGGTGCATGATGTCTATTTTATCTAGCATGATCAAGGAAATCATCAAGGTTCTCATGGATGACTTCTCTGTCCATGGAAAAAGAACTTTTGATCATTGTCTAGAGAATTTAGATAAGGTATTGCAACAGTCAAGAAAAGGACTTGATACTCAATTGGGAAAAGTGCCACTACATATAAAGCATTGCCTGAGCATGTTGGTGGTATAAATAGTTCTCATAACAGATGCGTCAAGCACTTTGATGGTTTGAAGTGTAGAAAGTGCCATGGTCAATGCAAGTCAGTTATCAGAAGAATTGTTTAAAACTTACTTTTTCTCTAGAATGTGCAAGATATCTCATAGCCCAAGCGGCCAAGCCATTACTTTTCATGGCCATGATGAATCTTCAACTCTTTGAATAAGGGAAACTTTTTTGAAATGATAGATTGGTACAAAGATAAAAATGAAAAGGTGACGGATGCTTTTGGTCATGTGCAAGAAATTGCAACATGATTTCTCCTACAAAATGTTGTGCTCAAGAAGTCATTGAGTTGATTATGATAGATCTTGGTGGTACGCAATTGTCAATTCTTATTGACGAGTCTCGAGGCATATCAGTCAAAGAGCAAAATGGCGGTGATGTTGAGGTTAGTATCTAATCGATTAATCTATTTATGCACATTTGTTGTGTTCATGATAATAACAATTGCAATCAGTGGTTGTTTCTGTTGTTAGTTGCTGCTGTTCAGTAGGTGATTTATTTGTCTGTGTCTCTTTAATTGTGAACATAACAAGTGCATCTTGCAAGAGGATGGATGCACTATTAGAAAGTCATCACCAAAATATTTTGGATAAACTTGAGGGTGGTGACATATTTACAGGAAGATGTTTGCATCAGGAAAGTAGTCTTTCTCAGCCTGGAGATACTAGATGGGGTTCATATCATAAAACTTTGATTAACCTCAACCAAATTTGGCCATCAGTGATAACGGTACTTGGCACTATTGAAAGAGAAGGGCATGGGCATTCACAAGCAGCAAGTTTGATAGAAAAAAATGGAGAGCTTCAAATTTGCTTTCATTTAAGCCCATGTTAAAGTTGTTTGATATCACAAATGAGTTTCCACTTGTCCTACAAAGAAAGAATATAAATACTCTTTATGCAATGAAATTGACGGAGTCAAAACTCGGTTGACCACCTTGAGAGATAGTGGTTGGGACGAGTTTTTAGGCTCTCTTTTTTTAGGCTTAGGCTTTTAAGCCAACTTTTTTGGCTTATATGTTTTATAAGCCGGTAGCTTTGAAGCCATAAGTTTAATATTGGAGTCACACCACCACTTCACATAAGCCAAAAAAGCATCTCCAACCTAGTTTTTGGCTTAACAATGTAAGAGTAGCTTACGTCTTCAAAAAAACGAAAAGAAAATTTTGTTTATTTCTTCAGGTTTAGGCTTAGACTTTTTAGCTCATAAGTTGACTTATAAATCTAAACAAAGTGGGCCTTAGTGTGGTTCAAGAATTTTGTAATGTAAAAAGTATCCCACTAGCAACAAGATAACTAATGAGTGGTTCAATCACCCGATGGTTTGCTATACTGAGCGGGAGATTTTTAAGGCACTTGACGATGAAACTCGTTGATCAAGACATTAAACGTCAGAAAATGAATTTGCCTTGTATGTGCAATTAACCTATTAGTGGCAGCGGAGGAGCTAGAAATTTTTTTAAAGCCTTAGTGGAAAGCTAGCTTAAGTAAAACGACTACAATGAAATACGAGGAGCATGCTGTCTAAATCCTGTGTGTCTCGCATGTTGTCACAACGGTTTGCTTGTGCAGGCTTCTCTTGCTCTACTCTCCAAATCTCCATCCTCCTTGGTGACTGACTTGTCCAACGTTTCAGGATGCCTTGGAGATGGTCTGCATTTTAGGATGGCTTTAGCTGTTACCTTGTTTGTGTTGCACTCTAATGGATCAGGAGGCCCTTTCTGACAACCTAGTCTATTCAAACATCTTCCGACTATAAAGGCAAAAACACATGATCCAGTTGAAACCATCATAGGGATCTAGTTTACAAGAAAAAAAACACAACATTTCGACTTACAGGTATTTGTAAAGGTGTTTATTGCCAGATTTCTGTCAGAGTGGAAGTGATTATATTTGTAGATTTCATTGTTACCCAACCGAAAAGATGGGGGCAGAGCCACCAAACAACATGCTACAAAAGTTTCTTCTCTGACATGCATCTGATGAAAACGAGTGTTGGTTCATTTTAATGCCACTTTAAATCTTACCAAATTTTGGTGTTACTAAATTTTGATAGGTAACAGACTAAACAGGATCTTATCAATGCTATCTTACTAAAATTTAGTAATTCCAAAAATTTTCTTTGATAAAAACACTACCAAAATTTGGAAAAGGCATCAAACTAAAACACATCGAATGCTACCAAAATTTGATAATGCCAAAACATGCCAAATTTTGGTATTATCAAATTTTGTTAAGGTTGATTTTGGCAACAAAGTGAAACAAGATTCTGTTGCAAACTAGTATATCAAACATCAAATCACATCCACATTAGAGAGAAAAACATGACATCTTGACTTACAGTTTTTGGAAGATACATTGTCCACCTTTTGGTTAGCCATGTTTGTGAGAAAATTTCTTTCATAGTGGAACCGCTTATCATGATACAAGTGGCTGTTACCCAATAGGAAAGATGACGTCGGTCACTAGCCAACAAGGAACAAAAGTTCATCTTCTAACCTGAAGGTAATGAAAAAGGGATTCCACACTACTAAAAAACAATTTTTCATAGATACTCCCTTTTTATTTTTACAAATAGGCTAAAAGAAGAACAATATGTAAAAAGGTTTGGGGGTGTCCGCTAAAGGCCCACCTCGCAGGCAGACCTATTATGTGGCCCGCCTACAAAAACCAGTTTATTTTCGTAAACGATCCTGTTGAAAGGCCCGCCTTCCCTACCGGCTGCCGAACACCCATCCCTTACACCGCACGCCTTCTCTTACCCCCTCACTTTTCTCTCCGCCCTCTCCTCCGTGCACTCCTCGCACTTCTATTTCCCTTCCCTTCTTCTCGCACGCAGCTTGCATTGCCTCCCCATACCCAGCACCTCCCTTCTCTCTCTACCATCTCCAGCTGCCCTAGGGGATAGCCGCCTCCTTGGAGGGGGTCAACGGCGCCGGCACCTGGGAGCGGCAGATCTAGTGACCGTGCCCCTCGTGAGTTGCCTATCCAGCGGCCGCGACCCCCGGGAGGCGGCGAATTGATAGCAATGTCCATGGATTCAGTGCGGTGGCTTGCAAAAATATTTCTTCACATGCGGTTTGTTGTGCCTGCCTAGGAATATTGGGATTTCCACAGTCACCTAGCTCTACATTGTTGCTCTGCCTACCTGAAAAGAGTGATTTTGACTGTGTGGAAAAATTTTCTCCATAGTAGTACCGGTGCAGAGTGAGGAGTCTCCCTTTGTGATTGCACACTATCTGTTTCTTCATCAAGAGGTGTTGTAGGATCGAGATGCTGGCCAGAGGAGGGGTGAATAGGCGCTTCTAAAAAATATAGCACTTAAATAACTCTATCCAATATCTAGGCTTGGTTCAAGGAGCAAAGACTAACTACACTAACACTAAAGTAAGTTTTGCAAGCCTAGGGTCATAGTGGCTCAAGTAGTCTCCAGTAAAGTAAAATGCACAAAGTAAAGGAGACAAGTGATATAGGATTTTTTTACCTAAGGTTCAAAAATTCGTTGGTTTCCTACTCCTCGTTGAGGCAAGTCCAACTTCACTGCTCTAACCACTATGAATCCAAACATCCTCGTCAAGACATGAGCAATGCGGGAGCCGGCTCCAAAACAGTCTACACAAGCCCCGATCACTATGGTTGTTTTTCCTTCACTCCAAAGTTGGTGAACACCGAACCACTCACAATCACCACCTGACCTCCTCCACAAACTCCTCAGAGAGGTCACTAGGAAACTCCTCCAACCTGTCTTGGCTTACTCACTCTCCAACACCTCTCAAAAGGACCTAAGAGCTCAAGGGTGTGAGAGTGGTTGCAAGGGCTCAAAAAATGCAATAGGGTGCCAAGAGAGTATCCTTGCTACATGAGTATTTATACCCCTACTCAACCATACTATCCATTGAAGACTAGAAACCAATTCCACTCGGTTCTTCTAGTCAGACCGGCCAACTAGCCCTAGTCAGATTGGATTGCCCTCCAATAGCTAGAAAACTAGTCGTTGGAGTGCCATTTGAAGCAACCGATGACGTCCCGGTTAGACTGCCCGATTGGGCCCAGTCCGATTGACCCACCATGCGATCAGACCAGCCAACACCATGGTTTGACCGCCAATGGCTGGGAGCTCTCAGCTTGGTCTCAGCCGAGGATACAAGGACAAACCCAATCATACCTCCGTACCCACGATCCAATCGGCCTCAAGCATGGTTCAACTCAAAGCAAGTCCGGTCAACTGGCGCACACAACACACTTGGCTCAAGGGTGGCCGAGGCTATATGCCTCCCCATGGTTAGACCCACCATAGTCCCAGTCAAACAGGCCACAACACTGTTGTATGACCGGCGTCAGCAGCTAAACCTCAAGTTGCAAAGCCAAAGCAAAAACGACATTGATCTAGAGACTAATTTGGCACATGATCTTTTGGTACACATCATGGACCCCTTTTGATAATACGACAAAGCTAGTAACAAATACCAACCAATTTAATCACCCCACCATAAAACATGATTGATAAAAGGCTAGGAAATATCCGTAGCCTTCACATTACCTTTGTTGTGTATGAAGATACCATCAAGTTGGTCCATCTCATTTACATATGCCACAAGCCTCCATCAACGGACTAACCACCATCTCAAAATAAAATTGTTAGTCCACACGATACTCTTCATTGATTACCAAAACAAAATTACGGGGCCTAGATGCTTCAAGTGTTTTGTTATCATTGCTGCCTGTAACACTTTGAAAGTCTTACTGTGTAGCGGTAAGCATGGAAGAAAGATGGAAAGAGGAAAGTTGCAATGTAAACCTCCAACTCCTCCTAAGAATCGCTTCTTTGCCTCAGGTGCTTCATCTCCCAAGGATTCTATGCTCTTGCCTTTTCTCTTGACTTCATGCTGAGCTCGCTTCTTCTTGTTCTTCGTATATCTATACCTCTTATGTCCCCTGCCTAAATCTGAATTAATAGGAGGTGTGATTTGACTGATTTCTATTTCACCCTCCCCAGGTTTAAGTGGTTCTATGTAGAATGAAGATTTTGGTATGGCTTTATGATCAAATGGCCCTCATATCATGCATTTTGGTTTGCCTAAATCTATACCTAACATTTTTTAGGTAAGGGAGGCGTCTGGAAAATGGCATAGCAAAATGGTGGGGGTGCCATTTTATAGGTGACCTTTGGCCACTCTTTGGGAGGGCCGTAATGGGACACTGCAAAATGGCCAACGAGTGGCCGTTAGCATGTAACAAAATGGTCAACGAGTGGTCGTTAGCATGTAACAACATACGTCTGCTATGTCATACAAAATAACGCCCTCCCTAGAGAGCGTAAGGGTATATATCTGTAAAATTTTCAAACCAAGATATATTTTGTAAATATTTTAGTGAGTAATATCTATACTTTTTTAAAAGGCCTTAGTGGTGGTGGCAGTAAATCTGCCACGGCCACCCCACCACTCTTTTAGAGTTTTTACAAATTAGCCTCTGATATTTTCTAATATTATGGAATAGTTCAGTATTTGTTTCAAACAAGTGACTACCACATATTTAAATAAGCAACCAAGTGATACTAACATGTTTGATAAAAAAATATATTTTCTTTATGACATATTATAATTTTTTTTACTCATAGCAAAGCATGTGCATTTTGCTAGTAAAAATTAAAAAAATCTGTATTTTATGGGCCAACCCATGTTGGCCCAGGTAGAGTGTTACTCGTGTTGGCCCGTTCCCGGCCCGGTCCACCTGCATCGCCAGTCGTAACATCACCGGAAGAAGGAAAAGAAAAGGGGAAAAAAACGAAGAAAGAAAAAAAAAACAAGAAGAGATTCCTCGAATCCTCGACTCGAGCTCGAGCTCCAACCCGGAGAGATCTCCGGCGGCGAGGCGCGCAGCAGCGGCGGCGCCGGGGATGGCGGGGGAGGACGAAGGGCTGTACGAGATCCGCCGCCTCGCGTCGGGATCCCACGAAATCCCTCGTGTGAGTTGCGCGAGACGCCGACCCCTCTCCTCTCCTTGTCTCATCCACAGGCGCGCCGCCTCGAATCCGGTCGCGGGATGGTATCCGTAGTACGAGATTCAGTGGTTCATTGCGGGTTTCGCGTTGCTCGAAGATTTTCTTGTGAATTTCGATAGTTTTGGGCGGGCGAGGCGGGGCGGCATTTTTATTTTTTCAGGAGGGGATATTGTCTGGGTTCATCGCAGTGGCTCACAGACTTCTAAACCTTTTTAATCCAATATTTTGATGGAATATTTTGATCAATTTTTTTTAATTCCGTGTGTGATATTTGTTTGTGGAGCCATGTTGATTTACTCTATCCTGTGTTTGTTCTGGGAGCTACAATTTGTGTTTTATCATTATTATTTGCAATGGCAGGAAGGAGAAATCACTGGAACAAGTGGTGCTGCAGGAGGAGTGCTCTCCTATCTCTCTTTGCAGGGTACATCACCTTCCCTCTTCTTTAACTCACAGCAAATCATTCACTAAATCCATCCAGTAGACAATGCATCTAACCACTAGCTGCTACTTTTCTTGTTAGGTGTAAGCAAGCTCAAGGAGAGGTGGACTAGGAACAGCACACTGGGTTGGAGTAAGAGGAGCAGGATAAATGCAGCACTATTGTTTGTGTCACGAAACGCGGAGTATGTGGGGGTTGCTGTTGGGAATCGCATCACCGTCTTGAGGAAGGGCGATGGATATGTTTCACCTTGTGGCGTATATACGAGTAAGCAACATTCTACTTGTTACACGTCATTGAGTTTTAAAGTATTGCTCATTGGCAATGAGATCATAAATGCCTCAATGACTACTAAGCGAGGAATGGTTCTCATGCTTTTAGAGAGTATTCAGCTATCCCTTTCTATTTTTGTATCTGAGATCACACAACGTTGGAAATCCTTGTGATAAGTGTCATCTGTGATGAGCATACATTCCATTGTATGTGAAATGGGTGGTTCTGAAGTCATCCTTGTTTGACCTGGGCATTAGCCTTTTCATGCTTGTAATGTTAATAACACCAGTAGGCCATGACAGGTAACCTACAAGGTTGCAAATCATTAGATAACTGCAGGAGCAAATGTAGTGGCTGCTATCATGCAAGATGTAGTTCTACCATACCAGCTTGGTTGTTGCTACTTACTATATACTTTGGTAGTTAAACATGAAATTTCCTGTCAAATCCAAATTTGCTGACTAAACTGGTGACAATTTGGGTGGCAAGACTATTGGAATGAGAATGACTTAAATATGAAAATTTCTACTATCATCAGTTCACTATGCAGTACGCACATCTATTGGATATTTTGCAATTACCTTTTAGTATATTTTTGCAACCACTACTGCCATATCCTAGGCAGTGTCGGTCTACTTCTTTAGCATTTCTTTTGAATCGCTTGAAAAACTGATAAGAGTATACAGTGTGTTGTGCTGCAGTAGATGGCACTGGATTTTGATGTAGATTTACTAGTCATCAAAACTGTTGTGATCAAATACTTAAATTACGATTCCTAATTCTTTCTGGTCAGATGATGACAGGATGGCTTTTTTTACAAATGGGGCTTGGCTGGAGGCTCAAGGCATTTTAGGTGTGGTGGATGACTTGAACACACTTCATTTGATCAAAGAAAATGGAGAGGCATTAACAAGGAGAACAAGCAATCAGTTGAAGCTGTCTTATCCTATCGTTAATATAGTTGTGCATGATGGCTCAAGCTCGGAGAGGTGATCCTTAATTGGTTGTTATAACTTTTCCCTTTAAGGGGTCATGCACAAGTTTTGTTATCTTTGGCTGTAACTATTAATATCTGTATACATGTTTGTAGGCCGGGTTTCTACATTTTCACAAGTGATGGCATGGTTCATAAATTTGACTACACACAAGATCGTGAAGCAAACCTGCAAAAGGTTGCCATATTGATTCAAGATGCGGTATCAGCTAAGACTCCTCAATTGCCACATAGTGTATCATGTGTTGATTATCACCAGGATCATTCATTAGTGGTCTTAGTTGGGAATCCAAATGCCTTTTTAGGCTCCAATGGCTCCTCTGGTATACCCTTGCTCTTAATGGTTTTTAGTTTTTTACTAATACCCCTATGAGCAGTTGTCAACCCTGTTCTTTATAGCTTTTTGTACTGCATACATGATAAAATTGTGTAATAACCAAGTCATTTGATATCAAATTTTGATCTTGAATGAACACATTTTGGTTTCATGAAGATCTACTGGCCTAGTGTTTGAGTTGTGTCTAATATTTTTGATGTGATGTTTTAGGAGCTTGTTTTCTATATGTGTTGCACTTCAACGGAAATCTGGAACTTAGTCTTTCGTTTCCAAGTCTGCAGTTGGAAGGGACATTTTTTCCTCCTAAGGACCAAACAACTTTTGTTTCATCTGCAAAAGTCAGAATCTCACCTCAGAGCAAGCATATTGCTACATTGGATTTGAATGGTTCTGTCAACATCTTTGTACTTGCTAATGACAAACGCTCTGCTTCACTTCATCCTCCCAGGAATGGTACACAACTGAGTGATATTAAGGACATCAGTTGGTGGACAGATAATATTCTGATGGTTGTAAAGGAAAAAGGTAGCATTAACATGTACAGCATCAGTGGAAACAGGGTAGTTTCAGAAGATGGTCATGTTCTATCTACACCACAACTGGAAAAGGCAAGAGCTGTTGAAGGATACACTTTTATTTTGCAATCAAGCCGGTATGAAGGAAACACTACATTTGAAAAGGAGGTGGATAGTGACTCTATGCCTAACCTACAAAATGTTTCTAGAAACAATCAGCGTTCCGAGATGGATAAAATAATTTGGAGCCTGATATCATTCTCCAAAATTACAGTCCCAGAAATGTACTCTATTCTCCTCAGAGGGAATCGATACAAGGAAGCTTTGGATTTTGCCTGCCAGCATAATTTAGATAAGGATGAAGTACTTAAAGCACAGTGGTTGCGCTCTGATGGAGATGTTCTTGATATAGAGACATACTTAGCAAACATTAAAGACCAAGTATTTGTATTGTCAGAATGTTTAAACAAAGTTGGACCAACCGAGATTGCTCTGAAAGCCCTACTTTCTTTTGGCCTTCATATAACAGACCGTTTCAAATTTTCAGAGTTGGATAACAGCATTGATGCCTCAGCATGGGACAGTCGCATCATTAGGCTCTGTTTGTTGCGTTACAATGACTTGCTGGAGACGTTCTTGGGAATTAATATGGGAAGGTATGTTGTAACCATTATAATGATTTTCTTTAGATAAATAGATGCAGTCAGATCAACTCGATGATATATTTGAAAATTTTACGACTACACTGCAGTTCTTGAGCTATATCAGTTCCTACAAAAATATTAATCTAATTAACTGATCTTCTTTCATCACATGGAGGCATGGATCATTTTGAGTCAAATGCAGTAATTTAAAGAAATAATTTCTCATCATAGAAAAATTGCAGTGTTGCTTTTCTATTCATACATCAGCATCCTTGCCTCTTGACGTTATTGTGCAGTGAATGCTGATTGACTGTTAAATTTTCTGAGAGACTATTATGCCTTTATAGACTTTCAATAATTATTGAAAATTTACCCGAAAGTCTACAAACTAGTAAAAGGAGAACAAAACTATATATCGTTGGGCAAAGGGAAAAAAATACATTTCAGAAATGTTTGAGGATGTAATGTAAAATATGGCTATGTGCATCCTTAGTTGGTGCAGAGGTCAGAAGTTCTACTTCTATTGTCCCAAAAACTGGAAAGATTGAAATGTTTCTTATACATATGATAATGTGAACATTTTGAAAGCACATTATAACTTAATGAGTTTTTAGGTAACAGAAAACAACATATCGTTTTGGAAAAATCTACAAAACAATGTGTACTTTGCAGCATGTTTCAGTATCCCTCAGTGCTTATTCAACACTGAAAAAGTTCTTCAATGCAAATCATGAAATTTTAATACATTTATTCAAAACTATCCCTGATTGTTTTGTTTACAATTATATTTATTGTCAGAATTTTCCAATTTTCAAAAGGGCATAATGATCATAACATTGCGATTACTTGAGAAAATGACGATGGCAAAAGAGAGATTTGCAAATTCTTTATGTAGAACAGAATATGAAATTTTTCTCAGGGCTGCAACATGTTTTTTGTGATATTCGAGTGATGATATCATATTATCATTAATCGTTCAAGCAATTCAACAGCATTAATCCTGTAGCAAAATTTCCTATCAAGCTTAAGTTAACGTCGAGCTGTCTCTTAGTTATATACACATTATGGAAAAATTCGAAGGGATTAGGTGGTTAACATCCAAGTAAATGTTTTGTGATTCCTTTTGCATGTCTAGAAGTTGGCTTGATGTCTAAGCTGTAGGCTGATTGGTTTTAATTCATCACAATGCAAGTTTCCAACTTGAGGGTCCAGTAGTATTTGCTCTCATGGAAAATTACTCAGTATGTTAATTGCACGTTTGATCATTGTATAACTTCCCCTCTTTCTTCAAATCACTAGCTTGTTGCTTGTGTTTTCTAAATGCCATTCTTGTTTTTCAGGTTCTCAGCTGTAGAATATAGAAAATTTCGTTTGACGCCTCTTGTGGAAACTGCTATTGCTCTGGCTGAAAGTGGCAAAATTGGCGCTCTTAATCTTCTCTTCAAGCGTCATCCGTACACTATATCTTCTGACATTTTACGTATTTTGTCTGCAATCCCAGAAACTGTTTCTGTTCAGAGTTATAGTCAGTTGCTACCTGGGAAATCTCCTCCTAGTGTTGTGATATTAAGAGATGGTGACTGGGTTGAATGCGAACAAATGGCATCATACATAAACACTTGTTCTGATCAGTTGGACAAGAATGGAGAGTTCAAAACAGAACTACTTTTAAAGCATTCCACTGGCTTTTCATGGCCATCAATTGCTGAACTTTGTGAGTGGTACAAGAACAGAGCAAGGGACATTGACTGCTTAAGTGGACAGCTGGAAAATTGTATTGCCATGATAGAGCTTGGATGCCAAAAGGGCATTGTAGAGTTGGAGCCATTTTTTGATGATATTAAATGTTTTTACCAAGTTGTATATTCTGACGAGTTGAGTGAGTTTATAATGAACCTTGCGACGTGGGAAGATCTTCCTAACTATGAGAAGTTCAAAATCATCCTTAAAGGAGCCAAAGAAGGAACAGCTGTCCAACGACTAGAAGAAAAGGCAATCCCTTTTATGAAAAAGAGATCGCACTTGATCTCTTTGAGTAATGAAGAAAAACAAGGAGAATCATATCTGATTAGATGGCTGAAAGAGGTCGCTTCTCAAAATGAGCTCTGCATTTGCTTGGCTGTATTTGAAAATGGTTGTGGAGACTCACCAATTCATGGGCTTTTCAAGGATATTGCTGAGATGATAGAAACAGCTGTCTACTGCATTTATCTATGCTCTGCAACTAACCAGTGGAATACCATGTCATCAATTTTATCAAAGTTGCACCATAAGATGAAGCGAGAAAAATCTATGTTGGCTAGTGAAGAAGATTATAATTTCAAAGATGCTAAGCAAGCTCTTGGCACTTCTGTGGTTTCTTTTGATGACATGCAATATGTGTGCACTAGAATCTTATCTGGTCTGAGTTCTCCAGGGGATTCTTATTTTCATGATTCAAGAAACTACCAACTCGATGATATCAAATCTCTTGATATGCTGGAGAAGAAGCTAAAAGTTGCTGAAGGCCATGTAGAAGTTGGGAGGCTGTTTGCTTATTATCAGGTATTAGCCTATTCAACATAAATTGCTGTTTCTGAATCTCAATGTGAAACTGCAGTGAATTTTCCTTGGGTTCCTCGAGATATTTGTCTTTACAAAGGAATGCATAAAATTATAAAAATGCTAAATGCTTTGGCAACACCCCAGTGAAAAACAAAGCTTGTCACCAATGTTATTCCTATTCTTATTGTGATTTGTCTGCCAATAGCTGGATGTGACTGAGTGCATTGCTATTTGTTTTAAATCATGTCCAACTTTGGCAGGTCCCAAAGCCAGTACATTTTTTCCTGAGCGCACACTTGGATGAGAAAAATGTAAAGCAAATTATACGGTTGCTCCTGTCAAAATTTGGTCGACGTCAACCTGTTCGATCAGACAATGAGTGGGCTAACATGTGGCGTGATCTGAAACACTTCCAAGAAAAGGCATTTCCTTTTCTTGATTCAGAATTTATGCTGGTAGAATTTATTAGAGGGCTTCTAAAAGCTGGTAAGTTTTCACTAGCCAGGAATTATCTGGGAGGAACAAGTGCAGTTTCTTTGTCCACAGAAAAGGCTGAAAATCTTGTCGTCCAAGCTGCAAGGGAGTATTTCTTCTCGGCTTCAACTTTGTCCTGTAATGAAGTAAGTTAATATCACTAATTGTTCATGACACAGATATTGATCTTGTATGTCATTGTTGATTAATGCTAACTTGGACTGTACAAAATTTGCAGATATGGAAGGCGAGGGAATGCCTAAACCTGTTACCAAATAGTATAAGCGTTCAAGCAGAAACCGATATAATTGATGCTCTAACTGTCAGACTTCCTTATCTAGGGGTGACTATCCTTCCTGTTCAATTCAGACAGATTAAGGATACTATGGAGATCATCAGAATGGTTATTACAAGTCAGACAGGGGCATATCTTCACTTTGAAGAGATTATTGATGTTGCGAAACTTTTAGGGTTGAAAAGTGAAGAGGAAATAGCTGCTGTGGAGGAGGCTATTGCCAGAGAAGCAGTGGTAAATGGCGACCTTCAGCTAGCCTTTGATCTCTGTCTAAATTTGACTAAAAAGGGTCATGGTGCAGTGTGGGATTTATGTGCTGCAATTGCTAGGGGTCCTCAGCTTGATAATTTGGATACAAGTACCCGTGGCAAGCTATTGGGCTTCTCTCTCAGCCATTGTGACGAAGAATCTGTTGGTGAATTATTGAATGCTTGGAAAGAGCTTGATGTCCATGATAAATTTGAGCAATTAATGATTTCAACTGGTACAAATCCTCCTAATTTCTCGACTGATGGCTCTTCAATCACACCACTTCCTGTCCAAAGTGTGCAAGATATACTTGACCTGAGAGAAGACATTAGCGATGATAGAGGTATAGATCATGTTGGAATTGTTAAACAAATGCTATCAAAAGTTTGCAGAGACTTGTCAAATGAAGATGCATATAGCTGGGAATCTACTTTGGCAGAAAACAGGAAACTCTTGTCCTTCTCTGCATTGGAATTGCCATGGCTTTTGAAGTTGTCCAATAATGAAGAGCACAATGGTAAAAAACAGTCTTTGAAAACTGACCATCCCATCAGGAGAAATCAATTTTCAACCAAAGTAAAAGCAACAAATTGCATTATACATTGGTTGGCTGTAAATGGCTTTTCTCCCAATGATGATCTAGTCATGTCTCTTGCAAAATCTGTAATAGAGCCTCCTGCTGACGAAGAGGACTATGTTCTTGGCTGTTCCATTCTTCTGAATCTCATGGACCCTTTCAACGGAGTGAAAATAATAGAGGAAGAGCTGAAGAAACGAGAATGCTTTCAAGAAATTAGCAGCATTATGAATGTAGGAATGACATACAGTTCGCTCAACAGTTTGAAGAAAGAATGCTCTACTCCTGAGCAGAGGAGAAATCTGCTGCTTGAGAAATTCCATGAGAAATTTACCTCAATTGATTCAGGTAGGTGTATGCCAAGATAGATACTGAACTTATTCACTGATTTACCTGCTGATAGTCACTCTAGTTGAATGTTGCATTGTTTCAATGGCCATTACTAATTAACTCATTTTCATTGCCCTTGCTTTTACTTTGATCAGATGAGTTAGATCAGATTGATGAAGCAAATGCCACATTCTGGAGAGAGTGGAAATCAAAGTTAGAAGAGGAGAGACGACTGGCTGATCAAGCAATGATGCTCAAACAAGTGTTGCCTGATGTCGACACATCTCGATTCTTGTCTGGTGATGTCAATTACATCAAAAATGTTCTTTTCTCCTTTATTGATTCTGTAAAGCTGGAGAAAAAACATATACTAAAGGAAGCAGTAAAAATAGCTGAGACCTATGGCTTGCAACGAACTGAGGTCTCTCTCGTCTCTCTCTCTCTCTCTCTCTCTCTAACACACACACACACACACGTGCAGCACTAATTTATTCTGAAACATCATTTTGAGTTTTCTTGCAACACAGATTTCTCATGTCATAAAATATTGTTCATTGATTGTAGGTGCTTTTACGATTTTTGGGCTGCACTCTTGTCTCTGAGTGTTGGGATAACAACGATATTCTGAGTGAAATTTCTGAATTTCGTGATGATATTGTCAACTCAGCTAAGGGGGTGATTGATATGATATATTCAGATGTCTATCCAGAGATTAATGGTTATAATAAGCAACGTCTCTCTTACCTTTACGACATCCTTTCAGCATGTCACTCATATCTGAAAAGGACAAGTGAGGTAGAGTTGACGTACCCTGAACATGTCCATACACATAAGTTTGAACCATTTCAGTATTATAAGGTCCTAGCAGAAGAGTGCAAGAAAGTATCTTTCATTGATGGCTTGAATTACAAAAACATAGCTGGATTGGATAATCTGAACTTTGAGCATTTCAATGAAGAGGTATGCAAGAATATCCATGCCTCAACTGTCAGTGTTCTGGCTGATATGGTACAAGCTCTCGTGAGTATGTATGTTGATGTACTGGCCAAGGGACTCATATCACGGCAAGGTGTTTACAAGCATTATGTTCTTGGTTTGCTGGCATCTTTAGAAGGCCGCACTGAAGGAAGATCAGACAGCATAGACTCTGAAAAGTTGCAGGCGGTCCTTTCTGAAATAGAGTTGAACTATGATAGTTGCAAGGAATACATCCAAGTTCTTCCAGCTACAGATATTTCATACGTCATTAGAAGGTATTGCATGCTATGTTTTCCTTGCAACATAGCAAGAAATCATCCACAAGAGCCTTCATGGAAGAAACCTCTGGATGTGTTGGTAATGCTTTGGATTAAACTTATTGATGACATACCGGTGGAGTCAATGGATGCTTGTCCATATGGAAGGACAGAATACTTGGATTCAAATAGGTTATCTCACTGCATGAGGGCTTTCAGACAGCTATTGGTAGATGATAAGATAACAGTGTGTCAAGGTTGGGATGCCATCTCCATGTATGTAAAAATTGGCCTTGGTGATGGAATCCCGATGGAGATTTCATATTTTTGTCGATCTATGATTCTTTCTGGCTGTGCTTTTGAATCTGTAGCTCAAGTATACCATGGAGGACAGGAACAGTTGGAAAATGAGAGTGTAGACCAAAGCAATCCTTTGGATCTCTTAGAGCTTTACGGTGCTACTCTAGATGATTGTTTGTCAGATTTGATCAAGGGTCCTAGTGAGTCTCAGATATTGTTGCATAAATTGCTATCGTCACTGAGCCGATCAACAGAGAAACACGCTGGCACTCTTGAGATGATTAGATCTGGTGTCTGGGGGAAATTAATTAGCTTTTCCGAAAACATGCAGCTAGAGAGCCAATTGAGGGTCTATGCTCTGCAGCTGATGCAGTGCATCACTGGAAGAAACCTCAAAAACCTTCCAAATGAGCTGGTTTCCCAGGTTGAGCCATGGGAATTGTGGTATGAGCCTGGGACAGGTTCTTCTGTTGCAGATGATAGTAATAGTCCCTCCAGCAGCATTACGGGCACCCTAGTGGCCCTCAGATCTACTCAGATGATCACTACAGTTCTTCCTAATGCTAATATCACACCCGACAACCTGGGGACTCTTGATTCTGCAGTATCTTGCTTCTTACACTTGTCAGAAAGTGCTTCTTCTGTTGAGACTATTGCTGTTCTGGAAGCAGTTTTAGAAGAGTGGGAGCAATTGTTCTCTTCCAAAGAAGAATATGTTCCGCCTCAAGAATCACCAAAAGAAACCAATGATTGGAGTGATGATTGGGATGATGGCTGGGAGGCCCTACCAGAAGAGTTAGAGAGTCCAATGAAAAAGCACGGTGGCACCTCACTATCTGTTGATCCCCTCCACAGTTGTTGGATGGAGATTATCAGACAACTAGTTGAGCTTGGTGAACCGCATAAGATAATTGAACTTCTGAACCGAGCATCTTCCAGAAATAGCGTGTTAGTCGAGGATGATGAAGCAAGCCGGTTACTTGAACTCATATCTGCAATGGAACCGTTGATGGCTCTCAAAATCATGCTGCTGCTCCCTTATGAAACTACATGGTTGCGGTGCCTGCAGATGGTTGAAACAAAAATGAGGGAAGGAACAGTGTCCGCCTCATCAAATGCCGATGATTATGAGCTGCTGGCCTTGGTGTTATCATCTGGAGCCCTGCAGAGAATCGTGACCGAAGTGGAATACTCTAAAATTTTCTCTTATATATGCCATCTTGTTGGACATCTTGCTAGGTCATCGCAGAATGATCTCCTTGTACGGTGGAACAATGAAGCGAATGCACCAGAGACATCCAAGATAAACAAATCTCTGCTGTTTGCCGGGGTCCTGTTTCCTTGTTTCATATCTGAAATGGTGCTCAGGGGCCAATATGTGCTGGTTGGCTTTGTCATCTCAAGATGGATGCACACCCATCCATCCCTTAGCCTGATGGATGTCGCGGAGGCCAGCGTGCGACGATACCTGAATGCTCAGATTGTTCAAGCTCAGCAATTGGGAGGTACCGATGTTTTTCTTACTGACAATGAACTGTCTGTAAGCCATGCTCTCTCCACTATACGATCAAACTTGGTTTCTCTTCTGCAAGCTGCATTGGCAACCCTTCCGAACCAAGATTTGTAGACATCGAGGTTTTGTGAATATCTTAACTCAATACAGGTGTACTATCAGTGTAACTGTAACATAAGCTGTTAGCTAGGTCAATATTGCAAAGTTTCACTAGGGGAAAAAAATATTGCAGAGTTTCAACTAGAATTTTAAGAATGTTCCAGAAAAAGAAATATCATGTTCCTTTACTTGATCAGTTTTTAGTTTTTACAGTACAAGTCTTGTTGCGCAGGTAGGATGTAGACCCAGGTTATATTCATTTGTACATTTCTATTCATCGTATTTCGTAAGCTATAACATTGTCTGAAACTGGGATCTGCCAGCTTCAAAACGGTGACGATCAGGCAGACAAGTACAACCTCCGTTTTTCTACCTCCGTTTTTTAAATGTATGATGTTGATTTTTTTTATACATGTTTGATGATCCGTTTTATTAAAGATTTGTGTGCAAACATAAAAAATATAAATCATTTTAAAAAAAAATAAGTCATAACAAAATAAATGATAATTAAATAATTTTTTAAATAACATGAATGGTCAAACAGTGACATATTAAAAAAATGAAATGAATATATGGAATACGCTGAGTGTTGAAGAAATAACTTTCGTGGGTGCTTCAGCTTTAAATTCTGCTATGCTTATTCCTCATTACCGATTAATTCCGGCCTAATGGAACAAATTTGGGGAATACCTGATAGACAAATACAGTCCCTTCATTCTTGGATGTTCGGATGGCAATAACCAATGCAAGTCCGGTTCTTTCACTCTAGAGCTACAGAGCTATTGGTTGTCAATATTGTTGGAAATGAATTTATTCCCGTAAAATTATTGCATTCCAAATGAGCTGTTCGCCTATTAGTAGAATCGTAGGCAGCAGTGAGGGAGACAAAATCAGCGGCATTTGATTTATTATGAACTATAGATTTGATTATAGAGATAAATTAAATATCTTAAAAGTAAAATTAATAAATAGCTTTTAGAAAGTGGTATGCGCTAAAAGAAATTATGTTGGGATAATATATAATGTAAACCACATATGTAGTGGGAAACTAAAATTACCGTTGGATTAAAAAATGAATGTCTGAGATTTGTTCATGTCACCAAGAGGAAATATTTTACTCCCAGTAAATTTTTACTTTGGATGATGAGTAAACATTTTACTCCCAGTAAATTTTTACTCATGGTTAAATCTAAGTAAAATTTTTACTTTGGGTGGCATGGACAAATCTTAAACATTCATTTTTAAATTCAACGGTAATTTTTAAATTTTCAATACATATGTGGTTTTCACTACATATTTTTCCTAAATAACTTGTTTTATAATCTAATAAATAAAAATATTACAGGGTGTTAGATTTAGTCAATTTGGTCTTTGTACTTGGTCTTCCCTGCACGTGTTCTTTTGTTTAAAGAGAAGATACAGGATTTCTTTTGTAAAAGTTTGATCTGACACATTCACTCAATCAAAACATTAACGCACGCGTCTTCTTTCTAGGTAATTGAATAGAAAAGTGACGATCTCATCAACACCGCTTTCCTTGACTTTGAGTTGGATCTCATTCTTCTTCCTGGTACCTCTAGACTAGCTTTATTGTCATTCTACTCACGGCACTGGGTATAAGTTATCGGAGTGATCGAGTGATGGTGATAGCTATTACGATCCGTAACTGACAATGAACAGCAAAGGTTTTTGGTTGTTTACCTTAACCTCGCTATGTGTAGTATGCCTTTACCAAAGCAAAGGATAGCTTTACCTTTTATTAGATTTCCTCCTTTTAAGTCAGATACTAAAATCTACTTATTTATGAGAGAACTTTCAGAGCATAAATTAATTTAGTGTTTTCATTTATTGCTTTTTTCTCCAATTTGATTTGGTAATCGAATCCGCATATCTCAAAGGTTTGATTTTTTTCTTGTTTAGTTTTAACCAGTTTCTCCTTTGCTTTTTCCTATCGTCTGCTTTGTTGTTTTTCTGTTCAACCACCTCAACTTGTGACGTAAGCGGGGCTTTTTCGCTCTATCCCATCTCTTTGGGGTAGGTGGTAGGTTCCATGTCATCGTGACAGCTCTCAGGGCAGGCATTGTTTGGTTTCAGAAAGGGCTTTTAGCTTGTTTTTGCATTTTTCTTCCAAAAAATCACTTATTTATGATTCATTCTAGAACTTGTGCCTGAGGCTCTCACTCGAGATACTCATCAGGCGAGAGAGGATCGAGAAACCATCGCCCAAAAGTACTTTCACGAAAGCCGGTCTCCGAGGATAAAGAACCTTTCTTCGCTCCCAAATAGGTCAACCTTTTGAACTGCCTGCTGAATCCATGAGCAAGCAAAAGACAACCTAACAAACTAAAACATCTTAGTAGCCAAAGAAAAAGAAAGCAAAAATGATTCCCGTAGTAGCGGCCCCTCCATTAAACATAGAAAATTTAACCCCAATCCAGGGTCAAATGAAGATACTTGTTAGCCTAGCCCCATGTGTATCCGTAGCCTTTCCTGTTTTTGACAATCTTCTATTTCTTCGTAGCACGTGTCTCATTCCTATGTTCCGTCCCCTGTTACTGGATAAGTAGATTTTCTGTTTGAAGTGCCTAGAAGATCCAGCAAACGAAGGTTATCTCCCTCGCCTTGAGTTTCGGTCTTGCGCATTCAAGCCTAGAATAATGCCTAACAATAAGGTGTAAACTATAGCGAACTCCCATGCTTATATAATCCAATCAATTGCACCATGATTAATCCACTAGACAAAAGGAAAACACAATCACTACATTAACCAAGGGTTGGTCTAGTAAGACAAAGGGTGGTCGTTCAATCGCCTATGATATACGGACGTTTGTTTCCCCATTTGCTCGAAGAACGCATAAAACATGTCCCCTCACTGTATCAAAAGATCAAGCAGAAGAGTCCTTTTCAATTTTTCTATAAAATTCAAAAAAAGAGAAGGAAGACGTACTATAAGCTGAACAAACACATTTGATTCAACCGGCAGAAGTTCACGAGAAATTAATTAAACTCCAGACTACAAAGGTTCAAAAACAGGATGTATTTCGATGAAATGCCTTGATTCAAGAAAGACTATAATGAGGAGGACGACAGACCAAATCACGATCTACTAAAAGAAGTGATAGAAATTCATTATTCAAAATTAATTACTTTCGTCCGGCAATAAAAAAATCCTACTGTAATTGAATCTTGATTTTGTACAACTTTCAACTAGGTAAATAAAATGGTTGAGAACCGACATTTTTAAGTATGTATGGTGCGCTCTTGTTTAGAAGATGGTGTATTTCAAAAACCGTGGTGCTGAAATTAATATCCGATAGTGTGGATTGATATCTGCAAAGTGTGGGCTAGTGTCATGACATGTAACACCGCAATTACATAAATTCAAAAGTGGTTCAAACAAGTGAATACCCAGCAAATTGGACTCCATGGGTTTTCTTTTTCTCAGATTTTGCTACTGTTTTTGGCTCCTTGGAAAAATATCGCATATAAGAAAGATAATAATATCATAAAATCGTACAAAACTAACTTTGTTTATCTCTATTATTTTAAAAACACAATCGTTCTCCTTCCATTCTCTTTCCACCGTACGAGGTCCACTATATCGTCTTTCTCTTGTTCCATTTCCATCTTACGAGGTCCGCTCCTTCATGTGTGCGTAACGAACAATCTAATAATTTATTCTCAATCCACCCACCCAGTAAATCCCTAATTATATAGTTTGTTGCAAATAATTTATTCTCAATCCACTCACCCAGTAAATCTCTAATTATATAGTCTGTTGCAAAGCACAAACATTACTATGAGATATGAAACTAACAAACGGTGAAAAAACTGTTCCTGATTTTTTTGTCTTTTTCTTTGCCTATTTGTCAATTATATATCTTGCAAACAAAGTTAAGTTTCTTTTTAAAGGTTTGTAGTGTAGTCTAATATCAACTTTTTTTTCTTGAAGTTTTATAGAACTTGTATGATTTTGATTATCATAGTATTCGCCGTAGTCGACGACCATCTGATCTGTTGGCGGTTTGCTTGTTTAGGTGTACTCTCAAAGGGACAAACATGCGACAGATTTTTAGCACTACCATTACTCAAATTTTCGTGTTATCTCAAATTTGATGGTATTTTCTAACCAACATATTTTAATGGTGCCATTTACTAATATTCTCCAACTTGCAATTGTGGAGACCCTAATTCGTAATCGTACCAAAACGACATAGTCCTACAAACAAACTAAAATCCACCTATACACATCTTCCTCAAAAGCAACTACACAACAGGCAACAAATATGAGAATTTAGAGAGAAAGGGCAGATGGAAAGAGCCGCATGAAAGCTGCTCGTGATGCACGTGAACCAACCTGATCGGCTGCTCCTTCCTTTGCGTGACAGATGTTTTATGTCACTTGCTCACCCTTATTTTCTTTTCTGCCTTGCACCTGACTCTTCAAGAATTTCGTAGAAGAGCAGCAACGCAGCTTAAAAAGAAGAGCAACTGGTGATCGATCTAGGATGTAGGTTGTGCAGATCAAAAGTCACGTAGTCCCTTGTTTCACTTGTGCTTACGTTTATACTTATCAGTATGACTTATTAGTAATTAAAAATAATTAGTGGGTAAAACTTTTATATACGTATCTTTAGTGATTCAAAAGCAAATGCTATAAAATAAACTACAATGAAAAAACTATAAAATCCAACTTCAAAATTAAGTTTTCAAATTTAAATTGTCTTATAAGCATAAGCGAAACATGGGGCTGACACTTATTGCTACAAAATAAAGTTTACCATGCAGCAATGCGTGGAGTTTTTCATCCAGTAGTAATTCATGAGATTAACGCCCATCCCAGTATAAGCATACGGGAACACAACAACTAACGCCCCCTTAACTACCAAAGGTACCAAACCAAGTAGTAGTTCAAACATGCTCAAAGCCTGAAATGCAACAGAGTAAGTAGTTCACGCAGGAAATAAGCATGCAGGCACAAGCAGCACACCCCCATCTCCAACCTCCACAATCTTAACAAGAAATAAAGCCTGGCAGCCTGATGGCAGCAAGGAGCTAGTAATACAAGATCTGAGCTCATACCTCTTGCTAGGTGCTACCACTTACCCCCCATGGCTTGCTTCCTTGCTGCTAGCCTGCTCATTGCCCTCATAGTGTCAGCCTCCAACGTCGCTGCTACACCTTCCACATCGGCGGAGGTGGTCAATGGCAACATCGCATCCGCTGCACAGGAGATGCAGCGAGCGCGCTACTTTACCTTCGTCATGCTCATCAGGATGGTGCAGGAGAAGATCCCACACAACACCACCTTCCTGATGCCCAACGACAGGATGCTGTCAACTGCAACCATCCCGGAGAGCCAAGTGATGGAGTTCCTGTCAAGGCATTCCATCCCGGCTCCGCTCATGTTCAACGACCTCATCAAGCTTCCTAACGCAACGATAGTTCCCACAGCCCATTCAAGCCAGACAATCACAATAACCAATGTGGAGCACCAGAAGATCTACTTCAACAATGTTGAGCTCACCAGCCCTGACGTCTGCCGTGTAGGAGATTTGTTCAGGTGCCATGGAATCAATGGAGTTATAAGGCCAATAGTACCAAGAGGAAAAGGGTCAGCTTGCCCTGGCCACGTTGCTCCAGCAACTGCAGCACCTGGGCCAGCTTCAGTGGCGAACCAGTCCTTGGAGACGTCCTCACTAACCTCTCCCAACATGAGTTCTGCCACAAGTCCATCCCTGCAACCTGCAGCAGAAAGCCCTCAAAGTTCACACACATCCACATCACAAATTGCATTTTCTTATACTACACTAATCCTAGTCTTAGTCTTTTACATTTTCTAAGTTTGGATCCATGGACATACTCTTGTTCAATGGATGTATCTCTATTCAGGGAAAGCTAATGCAAGCTTAGTGTTTTGTCTGAATATGTCTTGACATCTATTTCTGATCTGTACCTTTTTGGTATTTAGGGGAAAAGCTTCAAATGTTTGTTAATTCATTTGATCACTGTTCTTTATTAGAAAGCAATTATGTTTCCCCTTTTTTTGTGCAACCAGAAAAAGGAACAGCAAGAGGGAAAGCAAGCCTTTAAGAAAGTAATTTTGGTTTATATGATTATATCATGCATCTTACGGTAACATCAATTATAACAACATGATTAGTTAGATTAGCGAGTAGATGTTCCAAAAGCAGGTCAGGCCAACCTGGAGCAGCATCATCAACCCATATTAGCAGTCCAGCCTGCAGCAGCTTCCCATCCATTTGCTGAAGATCAATGTGTTGGCCAGCCTAACTAAAACTGGAATGATTGAATGGATGGCTCCATGTTAGACAATTTTATGATAATACAATAGAGATAGAAATATTATTAACAATCTGTGGAACATAGATACCTATGATCTATGCAGTCTTGTACGAGAAATTTAATCCCAGAACTGTCTTCCTGTACACAATTAAACATGGCCATTAATTATGAATGCTAAAAGCTAAACAAACATCTGATCAGAATCAAGATTTCAATAACATATTTCTTCTACACCTTCCAGATACAAAAGCTGATACAAATACTAGCACCAATAATAAATTTATATGCTTAATTACAACGCTTCTCAACACTGCTTCCCTATTTACTAAGTAAAGTTCAGTCTTCATGGAAGGAAACAATAGGGAAAAGAGTCAGCAAACAAAACTACAAAATTTATTCAATGGTTGGAAATGTTCCGAGTTCTGACACACCACAAATAGAAGATTCTCCATTTGTTCATTATACCAAGTAAAGTAAATGCATAGGAACAATACTGATGCAAGCAAACAGTTTATAAGACAATTAGACATCAGTGCAAGCAAAGCCAAATGTTCAACCTGACCGCATCTTATATAAAATACTGGTTCATCTTCAGGTGTACATAACAATAGTAGTCAACAATACAGATTTGTAAACATGAGTTTATAAACTATTTCTAACAGATACAGTGAACTGGGTCACAACCTACATTGCCAGTCGTATCTTGACTTCTAAAAGATAAGCCAAGACAGATCTGAAACAGGAACCAGCCACACAAAGTTGGCATTAACATTATCACAACCTGGTAACAATTAACTGCAATAAGTATGAAGTTAATACGCATACTACAGTCGCGCCTGCCAATAATCTAGTTAGGGTTATGCTCAGGAGCATTGCACGATAGCTCAATTAGTTTCTTTTTTTCTGGCTGTCATCACCAGAATGTTGCAGCTTATTGTCAACTCCTGCCTCATCAGTTTTGTGTTGCTTGTCTCCAAGTTTTTCCTACAGAGCAGAAAACAAAAACAGTGTTAAAGTATATATTTCAGAATAGCAAGAGAGCGAAGAATGAGAAACCAAACCTTTAATGAGCTATTCTTTGATAGAAGCTCATCATACTCCTTTCTGATCCGGTTCACTTCATCTCTAAGTGAAGCATTTTCTTGCTTTAAAACTTCAGCACGTTGAGCCAACTCCTCACATTCAGCCTGCAGAAATTAAGTTACGCTTCATCAACTGGAGGTTCGACAAAAGATAATTCTATCCAATATAGCTTGAAATGTACAAACAAATACCTGCTTACGCAACCTAGATCTGCGAGCAGACTCCCTGTTGGATTGCTTTCTTCTCTGCCTTTTGAGTTCACGTTCATCCTGAATCATGGGAGTCAACACGATTAGTTCCTCCATTTGTATCCATAGAACTGTTGATAATTATGTGCCACTTCGATAGTTTTTTGTATTTCATATAAGGACTCTACATCTTTATTTTGAATGACGGCATGCCAAAATGACAGGATTGAGATAGAAAATACGTAATTTCAGAGATGAAGAACACCCAAAATATGAATAAAAAGTTTTGATATAACAATTTAACTTGAAATGCACCAATGAAATTCATACTCCATACTAACACCATGATTTTTCTGATGAATGTCTACTGCAAAAGGTAAGTTATATGTCTGATACTCTGATCGCACAACAGTGAATACTAAAAAGGGAAAAAAATCTTGCTAATGGAACAAACCTGCACCCACTGCTCTCCTGGAACCATAGACCCTGGAGCTGCAGCTGGGGTTGCTTTACCATGTATTGCTGGTGTGGAGCTTGCTGTGTTGGTCCAGTAGTCCATTCCTATGTTCAAGTTTGTAGTTGGAGCAGGTACTGGACCACTTGATGGCATTGGCATGATTGCCATAGTTTGATTCAACTTTGCCTGGGATGGTGAACGTGATACACCATTCTGGGAACTTCGAACCTCTGAAAGCATGCAAAGAAAAGTTAAGAAGTTTCAAAACAAGCAATAAGGAACACAAGCAACCATAGAGATGTTCATAGGCATACCTCCGTCTTGCTCTTGTCCACTTCCCTTGTGATGTGAATCCTACAATGACATAATGATGCAAAGTAATTATGGTTTATCCCAGTTTAATACTACCTCCATCACAGAATAATTGCATTTCTAGGAAATTAGAGACAGATTAACATCAAACACAATTTACCACAATAACCCTATTTATTAACTAAAGTGCATGCGCATATTCCATATGTATACTTGATTAAAAGGAAGATTGAGGCACACATTCCATATGTAAACTTGATTAAAAAGAAGGTTTGGGTACACATTCCATTTGTTGGGTCCCATCTTATCAGAAATATAATTTTTTTGGGACAAATTTTGAATGGTAGAAATGCAATTATTATGGGACGGAGGTAGTATCAACTTTATGGTATAGTAATTGTCTAAAAATTTTACGACGTGTCGCCATGTGCATTTGAACTCAAATACAAAACTGCCTGAACAGAACTTACGTTCTGAGAATTCGCTTCACTTCCTTCACTAGAACTTTCACTTCCACTTTCCCCACTGCAACAGAAGCAGAAATTTTTTCACTGACACAAGATGTTTCTAAAGAAAGATAGTTGTTGTTAGCTAAGGTGACCATGCACAAACCTTTGAGAAATGGCTCCATTAGCTGATGCCCCAGAGGTTTTACCATGTTCAGTAGAGTTCTTCCCTGTAATCATGTTCAAGCTACCTAAACTTCCTTTAGATCTTTTAATGGGACTTTTTTCTTTTCCTTCAGAGGATTTGCCATCCATTTCACCGCCAGCAGCAGCAGCAGCAGCTGTAGCTCCCTGGAATGGTAAGGAACATTAGATTCCATAAGAAAAAGGAAATTTTCAAACCAAACATGACATGTCTTACAGTAGGATCGGCATTGCCATTTGGAGAGGCCATGGCATATGGAGTAAATGGGTGCGCACCCTGCAGGATTGTTCAATGAAAAAACAAAAGTCAGATCTCTCCGCAGTGATATTTAATACTACCTCCGTCCCAAAATATAAGGGATTTTACCTATAACTACATGGACAAAATCCCTTATATTTTGGGGCGGAGGTAGAAATATTATTTTGAGACAAACAATAGCGCTTTTTTCAGACAAGAATATAATAAAGTACAGCAAGCTGTGGAACATACTGGAGGCATAGATGGGTGAGCATATACTCCTGGAGGATACATGACATATGGTGGTGGTGCGGTTCCATATGGTGGTATCATAGGCTGTAAAAAACCCGAAAAATGAGAACAAAATAAATCGTACATCAACTGAATTGCTTGGGCCATCAATTCACCTCCCAAAAATTACATAGCAATTATGGCCCTAAAATCAGTACAGCGTATGATAAAGATGCATATAAAAAATAAAGAAGCATCAGATGAATAGTTACACATTGTAGTGAATTGTACCTAGCTAAAGAGTGTTCAATGGCCTGCTGCATATATAGATATCCTAGCAAACTAACATCCAACTGGCAGTTCTTTAAACATACTATAGTTAGCAACTATGTATCATTCACATCAAAATTGTCATATCACCGGTATGCATGCAACCAGTTCTATTAGGAGAAAAATTCACATTTGTTGTGCAAAGTTACCCGGTTTTCCTTATTTGCCACTAAAAGTTGGCATTTTCTTATTTGCCATTCCTTCTCAATCTTGTTTGCTTATTTAGCAATCCTGTGAGTCCTGTTAGTTCTGTTAAAAGATAATCCAAAGACATTGTAGCCTTGGCACAAGTTTGGATCAATTGAACCCCTTCAGTTCAGTCTGTGGTGCCTGCTGCAAAAATTGAAAAGGACCAAAGCCCAAGCAGCCAAGCCCTTCAGTTCAGTACATGGCCATGGAGGTCATGGCATTGGGGGCACTGGAGTATGGAGATGAGGCCAGAGAGGGAGAAGGTTGCCCCCACCATGGAGAGCTAGAGAGGAGGTTGCATCGGTGGCAGGCCTGACACTCCATTGGATCAATGTACTTTTTGCCATTTAGGGAAAAAGAAGGCCATGCTACATGGCTTTACTGAGATTAAGCAACAGGAGTGGCAAACAGGGCATGAAAAATTGAACCAGTGGCATATAAGGGCATAGTTCAAGTGACGTATATGGAAGCTTGGTAACTCCTGGTGGCATATAAAGAATTCTCTATTCTAGACAACTTGTTCAAAGGCCCTGTTTGGGGGAGCTTAAGATTCTGAGAAGCAGCTGGTAGCCAGCTTTCTGGGTTTTAGTTCATTTCTGGATTCTGTAACTACAGCTTTCAGAATCTAGATGAAAAGCTGGACTATTTGGGTGGAGCTTTTGATTCTAGGAGAAGATGCAGCTGTCAGAAGCTCCCCCAAACAAGCCCAAACAATCAAATCACATCGCTGAAGTTTGATCTACATAATTCTTCCCCATCACTGTTTCAAAATAATAATAATCATAATAATTCCCCATCAAAGTTTTGAATACCTTCAGATGTTCTGAGAGATCATTCCCGACAGGAAAAAAGAAAAAGAACAGTGGTGTAAAGGAGTAGTCAGCCACTGTTATTTAAACAAAAGGAAACCTAACCTGAGCTCCCCACATGTAAGGATGACCCTGTGGGTTTGATGCCACAGGCGATGGAAAGAACCCATGTGGTGGAATTGGAGGATATCCCTGACAAAAATAAGAATGAGTACATAACACACTATCTTTCTAAATCTGTCACATGCTATGACAACTGCAATCTGAGATAACGTCATTATTTCTCCATTAAGCATTAGAGACTATAATTGCTATTAAATATTAAGGCACTACGTATTTATTTCCCCAATTTGTTGCACCCCAAGGGGGCATAAATGTCAAGTTAACAATCACCTAAACAGAGAAAAATGCCTGCTCACCTGAAAGTTGGCCCAATCTGGGTAAACAGCAGGTGTTGCAGTGCTTGAACTAGCAGGTGGCTGTTGCTCCTAATATAAAAAAAATGAAAAAAGAAACAGCTTTTCAGGAATCAAATGTTCACATTTTTTTGGTACAGAGATAATGCCGTCGAGCATGTATCACAAACCTGAGGTGCAGATGCCTTGCTTGTCTTAGTCGGTGCGTCTGCGCCACTGCTACCCATGGTGTGAGCTCAGATACACAGAGCAGTGATTACTCCATTATCCACACACACATAAAGTAGCATTAAGCAAAACCTGAATTGGCAATACAAAGAGCGCGAGTAAGCTAGATTACTTCAAATCTATTGGTAGGACCATTGTCCTAAGAAAACATCTATCGCAGGACCTCAAATTCTTCCAACAACCATGGAGGACTAAAATACCTTCCATGACATCTACTATTGCACGGTAACCCCAAGTATCACAAATTATGTAATAAAACAAATACTTCTACTAGTCACACAATCACATGATAGCATGGAATACCAGTCTTCTAATACAAAGCACCGGTTGAATTAGATTCAGTTCACATGGTTAGAGATGTTCTTATAAGTAGTAACACAAACTAAGCAACTGTTAGTGGTTGACCTACTGTATCACTCACCAAATCGAAACATTCTTTAGCAAATTCTTTTCTCCTTTTAAACTTTCCTGAACATTTAAAGCTCAGTTACCTCAATAGTACTACAGTACAACATAATGTACCAAAATCCTGAAATCATAAACTTTAATTTGAAATTAATTCCACATTCCAGCTACCACTTACAGAAAGTAAATAGTAGAGAAAACAGAAATCCCTGTAAACCAAAGATTTGCTAACAATGAGATGGGTACTGCCGCCCTGATGAACCACAAAACCTACCACTTGCACATCGGGATAGCTCCAGAACCAAAAGCCCAAAAGAGCAGCATAAAAATATTCGAAAAGACATGGGGATATAAATCTCAACCCAAATTCAATCCTAGTAACGTTAGATTCTTAATAAAATACATCCCTCATCTAGGGAAATTTTAAATGATATGTACTAGTACTTCATGGCAAGTAGCATTAATTTGAAATCACAGCTACTACGTCATTCCACCACAGCTGTGGTAAGATGCATTTTTGTCAATGGAAGAGTCATCATTAATCAGCAGGAACCCAACAAAACCTAATTAAAACCATCATCAACATTCATACCAGCAAACCGTTGCTTCCACAAATCAGGATCTAACTACTAAATTTGAAACATAAAAGCTTGTGCTCACCGCGAGGCCTGAGGTAGTGTCGCTCCTCAGATATTCTACCCAGGTTCGCTCCTCTCCACGTCTCCAACGAAGCCCTACACCCAAGTCCCGAACCTGACACGGGAAAAAAAATTCAAAAAAAAAAACAAATCGACACACCTCGCAGCAGGCACACCAACAACCTCGCACAAATCACACACCTAAACCCTAGCTACCACCGTACCCCCCCCCTTTGGAATTCCGCACCAGCGCAAGCAGCAGCAGCTCCCCCGCGGCGGCGGCGGAATTCAAAACAGCCAAAAAAAAATCAAAATCAAAATCCCGCGGCCAGATCCGGCGAGGCGAGGAGGATTCGGTTCGGCCGGGTACCTTGTCTCGGGGCCCGCTATCCCGCGGGCCTCGGGATCTGGGGAGGTGGGGGCGGGAGGCGCGCGCGCGAGCGGGAGATGAGATCACCTGTGCTGGCTGGTAGCACACGCCTAGGCAGCAAGCTGGGTCGGACGAGACGAGGCGAGGAAGACGACGAGACGAGACGAGGCGAGGGCGAGGCGGGGGTTGCGTTGCGGCTGGGTCGCGGGGGGGGGGGGGGGGGGGGGGGTTGTGTGGTAGGCTTGGCTAGGCTAGGGCGCTAGGCTAGCGTGGCTTAGGTTAGGCTAGGTGGATGGGTCGGGGTTTGGTTGGTGGGCGCTGCCTCGGTTTTGGTCCGCGTCGCTGTCCATCCCTCCACTTGGGTTCGCTTTTGCGGAGTGGGGAGCGTGGGTGTGGGGGTTGGGGTGGGCCGATTTTTGGGCCCGATTGATGATATGGGCCGGCGTGGGAGGGGATCGGAAATAAGTTCACTGTAGGTCCCTCAGTTTGTCACCGAGTCTAACAGTTATAACTCATCCCCCAACTCATAATATTGTATCATCACAATACTGTTGATACAGTATTATTGGGGGATGGTTATACCTGGTATTTCGGTTCAGGACGAATTTCAGACTTAACGACAAATTAAGAGACCTAAAGTCAACTTATTTCAAGGGGATCTTATTGTGACCGGGACCTTTGAGGCTGGACTGATTAACAGGTTCTCTCTATGTTTAATAGTCATTTTGATTTTTTAAAACCCTTTTTAAAGTTCGATCAAGTTTATAAAAAATTAGCAACACCTACAACATCAAATTAGTTTCATTAGAACTAACATTTAATATATTTTGTTAATATGTTTATTTTTTTTTTAAAATATTATTAGTTTATCTATAAATTTGATTAAACTTAAAAAAATTTGATTAGTAAAAAAATCAAAGTGACAATGAACCAGAGAGGAGAGAGAGTAATCTTTAAGGATAAACATGGATGGGCCTCAATCTTTGCGCACCGAACAACATAGCTTACATTCAGCCGCATCTCAGCACACCCGTGGACTAAACAAAGCATGAGAGTGTTTTTTTAAAAAAATTGATGTTCCTAGTTTTCTCATTATTAAGGTGAACCGTGCCACCATAGAGAAACGTTTCCAGTTCTAACCTGTATTGCACTAATATTTTCATCATTAGCAAATCCAATGACTCAGATCATGCCATCCAAATCATGCGATACGTTTCGCTCCTCTCCCTTCTTGAAATTACACCCGATCGCCCTAGATCTCATGAACCCCTTCCCACCTCTTATCTTTTTTTCCGAAATCTTACTCAATCTTACTAAATCTCTTTGTTTTCCATCAGCGACCATCCCTTTTCGAAATCTTGCTCAATCTTTATTCTTCATTGGCAACCATCCCCATCAGCTTGTCCTCTGCACCACACCCATCAGTTGTAGGAGTCTGTGTGCCAACGCCACACCCAAGAGGTGTCCTAGTTACTTTTCATGTCCTGGTCTCTACTTCTCAATTGAGGCTACAATGAAAAACTTTGAATTATGATTTGGTTAGGGTGCGCCAGACTTAGGTAATAGTGCAATACCTAAGCGACACTCAAGGCTCTAGTGGCAAGCCACTATTACGAGCCCTCCCCATAAAAAATAAATTTAATATCAAAGTGGACACATGACCCACATATCAGATATTAAACTGATAAGAACAGATACTACACTTGATCTTAGCCAAAAGGCCGAGAAAGGTATGAGTTGTTATGTGATACTAACCCTAATTTTATAGCTATCCTGCTGCTCCTCTCTACTAGAATTGACGATGTGGTACTAACCAAAGCACTGCTCCTGGTCCTGGCCTCCTGGGTTCGTTCATTGCCTGGGCTAATTGCCGGCATCATAGGTCCATAGCTCCCTGGGCCAAGAACACTTGAGGACCTAGTAGATCCTTCCCTGGCCTAAGCAACGTGAAGGCCCATATAAGCTTTCTCTGGGCTCTTTGTAGTGTAAGCCCAGATAACTTCTCGATCAAAAAGTGGGAGGTATATTCATCTCAAATTCTCAATCCCAAACTGAGTTTTTTTTCCTTACACTAGTTCATAGGGCTGTGCTTGGCTTATTACTAATCTTACCATAATCAATAGTACTAATTAACAACAAAATATACTAATTATCCCAAATCAATCCTAATCTGAAAATGATAATCACTAATTAATAACAAAACATACTAATTATCACTTGTTAGTTGCTAACGATAGTTGTTAGCAAAGGTGGATGGTCTCATCCAGCCAATTTGACCAAATACACCCATCCAGTTTCTTTGAGGAGTATCCTTCGAGTGGCAGCTCCATCGATCTTTTGCCCGTGAACCAAACAGCGTAAAAAACTTGGTGGCCATATTTGATCCATCATCATCCATCCAACCAAATGTATCCTTAACTTTAACATTAGAGGGAACAATTTTTGGATGCACACTACCACCTGTGAACTAGACATAGTAAATAGAAATGGAATCTATTAGTAATCAGGGCACTAGGGATAGAGATGCAAGTGAGTAGTGCCACTGGACTGTAATGGACAAAAAATAAACCACATTAACTCTCAATGTACATATAGGGTGAGTCTTCACCCTACTTTCCCAACTCATCTTTCTTTTTTTTCGCGCGCACGCTTTTCAAACTGTTAAACGGTGTGTTTTTTACAAAAAGTTTCTATACGAAAGTTGATTTAAAAAATCATATTAATTCATTTTTAAAAAAAAATTAGTAAATACTTAATTAATCATGTGTTAATAAGTCGCTCTGTTTTTCGTGCGGAGGGAATTTCTTCCCAACACACCCAAAAGAACACACCCATAGTGTGTGTCCATTGATAATTACGGAAGCATTCGCAGATCGGAACCTTCCAAGAATCTTCTATATTGAACACTAATCATGTTTATAGTAACTTCCTGAAAGTGAAACTACTTGTCGTAGCAGGTTTATCTGCATTAATCTTTCGGTTACTGATGGTATCTGAAGATTGTCTTTGTCATGGGCTCATGGCTGTGCACTCCATCTCCACTGGTGGACTGTTCAGAAACCAGAAACTATGGACAAAGAAGTAATAATAAGCATCAGGAACGACCATGACCAGTCTGCAGCAGGCAATGGAACTATTCCCCTGCAAAGTGGAAACACTTTGTACATTGCTGCCATTCTATACGACAAAATAAAAGATTCTGGAATTTTTCTCACCAAAATACTGCAAGAAAAGAGCAGAAAAACTCTGCAGATTCTATCAGAGTTGCAGTCCTGAATGCATGAGGACCAAAGATGAAAAATTCAGCATGCATGACTTGGCTACTTATTTTGTAATCCCTATGTCAAGCCTGTCACTGCAAACTGCAGAAAGCACAATTGTCTAGCATTACATATTGCCCTTTGATGGACAAGGGACAAGAGTTGTTGCTTGTTGGTAGCACATTATAACTATATATATAGTATAGTGTAGGCAGCTAAAGAACAGTATTAGAAGTCCATAGGATCATCTGAATAACAGCCTGCACTTACCAATTACCAACTCCCAGGAAACTAGCACATGGTGCAAATAAACCGACCTGTGATATCTCACTGCACACCTAGCTTAGCTACTTACCTACTGCAACTAATCAATCACTCAACTTTCACTTAGGACAACCCTGCCAAATATCAATGCAACTAACAGCCAAATTTACCACACAAATTGAGACACAGGTTAACTAAAAGACCAGAAAGCAAACAAAGACTCCACATGTACACCAATCATGCCCCATGTACTGTAAAGACATAATCTGCATCGCTAAGATCGATCAAATCACACCCCAAGTCCAGGCACAGACATGATCTAGCAACAATGCCTGCTAACCCAACCCAACCCAAGCATGCTATTGACAACATAATTAACACCCAACCACAATCACTACCTGCATCCATGCACACTAATCTTTTCCTTGTGCTCTGAAATGATCAGTGGCATAGCTTAGCTCTGAATCTCTGATCAATGTGTGTGTTTACTCAGGCGCCGGCAAGTGCACGGCCAAAGTGAAGCTAGCAACGCATGCTTCACCAACCAAAGCCATGATGATGAGAGAAACGGCCATCTATATATCCATCCAGCCTTTGGAGCTCCGCAACGTCGTTCCATCATTTCCTCCCCTATCTGTCTACATATCCTCTACTATTCAATGCAGTAGTGGTACTTATATGCATATGCACACACTTGAACTCAACACATTCCTTTGCTTCCCTTCTACTCCCCTCATAGGCACACACACAATCTTTTAGTTTTCTCTCTCTAGGTAGCCTCCCTCTCTCTAGTCTCTACTAACAATTGAGTTGCATTGACACAATTGGGGGGCCCCTATTTAATGAAGACCCCCACTATTATCCATCTCCACACATAACCACTTCCTCACTAGCATGGCAAAGGGAAGGATCATCATCCATCACTACTACTAGCATGCACGCACGCCAAACTACGTTTTCAACATCCAATGTGGCCACTTTCAAGGGTTCAAACTCGCTTTCAAGGTGATGGCTCGTCACTCACACGCCGTCAGTATCTAAATAAAGAAAAGGCAGATTTCGGTTCAGCGAACATTTTGTGGGGAGGGTGGTGAATGTTTCCAAAAAAGAACTATAAATTGAAAAATGTTTTAAAGTTTTCAAATTCCAAGTCAAAAAATAGAGGAAATCCACATTGCATGTAAAAAAGGAAAATGGGAAATGATTAGAAAGAGATTTTGAAAAAAAAGGATTTGCTATATATTCCCCAATTCCTATATTCGGCGAACTAAAATTATCTATATTCAGAATCCCAAACAATTAATGGGTCAAAGAAGGGATATGTATGCAAATCGTCTCATAAGACTCTGGATTCAATAACTGTATTTTCCGACAAAAAAAAAAGAAAAACAACAACACTATTTTGTGTCAAAAGCTTTAGCAATTTCTTCCAGTCGGACGAAACACTTAAAAAATTGTTGACAATATATAGTCCTTGATCTAGAGTCCACCCTGAATTCCATAAAACCACCAAATGCCTCACATGGCAACCTAAGCTAGCTGCCAACATCAGCAGATCTGCTCCTATAACCTCCCCAGCCTCACCTCCCTTCCTCTACTCTTCCATTTAGTACTCTACTTCAGTTTTGGCGTTAGACTGTTATTAGTGTCAGTGTTAGCCTCTCTCCCTCTCACATACTGTTCACTAACCCAATCACTAGGCAGCTCATCTCATCTCAGCTCAGCTCAAGCAAAGTAAGCAACAAGAAGAAGAAAATTAATTGGCGAGGTGATGACGACGACGCTACCCACCGCGATCCTCCTACTGCTTCTCCTCCTCGCGCTGCCGCCGCCGTCCGCCGTCGTCGTCGTGGCGCTCACCGCCGACGGCCTCGCGCTGCTGGCGTTCAAGGCCGCGGTCACCGACGACCCGCTGTCGGTGCTCTCGTCCTGGTCGGAGTCTGACACCGACCCCTGCCGGTGGCCGGGGGTGACGTGCTCCAACGTGACGTCGTCGTCGGCGGTGGGCGGCTCGCCGCGGCGGGTGGTCGGGGTGGCGCTGGCGGGCAAGAACATCTCCGGCTACATCCCGTCGGAGCTCGGCTCGCTGCTGTTCCTCCGGCGGCTGAACCTGCACGACAACCGGCTCACCGGCGGCATCCCGGCGGCGCTATCGAACGCGTCGTCGCTGCACTCGCTGTTCCTCTACGGGAACCGGCTCACGGGCGGGCTCCCCGTGGCGCTGTGCGACCTCCCGCGGCTGCAGAACCTCGACGTGTCGAGGAACGCGCTGTCCGGGGAGCTCTCCGGCGATCTCCGGAACTGCCGGAGCCTGCAGCGGCTCATCCTCGCCGGGAACTCGTTCTCCGGCGAGGTGCCGGCGGGGATCTGGCCCGAGATGGCGAGCCTCCAGCAGCTGGACATTTCGTCGAACGGGTTCAATGGCTCCATCCCGGCCGACCTCGGCGAGCTCCCGAGGCTCGCCGGCACGCTCAACCTGTCGCACAACCGGTTCTCCGGCGTCGTGCCGCCGGAGCTGGGGTGGTTGCCGGCGACCGTCACGCTCGACCTCCGCTTCAACAACCTCTCCGGCGCCATCCCGCAGACGGGCTCGCTCGCCAGCCAGGGCCCCACCTCCTTCCTCAACAACCCCGGCCTCTGCGGCTTCCCGCTCCAGGTCCCCTGCCGCGCCGTTCCGCCGCCGACGCAGTCGCCGCCGGCACCGACCACGACAACCACCCCATCGTCGGCCGCCGCCGCCGCCGCCGCCGCGTCGGACCACCACCAGCCGATCAGGACGAGCCTGATCGCTCTCATCTCCATCGCCGACGCCGCCGGCGTCGCCCTCGTCGGCGTCATCCTCGTCTATGTGTACTGGAAGGTCAAGGACCGCAAGGAAGGTCGCCGCGGCCGTTCCACAGTCGCCGGCGACGACAGCGACAGCCGCAACGGGCTCTGCCGCTGCATATGGGGTCACCGGGGCCACGCCGGCGACGGTGACGACTCCGACTCCGACGCCTCGTCGTCGGAAGACGGCGGCGGCGGCGGCGGGAAGTACAGCGAAGGGGAGCTGGTGGCCATCGACAGGGGGTTCAGGGTGGAGCTGGACGAGCTGCTGAGATCATCGGCGTACGTGCTGGGGAAAGGAGGGAAGGGGATCGTGTACAAGGTGGTGGTCGGGAACGGCGCGACGCCGGTGGCGGTGCGGCGGCTGGGAGGCGGCGGCGGCGGCGGCGACCGGTGCAAGGAGTTCGCGGCGGAGGCGCGGGCGGTGGGGCGGGCGCGCCACCCCAACGTGGTGCGGCTGCGGGCCTACTACTGGTCCGCCGACGAGAAGCTCGTCGTCACCGACTTCGTCGGCAACGGCAACCTCGCCACCGCGCTGCGTGGTAAATACTCTCTCTGATGACACTTACTGCTAAACTAATTACTCCGTACAAGTACTAAACTGAACATATCTGGCTAACATTCTCGGATATTGATAAGCCGCGGCGACAATTTAAATTTTAAAGTATTTTTATTTTCAAGCATTTTTTACCGTTAATAATAAATATATAAAAATTTTACCTATAAATTATTTTTTAGGTTGTTTATACAGTTGCAAATTCATAAGCCGCTAAAAACTTTTAATTTTAAAACTTAATTTTGAAGCTGGTTTTAGAATCTTTTAATAGTTTATTTTCGAGCATTTACTTTTATACTGCTGCTAACAAATATATAAAAGTTAAAATACTTTTTAAGTTGTTTATACAATTATAAACGAAACGATGGGACGTCAATATTAGTAGGAACCGAGAACAATTCTTGTGTTAGGAATGAGGCCTGAGAGCATCAGAATTGTCGGTTTTTCTCTTTTTTGACCAAATTTTGTCGAGATTTTGACGTTGGTTTATTGGATTGGATGGAACATTGTATTGCGTTAGTTGTTGGCTACAGCGTACTTATTTGGAATGTTGCTATCGGAGTGGCATGGTAGTTGCAGTACCATGATTGATTTGCATTCAACGGGATCACCCGAGAGACAAAACATTTTGATTAGGAAAATGTGGTTTATCTGCCTGATTAGACAGTCAAATAGTTGTGACACTATCAATAAAATCTAGGAACATTGGCTTAGGAATATGTCGCCATCACATTTTTTTTTTACTTTTGTCGATTACACACCTCACAATTCTTTGGTACTTACTACTATTACTACTATGTACAGTAGGAGTACATTAGTAACTATCAATATACTCCTTTCATTCTAAAATATAAAGAATTTTGAATGCATAATATTTTAGAAGTACGAATCAAAATATATCATATTTATCCAAAATCTTTTATATTTTAAAACGGATGAAATATATTCGGTTCTGCTAGTTTTATGTGGTGTTTCGGTTGTCTAGTGCTTGCTTTTTTTTTTTGGTTTTTGTTTTGGAGTTCTTTAATTCAGATGTCGTATTCTCGTATGTAGCCACATGTACTCAATGCGTTTTGTTTGGCGGCACGTGGGCACAGTTTGATTTATAAATTTTGCGAAAACTAGGAGAACTAACTTGGTGAATCCATTAAGACTTTATAAAAAAAACTTTAGAAAATTCAAACTAAAATCCTATAAGTAAATTTGGATCAAAATCTTCCAATCCAAGTAGGGCCAAGTGTGCTGTACAATAACAGACAGCAAGCAACTTGTAAGTCAGAAAGGACTCCGTGCAACGGAAGCGTGTCAAGGAGTACAACTCCAGCACAGAATAATTTAGGCTTACATGAAATGAAATGGATGGATCTCATCTGCAATCATGGGGAGGAATTACCAAAAGGCAAATGCTTTCAGACAAAATCTGGAGCGAGACTGGTCCTTGGTCCTTTACAAGGTTCCAAACAATGGCAGAAGAAAGGCACACCGGCTTGTCTCCCTGGCTGGACCACGCCCTGCGTCCCTGGGCATCTCACTTGGAAGAATTGTCCTTAGTCTTAACCAGGTTTGCAAAACCGATGACAGCCTCTCGGCTAAGTAAACTGGTCAAATTCAAACAATCAGACTGAATTTCAAATCTTCAATGAAATTTGTCTGGATTTTATTGGTTCAATTAATGGTTTTGCGAATCGGCAGATGGTTTTTTGACCATCTCATTTTTAGCCTTCCTACTATTCTTCTATGTTCTTGGAAAATTAATGGATTTTTTTCGTCAAGTTAGTTGGAGATTCATTGAGTCAAACAGTTTGACTAGTGAAGTATGTTAACACCTTAGGCGGGCAATGTATCGATCTCTTCTGGCCTTTTGACCTTCTGAGTTGCATACACCGTCTAGTTTAAAATTAAAAGATTAATACGATAGAGAAGGATGGACTATTTACTTAAAAGCTTACTATATTCTCGAGAAAATTAATGGCGAAATTATCTTGTCAAGTTAGTTGGAAATTCATTGAGTCAAACAGTTTGACCAATGAAATAAGTTAACACCTTAGATGAGCAAAGTTTACCAATCCCTTCTCATCTTCTTCTAGGTTGTATACATCGTCTAGTTTAAAGCTAAAAATTAAACTGATAAGAGAAGGACAGGCAATTTACACGGATTGTTTGGTTGGAGGATTGCTGCTATCCATTATAGACTGCGGACGGCGTGGTCCAATTATTTTGGAGGAATGAATCCATCCTCCTGATTAAGCTTGAGAATGTGATATGCTTTAATGTGTACGATAGCATCTCGTCGTCTACCTATTGCCTTATCATTTTTCAACCAAAATTTATTTTGAATTCTAGAACTTAAATTTTGAGTTGGTTTTGAGGTGTTTTCTTTGTATTTTATTTTCTGGCATTGATTTTTAAACAGCTAAGAACACTAATATAAACATTTTTATCATAATTTTTTTGGTTGCTTAATTCATTTTTCCCGGCTTGTCAACCATAGATAAAAACAATTAGAGATTAGACAGTTAGAACAATGAATTGATTTTAACTCCAAAAAAATCCAATGTGATGGAAGTAGCATGAGCAGCTGTAACCTTCATAAAGTTGGTGCCAATAGACCAGGCATATACTTACTTTACTTCTTCTCTTTGAATAAAAAATAATTATCACTAAGCATCATTCCACAAGCTAGGTGCATTAAAATATATGGAACCAAATTACATGTATGCTCTGTAGTACTGTTTCATAGCATGAGGGGGGAAAAAGAGGGTGAAAAGAGTACCCTTCTTTGTGAAATATTAATGTTTAGAAGCATCTTTACATCAAATCATATCAAGCTCCAAAGTTGTCTGTCTTACTGTCTTCAGTCTTTACATAAGCACAATGCTGACAAACCAAAGTGAATAAAAGGCTGCCAAATAGGAGGAGCCTTTCCAGCCCCTCCAGAATAAACAGGGGAAGACAGAACGACCTTTTCAGGCCTGAAACCTTTGTCACTGTCATGCCCTAAGAGCATGCATCTCCTGGTCACTAATCTATCATTAGAGACTACCATTAAAGCTGTCCCTGAGAGCCAAAGGCAAAAGGACTAAAGTGAGAAATGAGGTGATAATTGGGCATGGGCAGTATAGAGGCATGTCTTGCTGATGATGCATGATCAGAGTGCCTTTTCTGTTGTGCTCAATGGCAATGTGGAACTGGCTGGTGAGTGGTGAGGCTGGTGTTTTGGCAGGTGTTGTGGCTTTAGGCTTAAAAGGACAAAGGTTGACAGCCTTAAATGGTAGAAGAGGAAATTAAGAAATTCTCTAGGAGCTGCTAACAACAAATTGTTTGGTGTCTACTAATTTAGGTAGCAGAGAGAGCAAGAACATTTTTCAGTATATTACATAAGTATCACCATTAAAAAAACATTTTTATCACTCTGTGTATATACATGTCACTTCATTTTATTTATCTATGTAGGAGTAGGAGTAACCTAGAAACAAATGCATTGATCTTAATGAGTTGCTATCTAGTTTTATCTGGTTCAGCCTGATTTGGAGGGATGGGCTACTTGCAAAATCTTACCATTGGCCGCGGTCACGATCATAGTCACATTTCCTAGAGTTAGCGACCAGTTTCTCTATGGTACTATCAGAACCGTGAGAACCACTAATATGTGGTCCTCATTTTGCTCCGCGTTCAAATATCAGTGACTTTTAATATGTCCACCGGACTGCAGAGGATTCATGTCCTAAGGTTATTAAGGTTATTGTTTACTCTTATGTCTCCTCTGGGGCCTGGGACATCTTGAATCCAATCAAACACAGTGACAAGGGTTGCTTGTGTCTGGGGGGAACAAGAACAATCACCAGGCAGGAGTGCAGTGCTGCACTGCTATTGCACTTGCCGCTGCATCATGTGTCTGCTGAAAGCCCGAAACTTCAAGGCATTTCTTGATCTGGTCCTGCAGTCTGCAGACACATTGCTCTGCTGGTTGAAACGGTCATTAAAATTCTGGGAACTTAGCTGGAGTAGTAATAAACGTGGGGGGTGATCCATAATTCCATATGCTGCTTGAGGACTTGAGTGCACGTGAGCATTGGATCTTATTGTGAGCTAGCTCTAGCTGCCGTCCGGCTTTGCACATGCGTCCTTACAATTGTATTTGGGTAATCATGTGGCTGGTAGAAAATAATAATGATTCTTGTTTAGATTGTTGTCTTGTTCATTGTCCTAGTTAAAATTTGGTGTATACTATATTACTCGCAGTTGCTCCGGGTATTTTTTTTCACTTCGTCTATTTATTTTCTATAACGTTGGTTAGTTAAAAATTCATACATTTTAGGATGAGTGAGAGTAGTATTTTTTTATGGGGCAGAAATAATGAATTTGCTGACATGAGAGACCATGTGTAGTTTTGTTGTCTTAAAATTGGGTGAATTTTCTAGGAAGCTATTTTATCTCATTTTTATCTTCAAACACAGTAGTACAAACAACAGTGTAAAATCAGCAGAAAAATAAATTCCCCATGCACATTGATCGTTGACTCATGTATGCGTTGATTTCTTTTCAGGTCGTCCAGGTCAAACACCCCTGTCGTGGTCAACGCGCCTGAAGATCGCGAGGGGCGCGGCGCGCGGCCTTGCGTACCTCCACGAGTGCAGCCCGCGGCGGTTCGTCCATGGCGAGGTCAAGCCATCCAACATCCTCCTCGACGCCGACTTCACCCCGCGCGTCGCCGACTTCGGCCTCGCCCGCCTCCTCGCCATCGCCGGATGCGCCGACGACGACTCGCTTCCGGCGCAGCCGTCGTCGGGCGGAGGCGGCCTGCTCGGCGGCGCCATACCGTACACGAAGCCGGCGGACCGCGGCGGCGGCGGCGGGTACCGCGCGCCCGAGGCGCGGCCGGCGGGGGCGCGGCCGGCGCAGAAGTGGGACGTGTTCTCATTCGGCGTGGTGCTGATGGAGCTGCTGACGGGGCGCGGGCCGGGCGACCACGCGTCGCCGTCGACGTCGGCATCGTTCTCGGCGCCGTCGTCGTCGTCGGCGACGGCCGCGACGACGGACCGGTCAGGGAGCGGCGAGCACGGCGGCGCCATGGTGCCGGAGGTGGTGCGGTGCGGGTTCGAGGAGGAGGCGCGGCCGGTGGCGGAGATGGTGGACCCGGCGCTGCTCCGGGACGCGCCGCCGCTGCCGAAGAAGGAGGTGGTGGCGGCGTTCCACCTCGCGCTCGCCTGCACCGAGCACGACGCCGACCTCCGCCCCAGGATGAAGGCCGTCGCCGACACCCTCGACAAGATCGCCTCCTCATGAAATTCTTCTTCTTCTTTCTTGCGCAAAATGTGAATTGATCATCACAAGATCATGGTTGTCTGAGAAATCATTTTCTTTCTCCTTTTTTTCGGTTCTTGGAAATATTTTTCCGGGCTTTTTCTTGTAAGTGGTGGTTTTTTTGGTGGCTTTTTCCGGGCTATTCTTTTGGATGGAATTGATCAAGTCCTTATGAGATGATATATATAGGGTATATAGGAGGGAAGTAGATAATCAAGTTGTTTCCTGTAAGTTCTACTGTTTGTGCTGTTTGCCTTCATTGAAAAGTTAGATGTGAAATGTCGAGGGGAAATATGCCAGTTTTGGAGTCCGGGTTTGCGAGGAACAAGTTCATATTATCCCTTTAACTATCACAATTTATTAAAAAAAAACATGCTTTAAGACACATTTTGATTTAGATTATTTCAACGGATTATGACCGTCGATTATCTAATTGATTACAATAATAAACTAATTATTTAAAAACTAAACTTAACAAATAGCCTAAAATAAGTATAATAAAGTGTTTTTAAGAAAAACAAAATTTTCAAAGCTTGTAACAAATAATCCAGTGAAAAATACATGCATTCGATCCGTCTAATCATCCATAAAAAAAATGATATGTACCATTGCAAAAGATTGGATTTGATAGAATGTCATCAGTTAAGTGGGCTTCGGTAAAATACCACGTTCAATAAGAATAGCTTCGCCGTAATAACATCCTGATGATATTGCCCCTGGCTTCTCTTCTTCCTCACTTCTGAAATGCACGCGAAAGCTGCAGGTCACGAAAGGGATGGCACAGCCGAAGACCTTGCCACTGGGCGGCCTGGAGTGGCATTCACGACGACGTAGACCAACGCCGATGGCGATGGCCGGTTCCACGGCATGTTGCGGCTGCGCGGGGCACAACTGCTGCCAGTGCCCACCATCGTCATCCACTGGCACGACCTCGACCTTCTCCACCCTTCATCACGCCCAGCGGCCTCGACCACTTCGTGACGCTCGATGCTTGCCTTCACCTCCAGCTCCGGCATCTCCGCCTTCTCCTGCGCCCTCCTGTCCACCTCCCCCGCACGGTGGCACCCCATATCCAACGCCGCCCTCCGTGCTCTGCCTCACCGTCATGGCACTCGGCGGCGACGCCGACCTCATGGATGGTGTGTTCCTCTCTAGGCTCTGCTGTGACACCGCAGCTATCGACCGCAGATGTCGGGAGGGTGTCGCTCCTCATCCCCGATGTCTCGACCGGCCTGGTGGATGCGCTAGGGAGCACGTCTGGCCAGTGCGTGCTCTGCCCCGTCCCCGACGTCTTCATCCTACACTAGCTAGCGATGAGCTGCTGGCGGTAGCCATGGTGTACGGACGCTGCCGATGAGCTCCTTTGGCGCTCGGAGGAGGAAGAATAGGAGCCAGTGCAATATCATCTAGGACGGTATTTCAGCGAAGCCATTCTTATTGAGCATGCTATTTTAGCGAAGCCCACTTAAATAATATTCCAGCGAATCCAATCTTCTGCAATGACAGATATGCAATTTTCTCTCATCCACTGCCCTAAATCAGACCAAACTTGGTGTTTACGTCCAAAGCCAAACGCACATTTGGTATGGTGAATTATGACAATCTTGTTTGCTACACTCCTGGCGTTTGATGAACTTTTTTTTATTATAACTTATATTATAAATGATAACATTATTATGATCATTATGATTGGAAAATACGAAAAAATGAGACAAAATATATAACATATTTTATCCAACCATTACTAGGGGATTTCTGTTGTAATTTTGCACATGGCTGCATTTTGAATTGAAAGTAGAATTGGATTAGATGTACATCTCCTGTCTCCTGTAGCTACGTACCCTCTTAGTTTATGGTTTTACGGATATAATTATGTCAAGGTTATGAATAAGGCATACCCAATAGTCTTGTATTGAGTTCGGCGGGGCCCACAATATACTAAGTCTTATACGGAATCATGTCTCATATATGGAAGATGTTTCGGATAAGAAAAGAGAAGCAGAGTTCTAGTTGAAAACTACAAGGACTACTCGGATCGTATCTATATTTGTCTCCTTAGTTCTACTTGGACAAGAAGACATCTGTAGGTATAAATACAAGACCCGCTAAGAGAAGAGGAGACACACACCAATATGGGCCAAGACACACCAACATGAGGGACAAGCCTAGATAGACCCAATCTGGAGCCACAAAGACTGACATGAGGGATCTAGCGCTACCCCCAATCTCGTCGAGTTTATATTCGAGGAAAAAGGCTACCCTGCCATCGTCAACGATGACTAGATTAGATTCTCCCAAATATTGTACTCGTGTGATTCTGATATATAAGAGAAATATCGGCTTCGGCCAACAGGATTAGGGCTATTACCTATCAGTTAAGGGGCCTGAACTTGTATAAAAATCTCTGTCTCTCGTCTCTTTTACCTTAGTTTCGCGTATACCTTGTTCCAATGATCCCCATACTCTACAAATACCGTAGTCGCGGTCTACTCCGTCGACAGTGGCATGCCAAGTAGGGAAATTTTGGTGCTAAAAGGTTTTGACGAGATGGGCTTCCGACAACAAACTACTTGATGACTTCTGCTTTAAGGAGATACGACCCAATCGAAATGTGTTCTCCGACAGATTGGGACCCTCGTCATCTCAAGCTTCGTCAAGTCATCGCTGCTGTGGAATTTTCGACGAGGGATACTTCAACAATTTTGGTCCCGGAAGATCTGACCCGACCGGAATACGTTCCCCGACCAGATCGGAATCATCGCCGCTAACAATTCGATCTATCGAGATCGATCAAGCTTCGACGTCGCCATCTCGGAGGACATCAATTTGCTATTGTTGACCAGAGATGTTTATCTGTACCGATCACTTTTGAATTGACATCTGATGTAAGAATCCACCAGATCGGATCAATCAACCTTCCAGCCGTCATACAAACCGAAAGGCGATGTAACCGCTGAGTAAGATTGGACGACTAGAGCTATCAACAGACGACCGATCTCTTGGATGACTACGTATATTTCGGGACGACTACTTGTGCTTGTGTGCATAATGGGAATCGGAGCTGTGTTTGCCTGGTCTTATCTCTTCTCTGTCACCAACAGATTTTAGTCAGGCAACCAGTGAGCCCACATGAGGCAACTAGTACACGGTTAATAAACAAGGCTAGCCTGCCATATGGATGCATGGATCGGTTTCTTAAACGGATTCAGCCCTAAATGACCAAGGTAGACGCTATGACGACACAACAGCTTACCATGAAAGGCGTACATTGTGGAACCCCGCCCGATAAATACAAAAGGTAATTAGTAGATCAATTTTTAAATTAATCTACTAATTTTATAGATATATCCGGCATATATCTACACAGGTATACAATATTTTATACACATAGTCGTACTTATTTTCTGATCCGTACAATAGTGTCAGATCCGTAATTTATTATGTTTACCCAGAGTATGTTTTTTATACAATATCTGTTGTGCGGACGTCTCCTATATTAGGCCACTACGGTCTAATACTGGGGGCTCGCTCTGTTTCTTTTATATAAATCAAGCTTGTTTACGGTTTACATAATACCTAATATTTAATCTGAATTTGTTCATTATATCCTGATAAAACTAGAGGATTTATATATCTTTTTGAGTACACGCTCGGTATTCTTTGCTATATATCTTGCCTTCTACAAAATATTTTTCAAGAACAATTGAGCACTCGAGTAAGCAGCGGTTGAGTACACCTCATTGTCGAGGACGTTCTTGGACAAATGTGGAGTCGTCGGACCAAACCTACCAACAAAGAGCGACGATCTATGTCACATCTAGCGTCGGTCACGTCTGGACTATTTGAGAAAATATTGTTACGGACAATCCTCTCATGAACGTTGTCGGCTTGATCACCCGGCATAATTGTGACTAGCCCTCCGACATGCTATAAGTTAGGTATGTGAGTCATGCTGGCCACATGAGATGCACATGTAATAACCAACTCTAGCGCCCCTAAGGGTGGTCGAGAGATGACTACGCCTGGTTTTCGACCAGCGTTGTAGCGATCTTTCACCATCTATAAGTTGTCTTCTGGTGGTCGAGGGATGACTACGCCTGCTCCTCGATTAGCGTTGTAGCGATCTCTCATCACCTATCAGTTGCCTTCGGGTGATCGATGGATGACTACGCCTGGTCCTCGACCAGCATTGTAGCGATCTCTCATCACCTATCGGTTGCCCTTGGGTGGTCGAGAGATGACTACACCTAGTTCTTGATCAACGTTGTAGCGATCTCTCACTACCTATCAGTTGCCTTAGGGTGGTCGAGGGATGACTATGCCATGTCATCGACCAGCGTTGCAGCAAGTTCTCACCACCTATCAGTTGCCCTTGGGTGGTCGAGAGATGACTACGCCTGGTCCTCGACCGACGTTGTAGTGATCTCTCACCACCTATCAGTTGCCTTCAGGTGGTCGAGAGATGACTACGCCTGGTCCTCGACCAATGTTGCAGCGATCTCTTACCACCTATCAGTTGCCTTCGGGTGGTCGAGAGATTACTACGCCTAGTTCTCGACTAGCGTTGTAGCGATATCTCACCACCTATCAATTGCCCTCAGATGGTCGAAAGATGACTACGCCTGGTCTTGGATTAGCATTATAGCGATCTCTCACCACCTATTAGTTGCCTTCGGGTGGTCGAGAGATGACTACGCCTGGTTCTCGACCAGTGTTGTAGCGATCTCTCACCACCTATCAGTTGCCCTTGGGTGGTCGAGAGATGACTATGCCTGGTCCTCGACTAGCGTTGTAGCAATCTCTCACCACTTATCAGTTGTTTTCGGGTGGTCGAGAGATGACTGCACCTGGTCCTCGACCAGCGTTGAAGCAATCTCTTACCAACTATCAGTTGCCCTTGGGTGGTGGAGAAGTCCTCGACCAGTATTGCAGCGATCTCCCACCACCTATCAGTTGCCTTCAGGTGGTCGAGAGATGACTACGCCTAATCCTCGACCAATGTAGCGATCTCTCACCACCTATCAGTTGCCTTCGGATGGTCGAGAGATGACTACGCCTGGTTCTCGACCAGCGTAGCGATCTCTCACCACCTATCAGTTGCCTTCGGGTGGTTGAGAAATGACTATGTTTGGTCCTCGACCAACGTTATATCAATCTCTCACCACCTATCAGTTGCCCTTGGGTGGTCGAGAGATGATTATGCCTAGTCCTCGACCAGCGTTGTAGCGATTTTTCACCACCTATCAGTTGTCTTCGGGTGATCGAGAGATGACTACGCCTGGTCCTCGACCAGTGTAGCAATCTCTCACCACCTATCAGTTGCTTTCAGGTGGTCGAGATATGACTATGCCTGATCCTCGTCCAGCGGTTGTTATAATTTTCCCTCACCCCCCAAGTTGCCTTCGAGTGGTCGAGGGATAATTACACCTGGTCCTCGGTCGGCGGTGGTAGTCATCCTCTCACCATCTCTCCAAGTTGCCTTCGAGTGGTCGAGGGATAACTTCACCTGGTCCTTGGCCGGCAGTGATAGTCATCCTCTCATCATCTCTTCGAGTTGCCTTCGGGTGCTCAAGGTATGTGTTGATGCAAAAAAACACACACTGGCCTGGGAGATCTGCTTAACTCCAGTGCAGGTCCAAAGACTTCTTTTGGATTCTAGGCGTGCCAATTGGTTTGATCCTGCAACCAATAAGAAACAAAGAAAGAAAACATAGTTAAATCCACCAATGATAGCCGACCGGCTGGCTTACCGATGACATATCATTGAGCATTGAGCCGATGCAAGATGCATTAAATCGGCTATAACAGATAAAGCAAGATAAAGCTAAATCCACTCAATCGGCTGTAGATATCAACAAAATATAATCTAAGTCTCAGAATATATTTAAACCAAGTGATTGGGATAGATCGGACTGGGCGCCGAGACAGTATGAATCACTTATGTCTAAATATATTATAAAGCGTAGATTATACATATTCATAGCATAGCCGATTGGGTAAATCTAACATGTATCGGCTAGTACTCCGATACTACTTTATACAGAGATATTATCATGAACAAAATATATTAAACAACTTGTCAAACTAATGTTAAGATAATCCTAACCAGATTTGACAACAAGCTCAATATATTTTACTAAGTTAATATCTCGATATAAAGGGCAGATTTAATATATCAAGATAACAAGATAATTAAACCAGGTAAGATCGGCTGAAACCCCGACGCTATCTCTATTAGCAATCATAGACAGGCTAGAAACTATGGTTCTAAACATGATTTAGTAGGTCAAACCTAACTGATGCAGCACTAAATATGTAAAGAAACGTAATGTCTAGATGATCAAGTCGATGAAAACCTTTTTGAGATGGTAGATATATTATATAATCTAGATCAATAGCGATATATAACCCTATCAGTTGCTTTTCTGTGAAACAGACATCAACCGATCTAAGTTATATATTGATATCAATTCAGATTATACAATATATATGATAACTCGACGGTTCACACAAACAGGATCAGAGTGTCATAAAGATGGAAGCACTAATCCCGAGAGCGCAAGCCGCCATAACAAGTTTTACCTCTTGTCGGAGATCAAAGCCGATGTAGCCCAACTCGAAAGCAAGAACTCGTCGAAAGTAATAAAAGAGTAAAGGTGGCGATGCGCCGAAGTTGTTGTATTGATTCGTTGTTCTTTACACGAACCTGGGTTTAATTTATACCCAGAATTACACAATATGTCCTTGTCGGACACGACTCTTATCTCTATTACAACTCATATTGAAGATAATTCCCTAATACAAACTCTAACCGACAGTATCTATTAGGAAACTAACATTATATCCTAATTAATAGATACAATTCCCTTCTTCGGACCCAATCCGTATGTGGGAATCCTTATGAAGCTCATCAACCGAACCCGACAAAGACTCTGTTACCCTCTCGTCGGAATCGGCTACATCGGCTAACCTTGTCTGACTCCGTCTCAGCCGATGGACACGATAGCCGACTCGGCCACTAGCCGACGCGCACCATAGCCGATTTTGGTCACCAACCGATCCTCGCTCTGTTTTAGCAACCGCCAGCTTCCTCCAAATCCGCTTCGATTCTATCTTCAAATCCAATACTTGATTTACCAAATTTGGTCGTTAACAGTATGTCTATACATGGTCCTCGACCAGCGGTCGTAGCGATCCTCCCACCACATTTACAGGTGGTCGAGGTATGTCTACACCTGGTCCTCAACCAGCGGTCATAGCGACCCTCCCACCACATCTACAGGCGGTCGAGGTATGTCTACACCTGGTCCTTGACCAACGGTCGTAGCGATTCTCCTACCACATCTACAAGCGATTGTTAACGCCGAAATTTGGTAAGCCTCAAAGTCATCATCGGTTTAGCAATCATATCGGCTTCAGAGTCCTGAAATGAGCCGATGGACATATCAAGTTGCCAGCAATTGGATTCTTGATAGATTTGGTTAAGAAAATTAATCAATTAAAGAAAGCTTATCCAGAAGAGACCGAGTTCGAGGAGGATGCAGCATGACAAGTTATCTATTAATTAGGTAGAGTCAATTAGTTTCCTTTTAGTTTTAGGAAAGATTGTTTATAGTCCGAATAGGATTTTTATCTTTTACTTTATCTTTAAGAAAATTTGTGTCTTGTCCAATAAGGACTAGTATCTACTCATGGATATAAATATGTACACCCGGGGTCTATGTAAAATATTTCTTGATCAATACAACTACTCTCGGCGCATCGCCACCCTCTTTCCCGAGGTTTTTATTTATCAACCGACGGAACTTGGCACCTGACGTGGGGCTGCATCGGCTTTCGATCTCCGGCGAAGGGGTAAGTCCTATGTTCCGTCGGCCCTAGCAATTGTATCGGCTACATTGGTGTTGTTCAAGGTTGCATCGCTTCGATCTCTTGGATCGCTCTGGTTCGATTGATATATTTGCCTACCTATTTATCATATATCTTAGTTAATCTAGTTTGGTATCTCGATTTACTTGTATCGGCTGAGCTTGCTTTAGAGTATTTGCCGGTATTGGCTAAATTGTTTTGTCGAGCTAGATTAGCTAAGGTATTAACCACTCTGAAAATCAGTCGAAGGCTTGATTGTCTAGGTATTATGTTTCTTTTCATACTTTGCGTTGCATCAGCCCTAGTCATGTTTAGAACCATAATCTCTAGCCTGCTTCTTGTCTGTAATAAGGGTTGCATCGAGGTTTCAGCCGATAAGTTATCTGGACATTGCATCAGCTTACAAGGATTACATATAAGTTGGATTTAGCCAATGACAACAAAGATTTCATTGATTAACTAATCATTTGGATTTAATGACATCGGATCTCCAGCCGATGTATGCTTTAACCGTCGGATCAGCATTTATTCTATCATATTATTATTGATTGATTGGTTTTTATTGGATTATATTATTATTTTTATATTATCATCAGCCGATAGTCTTTATATCATTATTTATGTAAGTATCAGAACTATGTAGCCGATGACTCAAAACCCTATCGACATCGGCTGGTATCGGCATCGGTTGGAATTACTCCATCGGCTTGTCAGCCGATCGGCTATTTGATCTACTGTTTACATATCTTGTCAGTTGTAGGATCAAACTGACTGGCACACCCGCATCTCATCAACTTTAGGACCTGCACTGGAGCTAAGCAAATCTCCTAGATCTTCGTGTGCCACACGTAGGATCTACGTCAACACATCTTTTGGCACGCTCGACGGGACAGATTTTGCGTCAACAATGGTCGAGGTATGTCTACACCTGGTACTTGACCAGCGGTCGTAGCGATCCTCTCATCACATCTACGAGTGGTTGAGGTATGTCTACACCTGGTCCTCGACCAACGGTTTTGGCGATTCTTCCATCACCTCTGCGATTTGTTGAGTACAACTACACAACTGGTTTTTGACCAGCGTGGTACGAGCCTCATCATCTGGCGCATAAATCTCTGTAAATGTTTATACATATCAAATGTGTAATATTTGTCTGTTGATCCCCTTTTCTTATACCGCTACGTCTCGAAGTCGATTCTACTATCCTTTTACGTTAGTCTAACAAGCTTCAGGGTTTCATGGACCTCGGCCGGGGACGCTTGGCATTGTGAAAACTTGTCGGGCCATACAGGGTCAAACGACCATGTTAGAACTAATCATGTTAGAGTACCCACTTGAACGTATTAACCAAGCCGTGTAATCGTGTTGATGCAAAAACACGACGGTCTGAGAGATTTGCTTAATTCTAGTGCAGGTCCAAATCTTAGAATTGGGTTCAGGGTGTGCCAGTTAGTTTGATCCTGCAACCAACAAGATATTCAAATAAAACAGGTTAGATATACGATAGCCGATTGGCCGATAGGCCGATGACGTACCGTATGAACCTAGCCGATGTGATCTAACAGAATTGACTGTAAGATGTAAGAAAATAATATTAAGCACACCCTAAATATGTTCCATCGGCTGTAAATATAACCAAATACGTAATCTATGAGCAAAGAATCTATCTGATTAGATCGTAGCCGATGAAATCATAATTAGGTTAAAAATAGATATTGTATTAGCTAATACTCCGATACAGCCTTATACAAGAATATCAATCTAGTCAAATATATCGATACAAGCTTGATATATTTAATTAAAGTGACACCCTTGTATAAGAGACAGATATAACATGAAAAACATGATTAAAAGGGTTTAAGCAAGACTAATCAGTTATATCAGATAAGATCGGCTATGAAACCCTTATTACAATCAAGAGACAGACTAGAGATTATAGTTCTAATTATGACTAATGCTGATGCAGCACAAAGTGTAAAAAGAAACATAGCTTCTAGACAATCAAGCCTTTGAGTGTTTTTCAGGGTGGTGGATACCTTAGCTAATCTAAGCCAATTAACTGATTTAGTCGATACTGACAAAACCTTAAGAAAGGCTTGGCCGATACAGGTAAATCAAGTCATCGATTTAGATTAGCTAAGATATATGGTAATTAACAATCCATACCTCCAACTGAAGATCGAAACGATGCCCAACTCAAAGCAATAACTCGTCGAAAAGTAAGAAGAAAATTGTGGCAATGTGCCGAAAGTGTTATTGAACTGTTGTTTTTTTCTTACAAGGCCTCGGGCTTATATTTATACTCGTACATACAAACCTTGTCGATACCGGACACTATTCAATACTTGCCTAAACAAAGAACTCCTAGGTGGACTCTTACCACAAAATTACAAAAGGCAACCAATTCTTATTCCTAATTAATAGATACAATTGCTTTCTCTGGACTCAATTCCTAATTGGTAATACTTTTAAATTCTTCTCCAAGACCAACATGAACCCATGTTACCCGTATCGGCTTAACCAAGTCCGATTCAATACATCTATATCGGCTACCCAAGTCCGACTCCATATCGACCGATACAGCTCCAGCTGATGCGCTAACCTGTTTTTAGAAACCTTCTTATCCCTCTAAATCCGCTTCGGATCTAACTTCTTCGTTGGCATATCTTTACCAAATTTTGCTGTTAACAAATCAGGAATTGGTTTTCCCAACTTCACGGCTGGGGGCTAGGAATTCGCTGCTTCAGCATAATTTGTTATAAGATTTAAGCTGCCTTTGTGAAAAACAACTTTTCCATAAAGACAGCTGGTGGCTAGAAAGGGTACCATACTCCGATTGCTAAGGGCAGCTCTAGCGAGAGTACTCTGTCAGTTAAGAGGCCCGAACCTGTATAAAAATCTCTGTCTCCCGTCTTTTTTACCTCGGTCTCGCTTATACCTTGGTTTCAACGATCCCCATACTTTGCAAATATCGTAGTCGCGATCTACTCTGTCGACAAATTGCATTTGGTATACAATTTGACAAAACCTGAGCTCCACTCGATACGCCTGGTTTTGATTGGCCCGATCTTTCGGTGAGTTGATGATAACTACGATTTGAAAGAAACATTGATGACCTGACTACAACCATACAAATCCGAGAAACCTTGAAGGGGTACTTAACTATTTAAAGGGGTGAGAGAACGATTACGGGGTCCCTAGGGTCGTGCTCCATCAGGTTGGGGCGCACCCAACATGGTCCCCACCTGACTACAACCGTATGAGACGTTGTTGTGTTGCGTCTTAGCGATCGACATATCTCTTCGCGAGTTGTTAATCTTGTCGGTGCAGATCAACCTTATTTCTGCAAGCAAATCAATGAAACAAGCAAAAACAAGATAAAAACAGTCTAATATTGCAAATAGGAATTGAATACACACGATAAGTTTGTAAGATCGAGATGTCGACTAGAGGGGGGGGTGAATAGGCGATTTAAAAACTAAATGACACCTAATCAAAACTAACCTAAGTTGCTAGGCTTGGTGAGGGTCAAGTCTAACTAAGCAACTAAGTTATGTTTTGCAAACCTAGGGTGATAGTGGCTCAATTGTATCTCTAGGAAAGTAAATCACACTCCTATGTCAAAGTTTAGCAATCCTAGGGTGATATGATCTCAAGTATGTTTCTAGGAATGTAAATTGCACAAAAGTAAATGCGACAATCAAATGAGACAAGGAGACAAGAGATTTTTCACCGAGGTTCGAAAACTTGCCGGTTTCCTACTCCCCCGTTGAGGCGAGCCCAACTCCACCGCTCAACCACGAAGCCACCGCACGCCTCCTTTATCAAGGGGTGGGCAAGGCGGGAGCCGGCCCACGGAGAGGACTACCCAAGCCTTGATCACTCGGGGTAGTTCTTCCTTCACTCCGAAGGTGGTGAACTCCAAACCACTCACAAACCGGCACCGGGCCTCCTCCACAATCTTCTCGGAGAGGTCACCGGGCAACTCCTCCACAAGCCGTCTAGGAGGCGGCAACCTCCAAGAGTAACAAGCAATGACACGGCTCGGAGATGATCAAGTGCCACACTAGCTCTACAATGGAAGCAAATGCACTTGACTCTTGGCTAGAACAACCTTAATCACTACAATGGATGAACACCAAGCTCAAATATATGTGAGAGAGGTGCAAGGGGTGTATGCAATTGAATTGGGTGCCAAGAGAGTCCCCTTGCTACTGGTGGGGGAGTATTTATACTCCCACCCACCAAAACTAGCCGTTGGGGACGAAATCCACCAACTCTGTGCATTGCCGGTCAGACCGCAATAGTGTGGCCGGTCAGACCGGACTACGTCGCAACGACTAGAAAACTAGCCGTTGAACTGCATTAAATGCACTGGGACCACATGGCCGGTCAGACCGGAGGCCAAACTGCCGGTCAGACCGCCCACGACTCGGTCAGACCGCTATCGGCTCGGTCTAACCGAAAACGACTCTGGCGGCTCTAGATCGGCCACCCCGAGAAGCACCATCCCGGCCTCCAGGGGGCCGGTCTGACCGCAAAAGTGCCTCTGGTCAGACCATCCTTATGTACAGGTCTGACCGCCCGCTTGGGGCTGGTCAGACCGGCCAGGGCACGCCGGTCAAACCGCCACTATATGGACGGTCTGACCGCCCCTGGTCAGGCCGAGACAGTGAATACAAATGTGTGTGAAGAAAAGTGAGCACAAGTCTAAATGCATAATGACCTAATGTGGCAATTAAAATCATCTCTTTGCTAGGTCATTACCCCTCTTAATAGTACGTCAAAGCTATAAATAAACTAGCACAATTTTGATCGCCCAACGCCTCGATCAATTTAAAATGAAAACACTAGTTTACCGTCTTCTCTTCTTTTTGCTTTGCGCTGTCAATTTTAATCCATCGATAATCATCCATGCGTACACATGATGTGAATCTAACTTAAAATATATAGCTCAAAGACAACGGTTAGTCCATAATTAGTACTTGTCATTAATTACCAAAATTAACTACGGGGGCCTAGATGCTTCAAAGTTGGGGTTCCGTAACGAGAAAACGACGATCTAACCGATCACGGCTTTATCCGAAAAAGTAGCAATGACTAAACTTTAATCTAAACAAAATCTGAGAAACCATGAAGGGGTATCTAGTTATTTAAAGGGATGGGAGGACGACCAAGGGGTCCCTAGGGTCGTGCTTCACCAGGATGGGGTGCACCCCACATTGGCCCCACTTCGGCTGGGGTCCCAGATAAAGTTACAAGCCCATAGACCCATTATAGATGACACAACATCTTGTTTATGTGATTGCGACCGACTAAGATTGAACTTGGAGATAAGGCTGGATCCATTAGAAAGAGGACACCGAGAGCTTTTCATCAAGTACTCATGCACCCAAAACGAAACTCGTATGCACATTTGACGGCTATTTGAAGTCAATGTTGTTGCAGGTGACCGAATTAGATTCTAGAACTTATACAGTTGATCTTGATGTCTACCAGTTCAGCTATGATATGAGTAACAGTTGTATCAATAACAGCTATGATCATATCATCATGGTTTCTATTATATCCGTATTTTGCATTTTGTATATCAAGTCATATAACTAAACAAACAGTATTTTGTATATGTATACATAACTAATTTCAATATATCTACATCGGTATTTACGTAGACACCATGATCAAATAGCATGCCGAATACACTTGCAAAACCGAAATTCTCATGCCAGCGTACAAAACCGAATACAGTACTAGGCTACTAGCTAGTGCAATAGTGCTTATATACAGTACTAGTGAGGGTCCACAAAATCGATCGATTTTTATGAAACCGTTGATTGTTAATTTGTGAAAACTGATTAGTATTAGTCGATTTCATATGATATTAATTGAAAGTCATCACCTTTTATTTATTTTTTTCGTTGGTTTTCGATAAACCGGCGTAAAATGGTTTTCATTCCGCAAATGAAAAGGTAAACACTGATGATCCTAGTTCTACTTCGAAAAAGAAAAGAAAAAAACAAGTCAGAGTCGTAGCCCACCACCTTTCCACGGCCCACCAAACAGATTAACCACCCCCCTAATAATAATCGCGCAACTCTCCTACACAAATACTCCCCACCAACCTCCTCCGCCGGCGCCGCCTCCCCCCTCGCTGCGCTTAAACCCTCGCCGCCCTCCCTTCGCCGCCGCCGCCGCCGCCTCCCGCGATGGCGCACGCCCTCGTCTGCGGCGCCGCCACGGCCCCCGCCGGTGAGCTAGATCTTCTTCTTCTTTTTTTTTCTGTAACGACGTGTTAGGTTTTTTCTCGTTGGACGCGGGCGCTGATTGGCTTTGCGGCGGGCGGGGCGTTGGCTTGGGTGTGCAGGGGTCGGTCTCCTCCACCACCATGAGAAGGCTGGGGCGTTGTTCAGTGCCGCAGGCTCCGTTGTTCGGGTTCAGCAAATCGGCGGGAAGGGGAGCAAAAGCCAAGGTATCCATTGACTGTTTTGCGTGTGCGATGCGCCGATGCATTGTCTCTTAGTTTGTTGTGTTTGTTTTGGTTGCTGAGACTATCACCTGTATCTGCAATGTAGGATATGCTATTGCTTACATCTGTTCGTTACTTATAACTAATGTGGACCTTTTTAGTACACGCATGTGATCTATGAAGCTATGTTTTCTGGTTCTTGTGCTAATGAGAAAATCAATTGATTTAGAGAACCTTCAAAAGCTCTTAATTGCACACACACACACACAAAATCTGTTAGGACATGACTATGAAATCACCTGTACAGCCAAATTGATGGCCTCTTGTTTGGCTTAATCTAGTTTTACACATCTTTCTGTGAACCGTTAAGAAGAGATTTGTTCATCTTGTGTGGTTTAATCTGGTTTTAGGATTGTACATGAACTTAGTTTTATGATAGCATTCTGCTTGCAATAGGAAATTTTATGGCTTATGCCTATGTTAATTCTGTTCATTTTTGTCTATAGTTGTTAGCATGTTGCATTTGATAAATGATAATCCTTTTTTAAAAATATGCAGCTATCAGATGTGCAATGCCAAGTGCAAGTGAGCATGGTGGAATTTCAACCGCAACAGCTAGTAGTAGTGATCAAAAGAAGGGTGGACTGCGTGGCAAATTGAATAAAGTTGTTCTAGCTTACAGTGGTGGTTTGGATACATCAGTTATTGTTCCATGGCTCCGGTATATATATTATTCTTGTTTTAGTACCAATTTGTACAATCCTATGTGCTAATATTAATTTGACTCATTCAAACTATGTCTTTTGCTTGTTTTATTGAAGGGAGAACTATGGTTGTGAAGTTGTCTGTTTCACTGCTGATGTTGGCCAGGTATGTTGTTCATTACTTGTATAATTATCAAGCCTACAGAACCGAGTGGTTGTAGTATTCTCTTTTAGGTTGTAATGTCATGCGAACCACAACATCCTGCTGCGTTACCGAAGTCGTTGATAATGTTTTTGTCTGCTTGCCCTCACCAGTATCTGTGTGTTACTTAGTAATAATACTTTAGTTACTCTTTTGGCCGTTACATTATTTTTTACCATATGACCTTTTGCTTTATAAATTTCATTAAATTTTGGGGTTCTTAGAGCTTCTACCGGTTTATTTCTTTTGTTGTCAGTAATTGAACAAAGTTGCGTTATAGTTTGAAACTTTCTTACTTTCTTCTTTTCAGTTAACCATAACTTTGATTCACATACTTTTGCAGGGTGACATTGAATTGGAAGGACTGGAAAAGAAGGCAAAAGCTAGTGGTGCAAGCCAGCTTGTTGTGAAGGACTTGAAAGAAGAGTTTGTTAGTGAATACATATACCCCTGCTTGCGTGCTGGTGCAGTTTATGAAAGAAAGTATCTGCTGGGAACTTCAATGGCTAGGCCTGTTATTGCCAAGGTGAATAACTGCTCTATCTGTAATCCCCTAGAACTTTAGTAATATATATTTGCCTTAAAGATAATATTTCAAATACATCTTTTGCCCAGCTTTATCAGGAACATGCTGATAAGTAACATGAGAAATAGAGGGATTTGCATCTATGGCAAAAGATAACATTTCCTGATTACTTTAATAATAACTTCAATAAACAACACTACATGCTTATAACTTTCCCTGGGCTTCTATTGGAATTGAATTGTCTCCTGTCAAATTTCCACCGTTCCAAACTGGACCTTCAATGGGGAACAAGAAACAGTACAACTTTATTTGATTGGCAATGCATACTGGCTTGCTGTCATTTGGCAATATTGTAAAAAAGAACTGGCTCTGCTTCCACCAGTGAATTGGTTAGCATCTATTTATACCATCGTGCAATATTTAACTGTTATAATCATGAATTGCATTTGATATGTATTTTTTTTCCATATACAGCCTATTTCCTGTGACAAGTTTTTTTCTTTGTTATATGTGAGATAGGATCTATAAGGATTGTAGGACCCTACCTTTAATAATTATAATAAATGGTTAATGGTTAATAACAAAAACATGGAAATGATGTGCTTGAAGTAACATCAGAAACATTACAAATCATTTATATTTGATTATTCAGTTTAAAAACACCATATACCTCCATTGCAGGCAATGGTTGATGTTGCAAAGGAAGTTGGTGCAGATGCAGTTGCTCATGGATGCACTGGAAAAGGCAATGATCAGGTAAATACTGATGTTAATTAGAATATTAATATGGCAGTCATCTGGCACTAACTTTTTTTTTTCTGTAGGTTCGTTTTGAGCTTACATTCTACGCTTTAAACCCTGAGCTTAAAGTGGTGGCACCTTGGAGGGAGTGGGATATCACAGGGCGTGAAGATGCTATTGAGTATGCAAAGAAACACAATGTGCCAATTCCTGTTACAAAGAAATCAATATACAGCCGTGATCGAAATTTGTGGCACCTTAGCCATGAGGTATTTCTGCTGTCCTTTTGACTCTTCATTCCTTCCTAGTCTTTCTGAAGATCTTTTCTATTTGGTCTTTTCTTTCTATTCTTTAATACCTGTTTCTTACAAATTGTTTACATAGTGCTTATGCTCCAAACTTTCAAATCAATGAATCCATCATATTGATACCATGATCAATCTTCTGCATCTTTGCGTAGTTAAGTCTTAAATTATGTAAACATTTCAGGGTGACATTTTGGAAGATCCAGCAAATGAGCCAAAGGAAGATATGTATATGATGTCCGTTGCACCAGAAAATGCACCTTCAAAGCCTGAGTAAGTGATAATCATGTGTTCTCAGTTTGGTACTTTAGAAGTATTCTCTATGCTCTTTATGTGAAGTTCTTAAATTGCTGTCATGATTCAATATATTATGCTTTCACACAACAATTTCAATTTTTTTTTCTGTCACACTTGGTACCAGCTACCTCAAGGGCCATACAGACCTGAGGTTCGTTAGGGTTAAGTTAGGTAGACATTGAACTTAATGGTAGTGTGAGACTGTAGAGTACTAGTAGACTAGCTAATTTTCAAGGACTATCTGAAGCATAAAGTACTAAGAATCACAAAATCTTTCTCAGATACCATGCACAGAAATAATTGAAAATGGCAACACTACAACGCCAACAGAAACTAATTTGCTAGTCGATTTGTTTTGCAAATTCTTGTTAGCCTGTTACAGTTTTGTGTGCTGTTTTTCATCTTCTTTCTTGCTAAGATATATTTTTCATTGGTCTACAATAGTACACTTATTTTTTTACTTGGCCCACATCTATAGTATCTAACCTAGCTTCATACATCCAGGTATTTGGAGATTGGTATTATTGCAGGTGTTCCTGTTTCCATCAATGGAAAAGATCTCTCACCAGCATCTCTCCTTGCCAAGCTCAATGAAATCGGTGGAAAGCATGGTATTGGGCGCATTGATATGGTGGAAAACCGCCTCGTAGGCATGAAGTCCCGTGGTGTCTACGAGACCCCCGGTGGCACCATCATGGCAGCTGCTGTCCGTGAGCTTGAGTCCTTGACTTTGGACAGGGAGACAATGCAGTGGAAGGACATGCTCGCCCTCAAGTACGCCGAGCTGGTCTATGCTGGCCGTTGGTTCGACCCGCTCCGACAATCCATCGACGCGTTCATGGAGAACATTACTGCGACCACAACCGGTTCCGTGACTCTGAAGCTGTACAAGGGCTCTGTAAACGTCGCGTCCAGGAAGAGCCCATACAGCCTGTACAGGGAAGACATCTCCTCGTTTGAAAATGGGGAGATCTACAACCAGGCTGATGCTGAAGGGTTCATCAGGCTGTATGGTCTCCCTACCAGAGTCCGGGCAATGCTGGAGAAGGGCATCTAAGCCCCTGTTTTCTGCTTAAAGTGCTTGGGAGAAAATGTCAAGGATTGACGAGTAGCACCACCTCATGCAGTTGTTGCCTGCAGGTAGGCACTGAATCCTTTCCAAGTTGTATTAGCGTTCGAAAGCTTAACTGCCATCTCAATTCGACTACAACTTTCGTGAAGTGTTGCATGATCATGTAATGAATAATGGGGTTGTACCTGATTTTGACTTGGTTGTCTAAATTGCAATAAGATTGTCTCGTGTGGTACCGTCATTGTGTTATTCGAAGAAATTCTGACCATCGGTTGGGATGGTTTGTGGATTGCGAACAGCTATGATAAATTGCGAACAGCTATGATAACTGAACCTAGCAAGATAGTAATTACGACCCAAGAAGTGATGAGTACTTGGGCATGAATTTGGAAACCTCCTATTTGCCAATAGAAGTGTTGGCCTACTTCTACGCCCGATATATCGTATAACCCCTTGAGTGTTTTAATGGAACACGGTATAATATTCATATTGTCCCCTGATAAAAAATGAACTAGCTTAGGAAATACATGCGCAGCCTATCGTATAACCTATTATAACCTATTATGTTCATCCTTATCCTTATTTAATGTAGTTAATAGTAATTTTCAGCATTAAGGTGAACCATGTCACATCCCAACCGCCTGATGCCGTTCCTCTTTATTCTATTTATACAATCACAATCAATTGGAAAGTGACGATGTAAATACTTTATTTTTCATCCCATAATATATAAAGCACGCATGCATTTAACTTTAAAACATTTGATTAACAATTAGTATAATATAAGTTGAATTATATTTGCTGAAAATAATATCATTAAACTAACATTTGAATTTATTTTCATATGATTATAATTTTGTTGCTATATATAAGAAATTGTAAACTTAAAAGGAGGTAGTTTTAGAGATCGTGTCGAGTTTGACTCAAGGCTTATATCAAGGCTTATATCATGGGATAGAGGGAATAAATATGTTTTCAGGCTAGGGCATTAGAAGTTATCGTTAAATTAAGTTCAGGAAGCTACGCGCTGCAGTTATTAATTAAGTTTTGTTTTGTGGGAACATATCCTATGCACACAAGTCTTTTTGTGTACACATCCGTGCACATCAACTAACAAAATTCACTAAAAAATCTAAAAAAAATTGTACAAGTACTTCCAATAGTATTATACTTACGTGTAAAGTCTTAACCTCAAATTCATTATATTTTAGCCGTAACGAAAAAGATAAAAATTCCGCAAGTTTTGAAAGCATAAATATGTCAAAATTTTATCTTTTTTGTTGCTCCCTATATATAATGAATTTCAAGATAAGATTTCACACATAGATGTAATACCATGTATAATTTTTTTTAAATTTTTTGATGAAATTTGCTAGTTGGTATGCACGGTATGTACACGAGAATACTTGTGTGCATAGGATATGTTCCCTTGTTTTGTTTGTCTAATACTCCCTCCGTTCCTTAATATAGGGCGCAACTGGTTTTTTGAAGTATACCAGAATATAGGGCGTCCATGCACATGCAAGCAAGCAGCATTAAAATAAAAGTATGAAACCTAGTCGACTTCCGTGCGCATGCATGCAAAGACTTTCAATGCGAAGAGTTAGCTCTTCGTTTCTTGCGTTACTTATCTTTTCCTTTCTTTTGGTTGCTTTAAAGCTCTTGGCTCACCGGCCGGACTCCATTTACAAGCTTAGTTGCATTAGTTGTAACACATCAGCGAGCGCCGGCGAGCAACGATGGATATGGCAGAGAAGACGGTGGAGTGCCCGGCGAGCGGCGAGAAGAAGGTCGGGAGTGGCCGGTGCATGCGGCAGCAAGCAGAGATGGAGTTCAGTCGCGCGAGATCGCTTCGTGTCCACGCCATCCGGATGCGGCAGCGTGCACAAGTGGAGCTCGGCTGTGCCCGAGTGCTTTGCGACGCCGCCGTCCGCATGCGGCAGCAGGCGCAAATGGATATAGCTCGTGCACGAACGGTTCGTCTCCACGCCCTTCGCATGCGGCTTCAGGAGGAACGAGCTAACCACGTCGATGATGCGAGGACAGCGATGGATGTCGAAGCCTGTGATGACAGCGTGGTTGAATCAATGATCATGGGCGAAGGTCTCACGACAGGCGCCGATCATTTAATCAACTCTGACAATGTACGGTATGTTATCGATTCACTGGCGAATGACACTATTGTTCCATATTCACTCGAACAGACCGAGGACAAGGAAGAAAGCTAGAATTGTAACTTTCTCTATGGAAATGGAAAAAACTAATGTTCTCTGAGTATGAGAGAGTATGCACATTTTCTAATTTGTTCAAGATCAGTTCTTTATTTTCATATTGTTCCATCCTTTATTTTCTTTGTTCCGTTAAATGCAAGTTCTTTTTGTTGAAGATCAAATGAAATCAAACATGAATACTCCATTTTTTAGTTGTCGGGACAATTCATAGTTACAAGAGTAAAATCCTAAGCTATGCATTGATGAAATCCAATGCATCAAGATAGATTTGCTTATCACATTGCAACTTTATTGGTAACCGACCATTCCTTTCCAATGTTCCCTTCTTGAGATGTGGGATAGCATAATGTTGCCCTCCTTTTGCACGCATAATCTCTCTCATGCACCCCTGTTGTGTGAGGAACACACGATTTGATTTATCCACCAGATATTCTTCGTATGCTTTGATCACATTTGTCGGTGACATGGGACCGGGGGTGTCATGACTAGAGGCTTGGGTAGCCGCGGTCCTCCACGTGTCCCGACCCCCTCCGGGGGGTCGGGCCCGAGGGTGACGTGGCCACCCCTTCCTCTTGTGCTCACCTAACCCACACACGTGGCGCCAAAATCACAGGGGGTCGGGGCGCCCCAGCCCTCGGGGCCGAAACGGGAGCGGCCCGACCCCTCGGGGAGACAGAGGAAGGGGTGGCCACGTCACCCTCGGGCCCGACCCCCCGGAGGGGGTCGGGACACGTGGAGGACCGCGGCTACCCAAGCCTCTAGTCATGACACCCCCGGTCCCATGTCACCGACAAATGTGATCAAAGCATACGAAGAATATCTGGTGGATAAATCAAATCGTGTGTTCCTCACACAACAGGGGTGCATGAGAGAGATTATGCGTGCAAAAGGAGGGCAACATTATGCTATCCCACATCTCAAGAAGGGAACATTGGAAAGGAATGGTCGGTTACCAATAAAGTTGCAATGTGATAAGCAAATCTATCTTGATGCATTGGATTTCATCAATGCATAGCTTAGGATTTTACTCTTGTAACTATGAATTGTCCCGACAACTAAAAAATGGAGTATTCATGTTTGATTTCATTTGATCTTCAACAAAAAGAACTTGCATTTAACGGAACAAAGAAAATAAAGGATGGAACAATATGAAAATAAAGAACTGATCTTGAACAAATTAGAAAATGTGCATACTCTCTCATACTCAGAGAACATTAGTTTTTTCCATTTCCATAGAGAAAGTTACAATTCTAGCTTTCTTCCTTGTCCTCGGTCTGTTCGAGTGAATATGGAACAATAGTGTCATTCGCCAGTGAATCGATAACATACCGTACATTGTCAGAGTTGATTAAATGATCGGCGCCTGTCGTGAGACCTTCGCCCATGATCATTGATTCAACCACGCTGTCATCACAGGCTTCGACATCCATCGCTGTCCTCGCATCGTCGACGTGGTTAGCTCGTTCCTCCTGAAGCCGCATGCGAAGGGCGTGGAGACGAACCGTTCGTGCACGAGCTATATCCATTTGCGCCTGCTGCCGCATGCGGACGGCGGCGTCGCAAAGCACTCGGGCACGACCGAGCTCCACTT
>BDMV01000012.1:12287895-12306526 GCA_008326285.1 Oryza officinalis | reverse complement strand
AGCTTGACTCAGCTTTCCTCCCATGATTGAACACAATGGCAGGTTTGGATCTGAATCAGCCTTTTAATTGGGATGAAATTGAGGATTTGGGGGGAGAAATACCTGATTTGAACTACGATTACGTTTGGTATTCAGAGAGTGAAGGTGTGAATGGTTTCTGCTGTGTTTTCTTATTTTTCTCTTATGTACTCAGTGTTTCAATCTTCTTTTATGATCTGTATGTGTTTGATGATCTAGTTTTTTACATCGATCAGATGAAGAAGGTGGTCATGAAGACGTCAACGATGCAACCGCTGGCGGTGGCAACGACGATGGTGGCGGCGACGGCGGCGGTGGTGACGACGGCGGCGGCGGAGCACACACCGGCATGGATGCTGGCAGCGGAACACATGATGTTGATCAAGATGATGCCTCTGTCACAGGTAATATAAGCAAATGTTTTGTTGCTCAGTTTGTTTACTGGTTGAGCCTTTGCACGTAGCTAGGCATGCACAGTGCCATGCAAACCATGAGTAAGCTTGTTGTTGTTGCTTGTTCGAGGTCCATACCATGAGTAAACATGACAAAACTATGCAAACCATGTAAATCATGACTACACAATATATATATATATATATATATATATATATATATATATGCACGCACTAAGCATCATCAACCATGTCTAGGTATCAATATCAAGAGAAGGAGGCACTACCCTCCTGATATAAAACGAACCATATATGCCAAGTGTTTGGAGAGATCAAATCCTGGCATGATGAAGGAGGGAGTGACAAAGTCAGTTGCTAATGAAATGGGGGTGCCATTGAGAGTTGTCCAGCGCGTATGGAGAGATGGACAGATTGGAGATGGAATTGAAGCTTTTGAGTCCAAGAAGAAGAAGTATTGTGGCCGCAAAAAACTTCCGTTTGACCCTAATGTCATCCAAGATGTGCCGCTTGGACAACGTCATAGCATCCGTGACCTGGCCAACGCTTTGCAGATGGCAAAAACCACATTGTTTAGGCGTCTGAAGGAAGGATTGTTTAGGCGCCATACAAATGCCATAAAGTTCACCCTTACCGAAGATAACATGAAGGCCCGTGTGCGATTTTGCATACAAATGCTTGACAGCCAAAGCATACCGGACAACCCAACTTTCAAATCTTTGTATAACGTCATATACATAGATGAGAAATGGTTTTATAGGACAAGGGTGGACCAAAATTTTTACTTGGGCAATAACGAAGAGAATCCTAAAAGAACAGTGAAGAGCAAAGGTTTCATTGATAAGGTAATGTTTATAGTGGCGAAAGCTCGTCCTAGGTTTGATGAGCATGGCATATGTATATTTGATGGAAAAATTGGGATTTTTCCCTTCACTTATTGGCAGCCGGCCCAGAGGACAAGTCGCAATAGGGAGAGGGGTGAGTTGTTTTATTTTTCTTAATTACTTGAAATGTGACTACTACTCACAACCGTATTAATCCTTGTTACTCGATTGAATGTAGGAACCTTGGAGTTGAAGGCCATGACATCGGTCACGAGGGACACTATCCGATGTTACCTCATTGAAAAGGTCTTGCCCGCCATCAAAGAAAAATGGCCTATTGAGGAACGTGGACTTCCAATCTACATTCAACAAGACAACGCGAAGACAAATTTTGGTCCACCCTTGTCCTATAAAACCATTTCTCATCTATGTATATGACGTTATACAAAGATTTGAAAGTTGGGTTGTCCGGTATGCTTTGGCTGTCAAGCATTTGTATGCAAAATTGCACACGGGCCTTCATGTTATCTTCGGTAAGGGTGAACTTTATGGCATTTGTATGGCGCCTAAACAATCCTTCCTTCAGACGCCTAAACAATGTGGTTTTTGCCATCTGCAAAGCGTTGGCCAGGTCACGGATGCTATGACGTTGTCCAAGCGGCACATCTTGGATGACATTAGGGTCAAACGGAAGTTTTTTGCAGCCACAATACTTCTTCTTCTTGGACTCAAAAGCTTCAATTCCATCTCCAATTTGTCCATCTCTCCATACGCGCTGGACAACTCTCAATGGCACCCCCATTTCATTAGCAACTGACTTTGTCACTCCCTCCATCATGCCAGGATTTGATCTCTCCAAACACTTGGCATATATGGTTCGTTTTATATCAGGAGGGTAGTGCCTCCTTCTCTTGATATTGATACCTAGACATGGTTGATGATGCTTAGTGCGTGCATATATATATATATATATATATATATATATATATATATTGTGTAGTCATGATTTACATGGTTTGCATAGTTTTGTCATATTTACTCATGGTATGGACCTCGAACAAGCAACAACAACAAGCTTACTCATGGTTTGCATGGCACTGTGCATGCCTAGCTACGTGCAAAGGCTCAACCAGTAAACAAACTGAGTAACAAAACATTTGCTTATATTACCTGTGACAGAGGCATCATCTTGATCAACATCATGTGTTCCGTTGCCAGCATCCATGCCAGTGTGTGCTCCGCCGCCGCCGTCGTCACCACCGTCGCCGTCGTCGTCGCCGCCGCCGCCACCATCGTCGTTGCCACCGCCGGCGGCTGCATCGTTGACGTCTTCATGACCACCTTCTTCATCTGATCGATGTAAAAAACTAGATCATCAAACACATACAGATCATAAAAGAAGATTGAAACACTGAGTACATAAGAAAAAAATAAGAAAACACAGCAGAAACCATTCACACCTTCACTCTCTGAATACCAAACGTAATCGTAGTTCAAATCAGGTATTTCTCCCCCCAAATCCTCAATTTCATCCCAATTAAAAGGCTGATTCAGATCCAAACCTGCCATTGTGTTCAATCATGGGAGGAATGCTAAGTCAAGCTAAATGTGGAGTGAATGTCTCGCCATATTTATATAACAAGCTGGCGATCAGATTAGACGATTCAAATTTTCATTCATGGCGCGCGTGTTCGAAATTTTCGTTGATGGCGCGTCCAAAATTTCAGATAATGCGTTCTAAAATTTCGTTGATGAAGCCTCCAAATCTCTGAGCTATTTTTACGTGCATGCGTGTCGTGGGGTAATTCGCGCGGGGTCGTTCGCGTGCCAAAATAGCAGGTCGTTTGCGGGGACGGACGCGAGAGCTGCATGCATGCAAAGGCTGACGCACACGGGCGGAGCGAACCGTCTCATGCGTCACCCCGAGAAAAACAGTTAAGCCTCCTTGGTATATCCGCCCGGAACAGTTGCGCCTTATATTAAGGAACGGAGGGAGTAGCATCTTAGCTAAAATATTAGACAGAGACTGTATTATTTTATTATTATTTTGTTGGGGAATAAGTCTATTTTGTCTCTCTCAACTCATGTCCCTGGTTGAATCACATCCCTCAACCGCAAAACCGGGTTTAAGTCGTCCTCCAACTCAAAACCATTGCAAATCGACTCCTCGGACGGTTTGGGAGACGGTTTTGTCCGACGTAGCATTTTTGATCCTGTTGACAGGCTAAGCCAGCACGTGGGCCCTACATGTCAGTGTTTTGTAGAGAAGGGTCCGTGCTGTATCTCCCATCCCCGCGCCAGCCGCCTCTTCGCCGCCTCCCAAGTCCCAACTCCTCTCCTCCCTCCCCCCGCCTCCTCCCCTCCCGCGCCCCTCCTACGCCGCCTCATCCCCGCCCCTCGGCTCCTCCAACCTCGACGCCGCCGCCATGCCCACGCCGGCGACAAGGCTGTGCTGCTCGCCATCAAATCGGCTGGAGGCGACCGCTACCACCGACATGACTCCATTGGCGGCACCGGCAAAGAGCTCCTACGACATCAACTTCCCGCCGCTGCACGAGCTCCGTCCCCGTCCCCACCCCTGCCCTCACCCCCGTGGTCGCGCACGTCGGCGCCTCCTCGTCGTCGTCCTCCACTAAGGTCGCTGGCATCATGGGCTCCTCTTCCGCACGGGTCATGGGCTGCCCCCCACGCCACCGGCGCAGCAGCAGGGCAAGGAGCAGCAGCCACCTCTTCCTTTGCCGTCGCCACTCGCACCACTTGCTCCACTCCCGTTACCCGAGTCCCCTCCTCTCCTTTCCATCGTTGATGCCGAAGTGATCTCGTCCTCATCCTTCCACCTCCACCTCCGGCCGATTTGATGGCGAGCAGTGCGGCCTTGTCGTCGGCGTGGGCATGACGGCGGTGGCGAGGTCGGAGGAGGCGAGGGCGGGGATGAGGCGGTGGAGGAGGGGCGTGGGAGGGGAGGCGGCGGCGGGGAGGGAGGAGAGGAGATGGGAGGCGGATGGACTGATGGGGCCCTTGCTCTTCTCGTCGGGGCGGTCGTGAAGGTGAGCCTCGCCAAGCTGGTCTTGCCGGGCCGGGTCATGGTGGTGAGAGTGAGCCTCGCCACCGTGGTCGTGGAGAGCCCGCTCGTCATCGTTGGCCGCGTCGCGGATATTGTAGGCCACGGCCGTCGGCTCGTACGTGCCGAGGGGGGAAATTGGAGTAGGTGGCCTCGCCCTCGTTGCCGGTGATGGCGTGAAGCCATCGACCGCATGGGCCGGGCATGGGCGTGGCCCCTGTGCTTCGTCCCACCGCCGCCGCCATCCACCGTCGGTCGCCGCCCCGCGCTCCCTCGCAGGCGTGGACAGACGGCGACGAGTCATGCCCGAAGGGGACGGTGCCGGTGCGGCGGACGACGAAGCGCGACATGCTGAGGTCCAGCTCCTCCCTCCGTTTCGGGATGAAGCAGCCCCGCGCCGCCGATGTCGTCCGCTGCGACTCCACCAGCGGCGGCCACGAGGTCAGTGAACTCGCCAGCCGGTCACCAGCTACCTTGTCGTCGCAGCTCGCTCTCCCTATATGTCTGCATTATTACTAGTGGTAGAGAGTAAAGGAGACAGAGAGGGATGACATGTGGGCCTCATAATATTTTTAATTTTTTCATATAACTGGCATGTGGGGCTCATAGATTATTTTATTTTTTGGGTAGAGTTGCTACTGACATGTGGATCCAATTGAATTTTTAATGTCGCGTAAGTGCAATGTAGCCGCCACGTCAGATGAAGACTAAGTCATCTGAGCCACGTAGGCGTCACGTTAGCGAAAACCACTCTCAGAACCACCTAAGGAGTCATTTTGCACCGGTTTTAATAGTTGGAGTTGTTATAACCGGTATTGCGGTTGAGGGAGGCGATTCAATCAAAAGCAAAAATAGAGAGAGGGAAAATAACAGCCCACTAACCATGTCCAACAAAAGGAATAAGTCTACAGATTGCAGATTGGGTTGCTCATATGTCTTCTAGTTAGGGATGCAAGCGGGACGAATAAGCGGTATTTTTTTTGTCCTCTTATCTCACTTCTAATTTTTTTTTTCTAAAATTTGTATTATCATGTGAAAAATGAACTAGCAAGTGGGCTAAAAAAACACTTCTAGTTTATTTTCTGAACTAAAATTTGTACTAATATGTAAGAAATGAACTAGCAAGTGGGCTTTTTATGTGGGTAGTGGGCTTACCCACTTATATCCCTACTTATTATTGGGATTAAGCATATGTAATTCAATCAATGAATGATAAAAAAGAAAAGGAAAAAAAGAGGGCTACTAAACAGGGGGATATATATATCATGTGAAAAATAAACTAGCAAGTGGGCTAAAAAACACTTCTAGTTTATTTTTTGAACTAAAATTTGTACTATTATGTAAGAAATGAACTAGCAAGTGGGCTTTACTCACCTATATCCCTACTTCATATTGGGATTAAGCATTTGTAATTCAATCAATGAATGACAAAAAAGAAATCCTACAAAAAGAGGGCTACTACTAAATAGGGGGGATATATAGGGCCCCTGATTGCTCAGGGACGCCACCAACCCTATTCAGCTGGGAGGGGCGCCCACGCAAGGCATCGGTGCTTATGTTATCAAGGCCAAAGCACCGGAAGAACACGCCTTTTTCAATCGGATCAAGCAAGCAAGCGTGCAAAGATCGCCCCTGCGACTCAAACCCCACGGAGGAGGGAGAGGCAGTATGGTTTAGGGTTACAGCCGCACGTGAAGTGCGCTTGTTACGTGGGTGCCCCTCCGCTCGGCCACACTTCACCCTCTGGCGTTGCGGGCCCAGGCCTCGCTCCAGCTTATAAACCAGGTGCGGTCGAGGTAGGAAAGCGGTATGGTACTAAAGAAAGTTTAAGTTTTCACTGCCCCCGTGCAAGGCAGCGCACTGAGTCACTGGTGATGGGCCGGCTCTTGTGGACCGTTGGATTCGACCCACCCCAGTTCAAGAACCCAGTCAATTCTTTTGGTTGGAGGATTGGACTAAGTAGCGGACTGGATCATTTCGACCGATGGATCACAGGATGAACGGCTGAAATTTTGCTGAATTTACACTTCTGCCTGGTAATAGTGTGACTGAAATTCATGGGAAATCTAGGGAGCTGGTAACACATTGGAGCAAGATACAAGTTATAAAGCATTCTTACATACATGGAAGCACCAAAAATATTACTTTTAACCCAACCCTTGAAATTTGTTCATCTGTTCTTGCTTCTGAAGAGAGCTGGAAATTACCTGGAGACTATCAGAAAGAGATTGCTTGTGTATGTACAGTAGAGAAGCAAAGCATCATTGATGCTTAGGACACACCCTCAATGGTCACTACTGGTCATCCAGCTTCCAAACCTCATGGAGGAGCCTGTACCTGGCCGTGTTTGGGTTCCCAATCTGCTTCAGCTTCGCGAGCGGGTTCGACGAAGCCTTGGAGATGAAGGTCAATGGCGAGCTCAGCTCATCGAGCTCATCGTCACTCGTGTTGGACTTGCGAAGGATGGCCGATCCGCTCTTCCTGGGATCGCCAATCATGCTTAGGATTGCTCCGGATGCCGGGTAAGGGTATAGGATGGGCGACGCGCTGCACGGGACCGCTTGGATGCCCTTGGTGCTGCCCTCCAAATGGTCCTAACAGCATGAATGTTTGGTGAGTACTAGTCCAATACCGTCTGTAGGTTGAATGGAGAAATCTACATTTTCCTCATTGTGGTTTGATACATGATGTACATTCAATGTAGGTAATACCTAGTTGTACTTTCTCATCATGAAAATAACAACCTACAACTTCAAGTCAAAACAAAAACTCGGTTGTACAAATATAATAAGTTGATTACAATTTACAAGTTATTGTCAGAATGAGCAATCAATTTCAATTTCCATATTTAGTTGCACAAATAAAATAAGTGGCGAATCCTCAGTTCTGCTTTCTCGTGTGACCAATATAACTAGTAGAAGTATTCTGCCGTTCTAAAGTATAACCATGAGGAATGAAACATGAGATTTAATCACATTAACTGCCTAAGTTTTGCCTATTTCATCATGAAACGTAGGATTCAATCGCATTGTCAATGTCATGATTCGAAAATCTGATACTTTGAGACTAGGTAATCAGGCAATCATCTACCTTTGTTAGCAACATTAGACAACATACAATTTTATGCATCCCAAATCTAAATAAACTAACCTCCAACTCCAGGGCTTCAAGCAAGGAATGTCGAACTGGGTCTGGGCAAAAATCATCTGGTACAAAGCCATTAAGGATTCTCTTGATGATCGATGAGCTAAAGGTAGGACAAAGCTGTGAAAAGCAGGATTGTTGTATTAGAATTAGAAAACATTGTTACAACCACAAAAGAGAACTTCACAAGTTCATATGGATATTTTAGGCGTTGAAATAATGTGCACTTGTTTGAACAAAATGAGAGTGCATGCCTCATTCCTAGTACTGGTTTCCATGAGCACATCCTTAGGGATCATTAGGAGATCACTCAATGCATTTAGGAGATAAAATGGCTTGCGGAGTTCAGCAGCACCATTGTCACCATCCCCATTCTCAACTTCTGGATAGTCATCCGTATCCATACCGAACAAGTCAGCAAGACATCTGGACCAGCTGCCAATCTATAACCAGCAGGAAAGACAAAAGGTCAGTTCTTCCGATAGAAAACCAAATAAAACAAATAGGCTCCATCGGATGAGCATACTTTTAATTTCACTTACAGCATTTTTCAGTTGGACCCCAGCACCAAAACTGAATCTCCCAGATGGTATAGGAAGGACCTTAGGATCAGTTATTGGGTCAGACATGGGATCTGTTGGAATCTCATCATCTGATTCCCTCAGAATAGCATTGAACATTGCTACATCCAATCTAGCTATGCATTGCTCCATCACCTATCAAAGAGAAATACTGTTAGGAATTAGTATAGATCTTGAAGATTTATATGAAGTCTATATTTTCTCATTCTCATTGTTTAAATGTTAAATCAGGATATGGATATAAAACATTCTTAAATAAAAGAAATTAAGGTGAGATGGACAAAAAACAATGGGAACAATACAATTTGAATAATTTTAGGGAAAATACATTTTCAGAAGAAGTATAAAATGCATAAAATATTTCAAGGCGACAAGTTACAGTACAAACTTCAAGGAGAAAATTCAGACTATTGATTAATCATATGTAGCTCACCAATTTGGCCAACAAAGGGAGACATCCACACTCATGTCCAGCTGCTCTTACTGGGCAAAGCTTTTCGGATGCTTCCTTGAAAGCCTTCTTCCATATGTCAATCGATAAGGTTGCTTGTTGCTGATTGCCCACAACAGTAATCCTTCCATAACATTTCTTTGCATTTGAACTAGGCATCGGTTCACTGCTTATATTAGCAGATTGCATATGTGGTGTGAATGCCTGCAAAATAAGATTTGTAATGCAATGTATTTAACAAATCTTTCAGACAAGGGCACAAACAGCAAAGAAATTGAACTAATAACAAGGCAAACCTGCCACCAAATGGATTCAACAATTCTTGAGAATATCCATGATTCAATCTTCTTTAGTGCGGCTATAAATGTGTCAACATCTTCCCAGTTATCAAACTCAGGGGAAAGCAATTTTCCTTTCTTCCTGTTAAGCGATTCCCACATTGATGCAGAATTCCTCCTTGGTGCTGTTTTGGAACCGTTATTGATAGCATTGCCGTTCGATTGCTTAGAAGTTTCAGAAACAATTGCTCGCAACACCACACAGTTTGACAGCCAGAAACTCAACCTGATTGGAGAAGTTATATTAGGCAATGAATAAATAACACAACAGAAATTCCGAAGTTACATAAACTGCTTTTACAGGGTACTGCATTATATACAATGATGATATATAGAAGTTACGCACACAAAGAATTATCAACTCATTGCAAATTATTCCACTGAAAAGAAAATGCTATTAAAATGTGAATGTTTGAGCACAAGAAGAAATCTCATGTAGTACCTTGCAACATCATATCCACAAGCTTTTACAACCAGAACCAGACCAGATGAAGCACTTCTTGCTGCACTCCCCATCTTGTCTCTAGACCAGTTTTTAAACGCATGAATGAAATGCCTAGAGAGCCTTCGTGCTGGTGTGTGTACCTTGTTTGATGAGCTACCATGTTCAGCGATCACCGAATAAAGGCCTATCTCAGCAGCAGCAGTTTCTCGCAACTCTGCTTCAAGCAACTCAACCCTAAGTTCTAGTTCTCGAACTTTGCTGTCGTTACGATTATTTGATATGCGTATTGGCACCTGAGCTTGTGCTCCATCATAGGTATCGGCCCTAGTATCATGAGAGACTGTGATATCTTGGGAATCAACTTCTTTCACTTCTTCCTTCTGGGAATCAACTTTCTTATTAATGACACTACCACTAAAATCTGGAACTCTCATACTGTACCTCATATTCTTTGCTCTATCACTAGTTAAAGTGCTATATGTTCTCTCCCCAAAGTTTCTTTCGTTGGAGTCACTCATACCATAAGCAAATGACATTTTACGACCAGATCTGAGAGCATTTTGTGCTGGAAAAGATGGAGTTTGTTCACCAGGCAAATCTGATAAACGAGACAGATTCCCTGGATGGCCATTTGCCTTTTGGACTTGATATGGATACTTTTCAACTTCTTCGCTCCTCACTTTTGTACTGGAAGATGGCATTTCACGCTGGGAATCAAATGGTGATCTGGATCCTTCATTACCAACTGTTCTTACATCCTTCCCCTAGCAAATTTCGAATTGGTTTCAGAATCATGCATAGAAGATAAAAGAAGACTATTAAATTCAACTAGATGCCAAAAAATATATATCAAGAACATATATGTTGCAGCGGGAGGAAAAAAAATGAACTGAACTACACCATTTCGACAGTACTACTCTTACTGAAAGTACTAATCATACATGTGAAAACCCTGTTTACAGATAGCATATTTTTTTAGTTTTTACATGACATAATTAAGTAAAGGAAAATACCACCTATGCCCATTCAGAAATTCGAACAGCAATGAATTGTATTGAGAGCAAAAGTATGTAAATATTTATTACATTGAATACTTGTTTTCTATATCAGCCACAATTTTAGTAAATGTGGCTAGAGATAGTTCCCAATGGCCTGCCCACAATTACTGTCTTAAAAAAACATCTTTTGGGAAGATGATCAGACACAATATGGGTCCAGTACACATGTAGAAATAGAGTTCAGTTTTTACCTTGAGAGACTCCTGAGATCTATTACTACCTGTACGCACATTCCCATCTGAGCGGTAAGGGTATGGAGCTTCCTCCTCCTCATCATCAGTAAAGGAAGCAAACTCAGTATCCTCAGTGTACTCCGACATCAATTCCTTTGAATCCCTGTCCACTGATGCCTCTTTCGACAATGCATCTCTAGAGGAAACACTCGAGTTATCGCCATCCAGAGGCTGAATTCGAAGATAAACCATGGGCTGCGCGTTGTTTCTCAAGCTTCTCTTGGAGTTGAGCGGCACGGGAACTCTCGTGTCCTCGTGAAACATCGCATGCTCTGCTAAGTCCAGTGTCGCAGTCCCTAAATGCTGCCCTTTCAGCTTATCCCTCCTTGGTTCATACAGATTCAACTCAAGTAGGTTCTTCTGCCATTTCCCACTCTTGGATGACCCCTCCTTCTGAAAAACAGCCTGTAGGTTGATGAACTCATTAAATTCAATCTTCCCTACTGTGGTACCTGATCCAATTGAAGGCGCAACAGCGTTGGTCTTCCCTGAATTGCGCTCGCCGTTTTCCCAAAAGAGGACCACAGATTTCAAAGACTTGAGGGACTCAGAAGGGGGCCATGGGCTGATTTCTTGAATGAAGATATTGAAGTCTACATGGAAGGATGCATCCTTCCTCGTCTTGGTTCGGAGGCCTAGCACCATTGCTTCAACAATTGATACACACTGAGCTTAAATATAGTAATCCTACTTGACAATTTGCACAATCTGGTAGTCCTCTCTCAATTATCCAACAAAAAGTCGACTGACATTAAGTTCATTGGCAAAGAAAAGTTCCTGCAATTAGCAAAAGTGGTTAGTAACTTAGTACTAACTAACAAAGGGAGAAAAAGCAGCTTCTGTACATGGAAATTAAGGATAAAGCGCACCAACACCAAGTCCTACAACCCATCTAATTGCAAAAAGGCTGCAAAATGAGTAGAAATCCAACTGAAATGAGAAGCATATGTCCACATCAAAATCAAAGGCAAATTTATTACAATGATTTGAGGAGGTCAGAACTAAGTCAACCACTCACATAAATACAACTCATGGCATCACATGGGTGGCATAAACAAGATGCAGCTAGAACTGACAAGAACAGACACTCTTTTTTTTTGTGAATCTATGTTACATAATAACTTACTATATGTCATAGATAAATCACAACATGGCCATGAAGAAGCAACAAAGAATGTATGGAGAAGCACACCTCAAATCAAATAGACAAAAGAGAGGGGAAATGCCAGAGGCGCATAGAGATCTGAGCAAACAGCACGGTCAATGCAGCATCCCTGAAAGCCAAGTTCATCAGAAAAAATGAGGGAGATAAAAACCAATTGTTCATCTGGTCTGCAAGAACTGCCTCCAAATGAAATGCATTGAGAAAACATATGTTAGGAGATAAAAAAAGAGGGCTTTTTGGGGATAAAGCTCAGGAGCTTTATCCACAATAGCACCCAAAATGCAGTACTAGATAGAAGGAAAAGCAGAAAAAAGAAAAGAAAAGCAAGCAGCATTACAAGATGGCTCAGTACGGGTGCATTGAATGTGGTCTAAATGCCAAGATAATCAAGCTAGCCATTTACGACACCCAAATCGAGTACTAGAAAGCCCTAAAGAAAGGGGAAGCTGAGAGGATGAATTCAATACACATATAAACAGATTTTATTGCAACCAAATTCAGTACAAAAAAGAACAATCAAGCATTCCAAATGCAAAGCAGCCAGGCATCAAATCAGATCAAGAACCCAAATGCAGAGAGGGGATGAGCCACCGAACCTGTCAGAAACCAAGAAAAAGATAGTAGTAGCAGCTTTCGCTAAAACCCAAGTAAACACGTCAAGAACAGCGACTTCCAAGTTCCAACCAACCAAACCAACCCAACCAAAAAGGAATTCCCTGAAAGAAACAGCAAGCAGAAAGGGGCTGCTGCAACATGAGTTACCTACCTGGCTGAATCGAAAACGCGATGCAAATATGCAAGATTGAGAGGGAGGATGACAGAGAAATGGGGATAGAGGCTTTGCTCACGTCGTGCAATGGTTGGGCGAGTGGAATGAGAGGGAGTTCGTGGGCACGCAGTAGTGGTGGTGGTTGTCGGTGGGTTGTGGGGGAGAAGACGACGACACGGGATGCGAGAAGAGGAGGTCGGACGGACGGACGGCCCGGCGTTCTCGAGGTCACAGGGGAGGAGCAAACAAAGAGGTCAGATGGAAGCAAAGTGGAGTAAACTATTCTCAAGGAACGAATCTGGAGGATGGCCGCCAGGTGAAAATTTTTAAGGGTAAAATTCATGTTTACCCTGAAAATTGCCTGATAGCTTCCATTCTCTCGATAACCTTACTACCTCCTTCCAAAATTTTTTGTTGACGTCGGTTAGTTTAATTTTAAGTTAACCAACGTCAAATAAAAAAGAATAGAGAATATAATGTGTAGGTATTTGGCTTACTTGTTAGTGACTCATTATGGATAAATAAGAAGGGTTGTGTGTATTTTACATGAACATGTAAGGAGTTTTCTTTTTTTCTTGTAAGTAAATTTTCGAAAACCTCAAAGTTAGAGGACTGCTACACCACAGGCACTGGACGGGGTGACATCTGTAAGGGATTATCGGATAATACTTGCAAGGTCACAACAATAATTTTCTATGCCACCTCGAGTGGTGTGCTCGTCACAGTTTTACGACGAATACAAATATTTAAAAATAAAAAATGCTAGATCTGGATGATGAATAAGTTGAGAACTAATATAGGTACAATAGGATGGGAAAACCCGAATCTAAAGAAAAACAAAAACACGTGAAACAAAAATGAAAACCCGAAGGAAAAAAATAAAATTCTGAATAAAATGGGCAATAAAGCTAGGGAAAATACAGAATTATGAAAAAACTTCCAAAGCAAAAAGAACTTACTACTTTTTAGTATTTCTAGCTTCCCAAACATGGACATACTAACTAAACTTTGATTATTAAAGAAAATGAACTTTTGTTTAGAGGGAGGAATCTCAAACGTAGTCGCATGTAAGCTAGGTTGGTCTCCGTCAAGTACGAGCATCAGATTCTACTTCCAGGCTCAAGCAACAAGCCCTTTTATCTGGTTTTACGGGCCAAGATATTAACCAGTTGCCGCATTGTGCCATAAAGTTCTATATTTTATTGAGGAATGGCACCACATGCACATCGACAGAAGTCATGTTTTAACACGGGGGATAATTTTTTTTTCTCCAACATTTGCGTGAATTGAACTGATCTGCATGTAAATCCTACAAAATTTTGAAAAAAGAAGTCCGGCATTCCATCTACTTGCTCATTTGTAGCAAGAGGTGAGATGCTAATTGGGGTGCCCCTCATAACTAGTTTTTACCAATCTTTTTAGATAATGGAAATAAATCTCAGTCTTTAGCTCAAGAGTTTCTGGCCAAAATCTATTACACAAATTCAGTTATTATCAAGTTAAGACATCACACATCGTCATGATGAGAAGACCGACATAGAAAACATAGATGAACCAAACATCAGAGCAAAGTCTATTATTAAATCTCCATCTATAGTTAATAAAAATTTGTAGGACTATAATTTCAAGAGAACGGCATTCCTTATGCATCACTTAGTTGTCTTTATCATACTTTTATAGCTATGCTCAGAAGTGAAGTGAATATATTCCCTTAATAGAATCTGCAAGTAATTTTAACTTATAGAAAACAATATTCCCTCCATGTTTGACGTTGTTGAATTTTGGGCCATTCGTTTTATCAAAAATTATATGCAAATATAAAAAAGTATAAGTCATGCATAAAGTATAAATAAACCACAATAAACTATATATATATATATATATATTAATAAAACACATAGCCAAATATAATGTAAAAGTTAATGACATCAAACATTAAAATTAAACTACAGGGAGTATCATCTTTGTAAGCCATCAAACCCAACGATGAACTGATGTGCCAATAACATTTGCCTTTTAACCGTATTATTTTTCCCCATCTACTTGATACAAACAATGGTTTAATGATCACTGACAACTAATACAATTTTGATAGTTTGTCTATTTAAGTTATTGGCAAGAAATTTCTGCACTGTCTATTAGACTGATAATCATTAGATAACTTTCTTCTCCCTGCTCTTTCTGTTGCCTCCACGTGACAAAAAAATCTTATGTGCCAGCTTTTTCTAGACACCAAGTTTACTCTATTGTTCATGTGTTGAAAACTAAACACTAAGACATAAATATAACCAGTCATGATTAAGTGGGCCTTAACCTATTGGGCCGCTCCACTAACAAGTTACATCATTATTCACGCTAAAAGTGCTAGGCTTTGAAAGGAGCTGGCTTAAAAAAAACTCTTATGAATTTGCAGCTTTCGTTCGTCACAAGGCCAAACTTTTAATTCCTATGAAACTAAGGGCTCATTTGGTACAACTTCAACTTAATATTTTTGTCCTGTAGAGTTTAAGCTATACCAAACACTTTTCAAGATCCAGAGTAACATAAGAGTAGAGTTGTCGTTTTTAAAAATTACGCTACGAGGATAGAGTGGTCAGAATAGGAGTTGTTACAAATGGGCTCTCAATGCAGTGAAAGGCATGGCCCACAGACAGCAGGCCGAGAGAGGATGGATGCTACAAGGGGCCACAGGCCCACTAGCAGGAGACCGGACCGAACAGCGGAAGCCTTTTTTTCCCAAAGGGTGTTAGCCCATGAATTATGAAATTCTCTTTAGGGATTTCATAAGGGAATTTTTTTTACAAATAATATTATTTAAATGGAAAATCGCAAATCTAGCGGGCTTGTGTAGAAAATCGCAAATCTAGCGGCCTGTCGACCCGCGGAGGGACGAAATGCGGCCCAGTCGGCCAACCGAGTGACGACAGGGCCCAGCGCCGCTCCTGTCGTCGTTCCGCGTGGCGACAGGCCGTCCAGTCGGCCAACGGCGTGACGATAGGGCCCAGCGCCGCTCCTGTCGTCGCTCCGCGTGGCGACAGGCCGCCCAGTCGGCCAACCGAGTGATGATAGGCCCCAGCGCCGCTCGACAGGCCGCCCAGTCGGCCAGCGGCGTGCCGACAGGGTGCTTTATAAGCCCCGGTTCGATGATTCCAGGACCACTTCGTCGCCTCACCTCGTCTCCTCGCCTCGCGCTAGTTTCGCCGCCGCCAGCTGAGGCCGCCGTCGCGCCAGCCTGCCATTGCCATTGCCGTGGCTACCGGTGGCTACCGGTGCACCACGTCGTCGTGAAGATAGCAGCAGGAGAAGAGAAGGCAAGCTGCAGTGATTAAGGTATAAATTTGCAATCGTTAGTATATGTTTGCAGTGATTAAGGTATAAGTTAGGTTGTGAAATTTTAATTTGTACATATGAGGTTTGTTATTTCGTTGTTTTTATTTGTGAATCGGTAGTCATTGTTGTTAGTGCATATATAATCTGTTGAATCTGTTAACCATTAGTCATTGTGTTAATGTTAGTATATATAGTTATGTAGTTGTATATTGCAAATAATTCGAAGTTAGTATATGTTTGCTGAGGTGATTAGAAATTTCGTACCGGTGAGATAGTTATCTTCGGGGAGAAATCAATGTTGAGCGTTAGTACGAATCGAAAGGAAATTATATTTAATTAGTGAACTTTTACAATGCAGAGCTGTGTCATTTAGCTAGAGGGAATTACTACGTGGTTGGGTAGGAGGCGTCTGCAATAGTGCAGGAAAGAGCAACAACAGCGAAGGTATAAATTTGTAATCCCTTTGGATGACGACAAATTTTTTGTATTAATCATTGTTGGTTGTTAGTACATGTATTATACGTTTATTATTAGTTAAAATGGAATGGAGGTATTATACGTTTATTATTAGTTAAAATCGAATGGAACGTATATTTAAGTAATGAAATATAGTTTGAATAAGTTAGAGAAATAACGTAAGCATAGAGCATACGACACCTTACTGGGTAGTGACGTATTAATAGCAATTGGGATGCTATTTCAGGATGTCAGGTGGTGTGCCCGTTCGGGTGTATTATGGTGACGCTCCAATACAACTCTGTGATAGCGGGGTAGATTTGACCGTATATGCATTCGTTGATACTACCCTAAATACACCAGACCAGTTGGTTTTGAATGAAGTGCTAGGGTGGCTGCATAATATGTTCGGGATAGATCCTTTGATTGAGAAATTAATCATAAAAGCCGTGTGGCCAGTAAGGGGTGAATACGGATGGCAGTGGAGGGTAGTTGTCGGTGACATGGGACCGGGGGTATCATGACTAGGGGCTTGGGTGGCCGCGGTCCCCCACGTGTCCCGACCCCCTCGGGGGGGTCGGGCCCGAGGGTGACATGGCCACCCCTCCCTCTGTCTCCCCGAGGGGTCGGGCCGCTCCCGTTTCGGCCCCGAGGGCTGGGGCGCCCCGACCCCCTGTGATTTTGGCGCCACGTGTGCAGGTTAGGTGAGCACAGCAGGGCTCACCTAACCGCATTTATAGCGGATCAGACGAGCGCACCACGCCGCGTTTAATGCGGCGCAGCGCACGCTTATCCGGTCCGTGACCGGTCGCGGTGTGTGACCGGTCACAGACCGGTCATATCGCGGGTTAGGTGGCGACAGGCGGCCGATGGCACGCCTCGCCCCGTCCCGTCAGAATGATGAGAGCCTCCTGGCTCTCGTCCCTAGCCGGAGCCGGCGTGCTAACTCCTGGAGTTGGTATGTCAGTCCCGGTCAGATCCGATCCAGACTTCAGGGCAGGCATGGCAAGGAAGTCGCTGGCCATTGAATGAAGGTTGAAACGGGCGTCCACCGGGAGAGCTGGCGAGCAGGGCAGAAGGCGTGTATCATGCCTGTCAGAGGTCACTTCCGGCTGTAGACTAGCCCTCATTGTAAAAAGAATGTTTCCTTTCTTAGGCAGCGAGAGGCCCGTGTGGTGACCCCTGATCAGATAAAAGGAGGCCCAGGCCTAGGAAGGGGGGGGCGGCGAATACGTTCTAGAGTCGGAACTCTCTTTGTATTGTTGGAGACCCCTAGATCCACCAGAACACAGGAGTAGGGTGTTACGCTTCTCAGCGGCCTGAACCTGTCTACGTCGCCCGCGTCTTGTGCGTTTCCTCTCTCGCTGACGTTCCTCAGATCGAGGGCGAAGAACCTCACTTAGCGCCCCCGGCCGAACCGGCAAAGGGGGGCCCGCGCGGTCTCCCGGTGAGGAGTCTCACGCTCCGTCATCTGGCGCGCCAGGTAGGGGGCGCGTGTGTCTTTCTGAGCTCTCATCCTCTTTCGTGTGGGCCAAGCTTCTCTCGCTCAGCCCTATGGCCGAACGGGCAGCGGCGCACAGCCTCTCTCCGAGCGCCAGTGGTGATGACGGGGAGCAGAACCCGTGCCGTCGGGCTCGCACCCCGCCGTCCCCCTCTCGCCTAAGTCTTGGGCGGGGGAAGGCGCTCGAGGAGGTCGAAGGATCCGCGACCTCGCCGCTTGCGGGCGACGGGGGAGGACGGCGGGACAGGGCGCGTCGCCGCCTCGCCTACGGCGACGGCGGCACGCCCCAGGGCGCGCTCCAGGCTGCAGGCGCGCTCCTGCGTCACCCGCCCGTCGTCCCCGATCCAGAGACCCCAGCCCGACGTTGGCTGGATGACGTGGCCGACTTGGTCATGACGGCGCAGCAGCGCCTAGACGCCGGCGGGTGGTCCTCCGCCGCCGGGGCCTCTGGCGTTGCCGCCGCCGGCTCCATGTCGTCGAGGCGGAGGGCGCGGCGAACGACGGCCGTTACACGCCGCTCGTCCGCCGTTCCCTCGTCAACGCCTCCGACCCAAGAAGATGTGCGTGGGGGGCCGGATGCCCGGCTCGATATCGAGCGCCGGCGCGACGCTCGTCGCGCCGCCCACGCAACGGAGGGCGCTTCCTCGTCCGGAGCGCCACTTCGGTCCGGTCACGGGGGCCGGCCCCCCGTGTCCCCGGTCGGCGGTGCCGGCTGTCGAGCCTTTGTGGCGAGCCTTCGGAACGTCCGTTGGCCCCCAAGGTTCCGGCCCACCATCACCGAAAAATACGACGGAAGCGTCAACCCCGCCGAGTTTCTCCAGATCTACACGACCGGGATCGAGGCCGC